>WPIO01000078.1:1212500-1680000 GCA_009760855.2 Cristatella mucedo
ACAACTTTCAATCGTATGCTTACAAAGCCGGGAATCACCACAAACTGACACCACAACATCCCGGACTCGAAACAATTTAAAAATAGGCTTAAAACGCAGGTGCTCTTCTCAGCATTTGCAGGGACCTTGTGAAACGCCTTTTGTATGCTTATAAGTGCTGCCGTTGAGCATGTCATCGTTAACAAATTGGCACGTTTCCTCTGCAAAAAATGTTAAGTACTTAGAAAGAGATTAACTACCTTAGGGCTTGCACATATTCAAGTACTACTATTGTTCTTATTATCTTAAAAAGCCGTAAAGGAATTTTCGCAATGGAAAACTGTCCCAGTGGAGCCTCTCACTTGAGCCTCGTATACACTGCCAGTCTAGCTCCAGTCCCGCTTTAGTCATTGGCTATGCGTCACCAAGACTGGGGAGGCGGGGCAAGACTGATCGGAGGCTCGGAAGCTTAGCATGGCTATACTCCCTGGGCCGACAGAGGCGAGCCTAAGCAAACGACCAATCGCAGGCGTCTTCAAGGGCACGCCTTCTTGATTGCTCTGCAAAACATAGCGTACGACGGATCGAGCAAAATCGTCGATGCTATCCACGAACGTCCCTGTTTATGTAACACTATGAGCTCTTCATTTAGGAAGCAGTGCTTAAGGCGGCAGACGAAATAGGTAATCGCTGAAGGCTTACATTCACGGGGCGGATCGCTGAGGGCCATTTTCTACCTCCAGAACAGATGTAATTTTCCCATGGCCACTCTGGGGGTGGAGCAAGTACGAAGCCAGACTGAAGGGAAAAGCGGCCGCGTAAACTTCTTGCTAGAATGAAGCCGTAGCTGGACGTATGCACGACAGCAGCAGGAATGACCCATGTAAACATAGCTTAAGCCATCACCGCTGGGTAGTTACATAAAGATATACCAGCTACCGTTAAGAGTAACACATGCTTAATCCAAGAAGCTTGATGAAAGTAGAAGGCTACAGTCGGATATCCTGTTCGCACGCGTATACATATATATTATGTTTGGTTGACGCTTTCACCCGGTCAGTGACTCGTACATCCGGAAACCTCCGGTGACCTCTGACCCAATAGGTTCCCCGCACCTCCATAAGAGCTTCCTTGTTTCCGCCGGCGGCTTCGGCCCCTGAGCTCGTTGCTGAAGCTCTTGTCTCACTGTGAGTATTATCGAGCTGAGTTCCTGCGAAAACTTTGGCCCACGTTGAGGTAAGTCTTACCAGAGACCGATCTGTCGCGTTTGCCGGGTGATATGCTGATCAGCAACTGCGACCGTTTGAGTGCTAACGGTCGGGGGCTTCTCGTTTGGTCGGGGCAACGTTAGCAGTATAGCAGAAGGTTTCCGTGGGTGATGCTTTTGTACGTATATTTGAACGGTCTTCACGCGGCGAAATTAATTTAAGCTTTTAGCCGTGGTTGCTGTTGCTACTCAACGGGCACTATCCGGCTGGTCGTGCAGGTGGTGAATGGCGAACCGTGCTCCACAGCGGTTGTAATTTCGGCACTTGCGCCCCTCCTTTGTAAGTTCCGATGTGCTCTTCTCGGAACCATATAAGAGCAAGAATAATGTTACTAGGTTGTAGTAGTGGGAAGGGCTAGTAAGTCGTCGTTAGCACGTTAGGGAGTGAAGCCAAGTGAAGCTCGTTGCTTGATCGTTTAAGATGAATCGGGGCGCGCGTATGCCTACCGCTGGGCGCTCGTGCGAGGCTGCGCAGCGAGTCGTGCGGCGGCGGCGGCGTGTGTCATGTCCGCGTTTATCATGCCATCTAGGGTGCATGCATATGTGCGAGCGATCGATTCATCAACGAACCGCAAGCCGACCGGGTCGTACTCGTTGACCATTCCTCCGGGCTGCTGCAACCGGATTGTGTAGACATTTCTAGCAGCGTTCGCACCCACTTTTGTCTACTTGGCCAGTGAGCCCGGATGGGATGGTCAGGTATTTGCCCGGGGAGCTTGAAAGACCGTGCACCCAGCTTAACAATTTGGTGAGAGAAGGTGTGCTGATGGGAATTGCACCTCCAAAATGAGTTACCCTTTATCTGCTTGGTGGACGCTCTCTGATGTTTACATTGGATTTGTTTTATTTCTGACATAATCCTTACCTTCTGCAGAAGCATGTGAAGTGGTGGTAGAGTTGTGGATACTTCAAAGTATCTAGAACGAGATTGAGTTCTAATAGGGTGCTATTCAAATGTCTTATTATTGTTATCGTTAGTAATGCATGCGGGAATTTTAGCATCTTAAGTATGTAGGCAACTTCTTTCGTCGAGGAAACTATGGTGTAGTCATTCGGTTACTAACGAGCCACATAAAAGCTGAGTTGGGTGAATACATCCAACCTATGGATCATGTGCTAGATAGAGATCGTGCATTCCACGACCCCGCACGGATTTGCAGGCCAATAAATAAAACAGAGCTAATACTAATGATCGAGAAATTTTGTTGTACCGTGAACTAAAACTCTTACTACTGCTGTACCTAATACAATATGTATATATCACCGTAAGATAACTAACATTTCTCTCTAGGCACTTTGCATATACTGTAGGGAAAGCATATCAATATGGTTAGTGATAACACGCACAGCACTAGCATGCATAAGCACACAAAGAGCCGTCCACACGGACAGAGCAAATGCTGTGAGGAACAGATGGGAGCCGTGATGGCACACTAGGTAAGGTGGTTGCTTTCATGGCCTCGGTCGCGAGGTCGTGGGTTCGATTCCTGCGGTGGGCGATCCTTTATCGCCACTGCAAGCGGTGGTGATAGCCCTAAAAGGCTCTTCTGTCGCTATGCAAAAAGAGGCTGTTTAAGCAGCTAGGATTTTGTTTATGGGTTTGACACCTCACATAGGCTGAAAGGAAGCACAGGAGCTGGTAAAACATAATAACGTGTTCAAAATTGCTGTGCTCATACATGCACAAAGGACGATGATTCACATGATGGATGATCGTGTGCTGCTAAGGGAATGCAGTCTTTTAGTTTTGCTGCAAATAGCGTCTATCAAGTTTACAAAAAAAAACGGAAGACTCGAGCCTTTACTAAACAGTTAACTCGGTCGGACCCAGTCAGCAGCTGTATATAATATACACAGTCTGCTTCGGTAAGGCTACTGTTGACGTCGTAACATTGTGGTTGTGCACTTTAGTCGGTAAAGAAAGCAGAGGAAAAGATTTTTGTGCATTTGGGTATGCACTGCTATCAGCAGCTTGTGGTGATGTCTGCCACTAGCACACTGACTTTCTCGAAAATCTGACGTGGCATCCGCGAATAAGCCTGCAATGCTCTCGGCTCGATGGCCAATGAGGTGGTGCTTAATAGATTAGCTACTGGAATGCGATAATCTATCTCGTAGCAGTCTTTAAACCCAGACCTATCATCTTTGCGCGAATCTATCGGAAAGGCAGAGCACTCGGCATGGTTGGCCCTTGTGGCTGCGGCATCGTGCACGTTACCGTCGATGCATGCCCTCCCGTCCGGTCGGTCTGCTGTGCCGGTGTTCAGGCGAGCGACGCTGGGAGCACCGTAGAAAAGCCGATCGCCCGGAAATTTGGGCACTCATATTGAGCAGGACTCGGGGGGGGGGGAGGAAGCTGAGGAAGTGGCTATCATTGCGAGTAAACACCGAATCGGTCTTCGGGGTGCTGCTGCGGCTGCTTTGGGTGCTGCTGAGAGCTGGTGGATTAGATGGCAGTGCGCGTCTCCAGCACAGCTGTCCCTTGGGTCCAGCGGAGGCTGCATCCAAGGGTACTGCCATTGACCCGAGGCCTAGCTTGGCGTCTCTGCTAGCCGATGTGGCTGGTCGTTTCTGATCGCCTGTGGTGGCTCGGTCGTGAAAGCTGTCCTGCTGCTGACGTTTAGGCTGCTGGCATTTCGGAGGTTTCCTCAGGCTCGAGCGTCCCACCTCCGTGTCTCCTTGCCATTCTGCGGCAAAAATCTCAGAGGCTCAGCCATGCTCAGCCAGCCTTTGCCGAAGGAGCATGTTGACCCTGTGCACGTCACCTCTAATCACGTTATTCTTGTTGTTTATCAGGTATGCCACCACTAACCATTCGATCGTGTTTCCTTTGCAGCAAATGTAAAGCACCTAGAAAGATGTTGAGTTCCCTGAGGATGCTTTATCAAGTGTGTTATTGTCATTATTATTAAGGAGCTGCGACTGCCCCCCCCCCCCCCCCCGATCGATCAAGTGATGCAGAGTAAAATATGTTTACTCTGACTCACAATTCCTGTCGTGGCCTGGCTCCTCATACCTAGCCTAACTGCTGGACCCGGTTCAGCCTCCATGTACCCTCAGGTCATCCACGGACAGTAAATTAGGTGTTCCATTCCTGCTCTTAAAGACCGTTGACAACTGCAGCTTTTGCTCTGCAGGTCCTATGATGCAAAACTTGCTTTCACAATTCCTACGCAACCACTCCTACTCTCCTGCTGCCGACTGTGGCACATCCTTACTAGCCTCCCTGAGATGCTACTTCCATGATACTTACTTCCTGGAGTGCCCACCTCTCAGCTACCATGCCCACCACTTTCTCTTTGTTACATGAGATGAATTCTGCTGGCTACCGAATGCACACCGAAGCCGCTCAGAGTGGGCTATGGAAAAAACTCTCCTTCGTAGCACCCACTTAGTCCTCATTGCTTTGTGGAGCTACAGACAGATATACATACATAGCATTGCATTACATCAACCCCATATGTTGATCAGAAGAAGGACCGACTATCCTTTTCTCTCGCTAGAGTGGATTTAGCCTAACGTCCGCTAGCACCAGTGCCATACTTCTCAATCGGCTTCCTTATTGAGTGGCTCTTACATGTTTATTGTCAACTGTTTCAACCACATTCTCCCGGCCCTTCAAGTTGGCTATTTACCGTGTTCCCCTTGTATTCCACCATGGAAAATAGGGCGGGGGAGTTTTCCATTTGTGATACACTACGATCCAAGTAGGCTCTGCTACTGAGAAGCTTGCTGACGAGAGACCTTTGTAGCTGAACGTTCCTTTAGCGATATGGCCGAAGTCATCGTTGAAACATACTCGAGTTGTTGAAATGTGCCCGAGTTGTGAGCCACGAACCCCCGTGTTTCACACACACCGAGTTAGTGAAGTTTCCAGCCACTTCGTGCAGCCCAGCATGCCCGGGCAAGCAGCTCGGTGAGAAATCAGATTCGCCAGCACCCCCTCTATTCGAAGGGCATCGAGTCATCTTGTCGTCAGAATAATTAGAACACGACGACATTTGTCTGGTTATTTGACTGCAGAATGAAGACAAGTGGAAGTGGCTACAGTGGCAGGCCTCTCAAAGAGACAATCTCTGTCCAACGACCGATCTGTGGCCAGGCAAGTGGGAGTCTACAGACCGTCATGCCACATCACCAGCACATCCAGCTCGGCTGCTAGGCAGCCAGCCGAGCTATGCTGGTGCTTGTGGATGAGGCTAGCTTTCCATGTGAGTGACACAACTGTGAGGCCAGCTCTTCAATTTAAATCAAGGCAGCCAGCTCAGGCTGCTGCCAGCAGGTATTCTGACCGAGTGGCCCAATGCTGTCTGGATAGGTGATCAAGACTTGAGATCTGGCCATTGCCAGTACAGGCAGCCGACCTGCAATGCCGGCCAAGGGTGTCCTTTGATGTTTCAAACATGCCTCTCAGTTTCGGTGGCATGGTCGTTTGCTCCGTACTAAGGGAAGGCAGATAAAAATGGATTTTCTAAAAACACTTCGTCGAAGCCAAAAAATACTCTTACATTGTGACTAATCTCTGCATAGATCTGTGCATAAAATGGATCCTGCTGTAGAAACAACAGGCAGCTGTGATGGGGCACTACCCCTGTTGCATTATTTAGAAATAGTGACTGACCTATGGCCATCTGCCGTGGCCCTGAGATCAAGAACGGTTCATCTCGAGCAGGCAACTAATGCAGCACCTCTGGTCTGCCAAACCGGTGCTCCCAAGTCCACCAATTAAATTAGCAACACTCGGCTGTTGCCAGCTCTCAGTCTCAAGCTCTCAAAAGGGCTTTAAGCCTTGGTTTTAAACGACTACTTAGGTATTCGAACCGAATCCCCATGTCTTGCCTAAATGCAAGTGGATTTAGTTTCAATTGCAAAGGAGTGCAGTGTCGAAGTCATTGTGAGTGCAGTGTTGAGAAACGATCATTAGTGCTGATGTAATACATAACCGAGACCGTTTGCCCTGCTCGGAGAAGTTGCCAGTCCAGGTAGTGAGTCCAGCAGCTCCAGCTGTCTGTCTCTGAGATTCCTTTTGATTCCTGAATGGCCTAGCTCCTGTCTCTCGCTCCTCCTGTGTAGGCATTTCGGAATGAGTTCGCAGTAATTAATAATAATAATAATAATAATAATAATAATAATAATAAATGATAATAAGTCCTTCCTCTAGCACCCTTAGAAAACCAAATCCCTATCCAGGGTCTCTACCACTCACTGCAAGAGAAGCAGTAACCGAGAGTTCTTGACTAGCAAGGTGCTCGTGATGTGACAAGCATGCAGAAGCACTCTGTCATGCTTGGAGCAGCACGCCAAAGGGCCACTGGTTGGTAGGATTCATGGCTCGTTCCGTGAATCATGCCTGGGTAGGCATGCAAACCAACCAATAAATATTGCATTTTAGAAGCTACATTTTTGCACTCTTGGTTCGAACCTGCAGGCCGGGAAAGAGCACGTGACCGTGCCAAAGTGTCCCGAGCCTTGCCTTAGCCTGTATGCCTTTGACCGTGCTGCACTGCTAATACGCAGGTTGAGCAGGTCTCTTAACCTGCGACCGCAAAGAGGACTGTGTAGCGTTCCTGCTTGTCTTTATCTTACATGTGCGGCAGCGTGTGCAGAGCTAAAGGATTGTCAGTCATCGCTGCCTCGTAGAGAGAGAGCGAGCTGAGCCCGAAGCCGTAGCCGTGCACCCAGTCACACAGTTTTCTTAGGACATACAGTCGCATCACTGCTGAGCCAGTTGTACTGCAAAGTGGCGTAGGCTCATTATTGGTCATTTATCAGGTGCACGTTTCATGCGAAATAGATTGAGATGAGAGCGCGCGAGCACAACGGGAGGCCGTCGAATTAAGGCTGCGCAAGGCACTGCACCGCACCAATGCTTGCCAGGTAGCGGAAGCTGCGAGAGAGAGAGAGAGAGAGAGAGAGAGAGAGAGAGAGAGAGAGAGAGAGAGAGAGAGAGAGAGACTCAGGAGGAGCTCGGAGCTTTCAAAGCCCGTGATCTATCGAACGTGATTGCGCGTATGACTCGGTGCCGCTGCTTCGTTCAGTCTGCCCAGTGAGCAGCTGGCTGCGTGGGACGCGACTGTCACGGGAGGGGGCCCAGTTGCATTCACAGAGCCATTGGGAGCAACAGTCTGCTCTCCAGTCTGTTCCTACCACTGCCTACATTCTCGCAGCTTGTCTGATGCAATGCGTGGCCACGCCACTCGGTTGAAGCTGCTGCAGCCTCTGGATGCTACAAGCAGCAAACCGGCACGACCTTGACCTCTTGCAGATCGAAGAGGGCAAGCGCTGTGCTGCACCTCTTTGGGCTCTCTGGCGCACCGTAGTAGGTTGGCACCCTGATCGCGCTCCATGCAGGAAGGCTATGGCGCAGCATTTGCTTGGTTCCGGCCTTTGCAAAGCGTTAATGAGCAGTTGTTCCCGATAGCAGCCGTCGTTGGCAAGTGCATGAAAGCTTAGAAAGACAACTCTACAGCTGATTGACGCTCGGCATACGTACATGGAAGCGGCAAGGCCCCCCATGTGATTGGTTTTTCAAAGACGCTCTTAGAACTCGTTTGTCTTACGTGTTGACACTGCTGCATGTCACCTCTAACCATGTCATGCACGATGACATGGTGCATATTACCACTAATCGTCGATTGTGCTTTCTTTACAGCACATGTAAAGTGCCTAGAAAGTGATTCAGTTCTCCTAGGGCACTATACAAATGTATTGTTGTTATTATTATTATTATTATTATTATTATTATTACCACTTGACAGACTGCTCAAAGTTAGTATGGTGCTATATGAGTGTCAGTGCCATGCTGCCTCACACAGCAGCTGGGTCATAGTCCATCGGCTTGGCTCATGTCAGTTCTTCAGCAAACAGTACTTCATTCCCAGCGGCAATTCGGTTAAAGCCACTAAAGCTGGCCTGCTGCTATGTACATGAGACTTTTCGATCGGCAGGTCTACATGTGTTGTTTTAGTTTAAAAATGCGACATCGAAAGTTTGGTTTGTCGTATGAGCATAGTGGACGTACAAGTAGGGGCGGGTCTCCTACCCATTCTGCTTTGCTATGGCCAAGAGGCCGATAAAAGACCCCAGATCCTTGGCATGTTGAACCCCTTTCGCAAAACATATAGGCATGCAAAGTCGCAATCGTAAGGCTGGCCTTCTTTGAGAAGTCTGAGCAGGTGTCCGTTGACACCATAGCAGTAGTAGTGGGTGTGCACGTTTGATATTAGGTGCACCTCAGGAGCAGCTGTGCTTGTAGGTTTCAAGTTCTAAGCTCAGATAAATCGCTGGCAAAACAGATGATGGACAAGTTTCCCTAGAAATTGCTTAACTTTGGGTAATGGAAATTCGACTAGTCGCAGATGCTTTCAAAGCTATTGGTCCATTTTGTAGTCATTCACATCACTCGACAGGTTTTTCTTGTGAGGAGCTGAGTTTTAGATGCGTTTACGTTTTTGTGTCGATCACACGATCTTTAGCTGCCCGAACAAAAGGACCCAGTTTGCTGCTAATTGCCAGGTCATGGCTGAGCTAGATAAATACTGTGTACGCCGATTCCACAGTGTGTCACTTCTCAAGCCTTTGCTGGGGTGACTTGCCTTTTGTGGAATCCTTGCCTTTGAAATTCTTTGCTCTTTCGTAGAAATAAATCTCTTTCTAGGTATGCACTTCTCATTCGCTGGAAAGAAAGCATATCGTGTGATTGGTGATAACATACACAATGGTAGCATGCATTAGCACCTAAAGGACAATTCAGATGGATGGAGCAAATGCTGCAAAGAAGTGGGTTTTAGCTTCCTTTTAGATATCGTCTAGTCAGTCAGCGGATGTCGTGTAATCAGTCGGGGTGATTTCCAGGCTTAAAAGAGCTTAGGAACTGAAGGCACGATTTTCAAAGGATTTGACATAGGTTGGAAGCACAGCTAAGTCACTTGAATTGGAAGAGAAAGTAGTGCGATGGAACGCCTGATTACTTGGTATTTCAAACAGGTCGGCAGGAGAATAAAGGGATCTAAATGAGAGTGCATGAACCTTTAAGTCGATAGAGTGCTTGCTGTAGAGCTAGTGCAGGTCGGCATAATGTGGCAGCTGCAACGTTCACGACAGAGAATCCTAGCCATAGACTTAAGCAGCACTAACTGTAAGTGGCCGGAGGATCTGCAAGTCGCACAAGATCTGAGTCGCTAAGTCTGGAGGACATGTCAGAGAGAGAGAGAGAGAGAGAGAGAGAGAGAGAGAGAGAGAGAGAGAGAGAGAGAGAGAGAGAGAGAGAGAGAGAGAGAGAGAGAGAGAGAGAGAGAGAGAGAGAGAGAGAGAGATGTCACAAACGTGCACACATGCTTGGTTGTTGTTCCATATCTGAGCAAGCCCACATTTTTGCTATGCATCTTTTGCTATATATTGTCCGACTTGACTGTGAGCGTATGTGGTCTCCTGAGAGGCACTTGGTTTGCCCAAAACATTGAAGCTACCTTTATCGTAATCCAATTTGAGGCAGTTTGCTGTCATATAAGAGTGAATGCCAGCAATTTTTACAGGGGACCATTAGTGCCGAGTTGTTTCTGACTGTTGGCTGCTGTGAGTCCTGATGGAGTTGGGGGTCATGGGTTTAAATCGTGAGTATGCAAACAAATGCTTCCTTTATATCAATAGAACAGTGATTTCTAAAGATGTTATAGCATAGCTCAAGTTCAGCTGGACTGAGCTCAGTCGGATCGATCGTTATCAAAATCCCTCAAAATCGCCTAGACTACTGCTGATCTGGCCTTTGTCATCTGGTGCTGCTGCTCTTGCTTTTGACTTAACCGGCTCTTTTTTGTTTTGGAGCACTGATTTGTCTTGTCTGTCTCTGAGATTCTGCCTCTGATTCCAGAGTTGCTAATGTCTCGAATCGGTCGGCTTATGTATGTATATGCGGTATATCTCGGCGGGTGTCACTTTATGAAAGCTGCCGTAAAAAGGTGTTTCACAGGAAGGTTATTAAAATAAATAAATCCTAGCTGATTAAACAGCCTCTCTTTGTATAGTGACAGAAGAGCCTTTAAGGCTAATCGAACCCACGACCTCGGGACCGAGGTTATGAAATCAACCGCCTTACCTAGTGTGCCATCACGGCTCACATATTGTAGCTCGTCGAAAGTCCAAGTGCCTTTTGATGTGCGCAGCCACAAGAGTTTGATTGGGATAGCAAAGGGAAAGTGAAAGCATAGCTGGGTCAGGAGGCCATAGTCGAGGAAGTGGCTAGAACGGAATTAGCAAAGCAGTACAACTGCTGAGGATGCACCATAGTCGGCAGCAGCAGCAGAGCAGTGATTAAGATGTTGCTGGGTAAAGAATCCTGGAAGTGGGTTCCACAGTCTTGTACCTGGTGAGCCAGAGCTTCCACTTGCCCACGGTCTGTAAGTGAAAGGGCAGAACCACTAATTCATTGCCTCCTGCTGCCCTGAGATGAACCGTGGGCAGCAGGAGGCTGAAGCAGGTGTAGCATTTCGGCCTGGTACGAAGGACCCAATCATCGGTGTGGAGCCAGAGTAAGAATGTTTACTCCATATCCGTTTGCTCAGCCGGTTGTTTTGTGAGCCAGCTGGGGGAAAACCTGCCTCTTTGATGTAGATGGGTTGCCTTCGTCAGTCATCCTGCACTAGTTTAACCTTCGAACAACAAACAGCAGGATAATTCAATTAAGCTCATCCAGTGGCAGTTCAGGGCTGAATGACTTGCTCATGCTGAAGAGGCCTCGGTGAGCCGTGGTGGTTTGACAATGCCAGTCACCAACCGAGGCCCGACCACACAGGCTTCACAGAGGATACTTGGTGAGCTGAAGTCAAGGAAAATTGAGCTCGGTGCCGGGAAAAATGAACTCGCTCGCAGGAAACAGCTACTCGATTCTAGACCATCTAGCTGCAAGCCTGTTGTCGGACCACTGTCAGAATCTGTATTTCAGTATTGTTACTACCAGCTGGCATGCCTTTTTAGCTACTAACAACTCGGCTTGGAGAGAGTGAGTGAGTGAGTGAGAGAGAGAGAGAGAGAGAAAGAGAGTGAGAGAGAGAGAGAGAGAGAGAGAGAGAGAGAGAGAGAGAGAAAGAGAGTGAGAGTGCACCCGTGTCTGCTTGCACGTGTGTGACTCAGCCAGCCTCTGTAATATGCTCTCCAGTAAGCAGCATAGATGGGTTGCATGGCTGCAGGTAAATTACCGGTTTATTTGTTTGTGCCTTTGTAGTCCTTTCAACGTGTGGGTGACAGCAGGTGACCAGCAACAAATTCTTGTAAACTCTGGACCTTGTTTCCACTGTCCTGCTTCTACGAGGGAGTGCATAGATCTGCTACTGCCATGCTCAACTAACATTGTAACTATGTCATTAGCCTCAGGTCGTGTCCCAACACCTTTCAAAAAGGCTGTAGTCAGGCCACTACTTTTGAAAGCTACACTAGACCAAGAGAACTAGGGCAACTTCTGCCCAGCCTCTCTTCTACGGTTCCTATAAAAGACACTGGAACTAGTTGTGGCAGACCTGTTGAGCTATTATATTGAAACTTCAAACCTAGCTAGTACGTTGCAGTCTGGTTTTAGAGCTAATCACTCCATTGAATCAGCATTGTTTTTTGGCATAGGACGACCTTATTAGGAATGCAGACTTACACAGAGCTCTCTCTTCCTTGTTTTGCTCAATCTTTCGGCAGCTGTTGATACTATGATCACAAATTGAATGACGGTAAAACCAACTTACTAGTTATGGGCTAACCAAGTGTGATCGAGGAATTGGAAAACCTAATGGTCTAAATCGGCTCTGCCAGGAATATCTCGTAGTGCATCTGCAGACATATAGGTGTCCTGTTCCAAATGTGACCTTTCTTTAGACGACCACATTAGTTCCACAGTCAAGTCTGCCTACTTTCAGCTAAATAACATTGCTTCAATTCGAGTTTGTTTAGACAGCGATAGTACATCTAAATTGGCCCATGCATTTGTGACATCCCGACTCGACTTCTGTAACTCACTGCTTGTTGGTCTACCGGCCTATGCCATCAGGTGCTTGCAGCTGGTGCAAAACGCAGCAGCTAGGCTTGTCTGTCGTGAGCATTGCAGTTGCTACATCACACCACTTCTTGCCGACCTGCACTGGCTCCCAGTCAAGCAGTGCATCGACTTTAATGTTCTGTAACTCACTTTTAGTTACCCTCATTCTCAGGCTTCAGCCTACCTGTCGGATCTACTCCACTAACCAGGCTAGGCATAATATCACCCACTTTTTCAAATCAAATTGATTAGCTACACCTCATATGAATATCAGATCCTTTGGAGACGTGCCTTTCGATTTTATGCTCCCAAATCCTGGAAGTCATTCTCGACTGACGTCAAGACATCCCCTGACTTGGCAACATTTAAAAAGAAGCTAAAATGCACACTTTTATCTTAGTGTTAAGTGGGCCCATGCGAATCATCCTTTGTGTGCTAATGGGTGCTGACACTGCATACTGTTATCAACCATATTTGCATGTTGACCCTCTACGTGTCAGATCTAACCATGTTATGCTTGTTGACATTGAGCATGCTAACACTAAACATTTGATAATACTTTATGGCAAATGTAAAGGATCTAGAAAGAGATTATTCTCTCTAGGGTTGCTATGCAAATGCTTTATATCTACTAATTAAAAGGAGAAGTCCTTATGCCGCAAGACGCACATTCACATGGCAAGATGGCGCAGCGTTGTCTTCCGTGACAGAACTACATGACGCTTCGAAGCGAGTCCACAGGCAGTGAGCTGCTTGTTATTAATATTAAAATAAGCTCCAAGAATGCATTCACTTGACTTGACGTTATGGGCTGATGGGATGTGTGCTGTGATGTGCTGACTTACTCGATGCTTGAAGGCTACGCCTCGATTGATTTGTTGGTCGATGGCTGTGTTGGCCTCCACGTGTGTCTAGCAAACTGCATCCTGTGGTTGTTGGCTGTCCCTCGGGCTCAACCAACTTGGCCCTGCCGTCTCGGTCCTCAGGTTTACCGGCCGGCTCACTCTAGCCAGTAACTAGCAGGCGTTCTTTCTTTGCAGCAGCTGCCCGAGTGGTGAAAGGTGCTTCCGGAAGCTTCTGCTGTCTGTCATTAGCCCCAGTGTGACACTGAGACACCATCCGCACGCCAGCCAGACGGCATCTCCGAGCAAGCAAAGGAAATCTCATCTTCGAGCGTGACCCTGCCACTACGTGACCCTATCACCACGTGACCCTTCGATCACCTGCCTGTGGCCACCGCTGCGTGAGCGGACTGAGCTGCCAGCGCCGCCGAAAGCAGAGCGAGCTGCTGCCTCCGCCGCTGCCGGCAGCCTTAGGCAGTACCTGCCGCCTCAGCGGCCACCGATACTGCTTCCGGTTCGTCATTCGACGAACACGGCTCTGATCCTCGCTATGCTCGCTAACTTGCTGGCCCTCGTGACAGCTGCAGCCGTTCTGCCGACTGTGCAGCCGCAGCCGAAGCCCTCCAGTGCCCCAGTGACCAGTGCAGCTACGAGCAAGGCCACGGCACAATCCATGACAGCAGCTGCCTCCACAGCTGGCCGACAAAGCACGACTGTCACGTCATCTCGTGCGGTAACTGCGTCGCTGTCCTCGACTGTGCGCTCGAGCACATCGCGTCTCCCGACGGCAAACGTAACCAGTGGCAACGCGGCATCAACGTCGGCCGCAGGTTTAGGTGGGAGCACAGCTTCGGCCAGGCCTTCTACCCCAGTCGGGCCACAAAGCACACGACCCGGTAAGTCACTCGGTGTTCTCTGAAGTAGCCAAACTGAAGGCACTGAAGGCGCCGTAAATGCCTTCCTGTCGTCGCGATTCGCCGCTACGGCGGTCACCATGGCGCCGTGGATAGTGAACGTAGTACGTTTGTTGATAGACGTCGAAGAGGTGCGGCCTGCTCAAGCGGTTCTCCTCTGAATGCAAATGAGAGCCAGTGAAGCAGCTGAGATACCTGGGATACGAGGCGACTCTGCTTCTCTGCAGTCTGCGATTAGTCTGAACCGTTGAACAGGCGGCCTCTGTATCTGTAGTACCTGTCGGTCGGAGCATGTTGCGAGTGACTGAGGCAGCTGGCCATCGCATTGCAGCAAATATCTGCTGACAGCGGTGTGCACGCTAGCTCGTTGTGGACCCGAGCGAGTGGTGCACGCTCACAGCGAGCCCCAGCGTGCCTCTTGCTAGTTTAATGTGAGTTTTGAAAAAAAGAAGCTCTTCCAACTCTTCCGAATTATTAGCAGTGAAAATTTACATCATAATTCACGTCGTGAAGTGAAAATGCCAATGACATTATTGCATTGCTTGCTTTCGAAAAAGATTTTTTGCCAGCAACGAGGCTGCACCAGCTCCTTGTCCCGACAGTGGAATCAGACCGACGTGTCCCCTTCTGCCACCATCCGCCCCCTGTCGCGAATGTTCAGGTCATAGAGGATGTAGCAGTGCGGCACCGAGACCGTGACCTGACGGACGCTGAGAGCGCTCTCACTGAATGCTGTTCCTCGTGACGAGCGAATGAAGTGGTCCACGGAGCAGGCGGAGCAGTGCGGCCACGATCGTCTTGTACACTACTGCCAACGTTCAGTATCGTGAGGAAAGAGCCACTATTTCGTCAAAGAGCCATAAGTTCGTCTCTCGAAGAACACTGCTTATTTTGTGCCCATAATCTTCACAGTATTTGCATTTCGGGGATGGAACGGGCGTTCTGCAGTCGGTCGGTCCTCGCCGTGACACCAACGTTTAAGGAAGCGGGCTGAACAAGTTCGTGCGCGCAAGCGGTTGCGAACGTGAACGTCTCAGCGCAGCCCTCCTCCCCCTACTTTTTCTCCATCCATCCATCCACCCACCGTCAGTCCACTGATGCCTTCTGTGCACTATCAGCTGTAGAACGTTCTTCGAATTCTGATCGTTCTTCTGCCCGGATTGCTCGTGAGTACAGAGAATTTTCTTTTAATCCTACCAGCTCTTGCAAGAAGCTACTTTTGGGATTCTAGGAGAGGCAATTGGCAGAAAAATCAGAGGCCAGGGGGCTGGGGATCAGCACGCAAGCCTGGCTAAGCGTGTGCCGGTGGATTCTCCCAGTTTTTTCTGGACGGCTCGCACGTCGAGATGCGGCGGCTGCTGCATCTCGACGAGCGGAGATGAGCAGAGAAGTGTGCATTGCTGCACATAAAGCTTGTTAGCCTTTTTATCTGGACTGCTCTTAGAGGCTGGGCTGAGCAGCGATGCTGAAAACAACGCTGGCTCTCGCTGCCTTGTCTGACCGTGGCTTTAGCAGCTTAGCTGCGGGTGTGAGCTCGTGCTTGGCATTACCCTAGCGCCAGCATTTTTGCCCACACTCAGCAAGGTGGATGGAGGTCCGCGACAGCCCAGCAGCAGGACGTGTGCAGGTGCTCGCTCTTCACGACCGAGGTTGTGGGTTCGAATCATGCAGTGGGCGATCTTTTATTACCAACTGCAAATGGTGGTGATAGCCGTTAGGGTCTCCTGCTAGTATACGAATAAGGCTGTTAAGCCAGCAGCTAATATTTATTTATTTAAGGCGCTTGCACTTCATGACACAAGTCGCGGGTTTGAGAGTCGTGCAGCAGGCTTTTTCTTTTCTGTCCACTGCGTGCGGGTAATAACCACTAAGGCTCTTTTGATGCTTTATACACGAGGCTGCATTGAATTGGTAAAAGCCTTTACTTTGCTTCAGCCCTGGAGAGAGTGGCCTCCTCAGGTGACGTACCACCTCAGCTGCGCGTACCTTCACCTAACGTAGTCGTAATACCTTCTTTTACTCTTGAGATTTTTGCCTTGACTGTGCGAGCTGTCCTATTATACATTCACTATAAAAGGACCTAGTTAGCTCAAAATATAATGTCACCATTAGCCAGTGCCCACCGTCGGTCGTTCTTTGGACTGTCTATGTACGAGAGCCTCTCCGTGACCTTTGGCTGCTACATCTAACTCTTGTCCTTTGTAACGTCGAGCCGTAAGTGACTTGCAGTATCTGATACCGATTCCACTAGTTTACAACCGAATGACGTGCTCACTGTGACATAGGACGAAGTGTAGTGTGAACCGCCATTACTGGAGCTCGTGGCTCTGCAGCCCAGCTGCAGAGCCGGGAGGTGGGCGGAGGGGGCACTTGCCCTCCCACAGAACGAGGCAGCAGCCAGGGCAGCCCCCCTATACATATGCAGCCCCGCCTGATCATCGCCAGCGACGAAATTAGGTCCCACTTCCACTCGACGAGCAACAGCAGACAGACAGAGTTCTTGTCGAAAAACACCATGACTTTGAGCTAAAACACCCTTCTTTGCTCGTGGTTCTTTCCCTCCCTGTTACGTAATAAGAGTGTACATGTTGAGTATTTTTGTTCATGTTGCGTATTATTTTATTACGTAATAAGAGTGTACGCAGGGAGCGGTCGCACACCAACACGGCGAGCATAGAGCACTATGCTGCATGGCAGTAAGCAACTGATTGTTGTGGATATCCAGAAAGAGAGGCACCATCGATCGATGCATATCGATGTGCGTGCAGTGTGACGTGGTAATGTCGGTTGTGGGCACGGCCAGATGCGATCCTGATGGCCCCACGTGTGGCAAAGATTAGGGCAGCCTTCTGCTGCTCTCTGCCGAACCGATTCATTGCAAGTGGACTCATCCCGGTGACCTTCTCAACCGTGTGCTGCTTTAGGCTGAAGCTCGCTATGCCATCTCGCCGCCCCATCCGGCATCGTTCGGTAAGGGTGCTCTCGCTAGCGTCACATTTCAGTGCCCTTCGCGTCTCCGCAAAGTGCAGTGCAGCTACCTCCTTCCTGCTGTATTGCTGCTAGCCGCGAAGCTCAAAGGAAACAAGCAAAAATAATCCCTTCATTCTCTGGCACCATCTGGTGACTTATTAGAACTAGACTCCCACCAGGCCAGGCATCGTGTCACCTGCTTTTTTTTAATCAAATCGTTTAGCTATGCCTCGATTGAACCTCGGTCTTATGGAGACCCTGCTTTTAGCTCATGTGGTCCCAAAGCCAGGAACTCACTTCTGACTGTGATCACGACTCCTCGTATTTACGTGCTGCCCATTGCGTGTCACGGCTAACTAATGTAATCTAGCTAATGTAATGAACGTCGGCATTGTGCATGCTACCACTGACCGTTCGACCGTGCTTCCTTTACAGCACATGTAAAGTGCCTAGAAAGAGACGAGGTTCTCTGTGAGCACTATGCAAATGTATTATTATTAGTATTTAATGGTGACGTGGCAGTGAAGTAGCGGTTTGCAAAGCGTGCTTCATAGAGCGCCTGGTGCCCTGGGCAGGGAGAGAAGGTGAATGAGAAGGCCTCGGCAAGTCGCTGCTCGGCCGGGCCTCTCGTACGGACGCACACGTTGCACGGAGTTTGCGCCGGCTCGCGGTTCGTCTGCTCCCCCGTCGGTCGCTTTCAGTTGCCTGCACCGTCGGCTGCCAGTCGACAGCAGAGAGAACGGAGGCGCTCCGCTCTCTGCCTGCACCGCCCCCCCGGCATGGATGCAGCGGCCGAACTGCACTGCGCGCGAGCTGTTTGCTGGTTGACCAGTCGCCGCTGCACGCCACTGTCGACTTCGCCGAAGCCGCCGAAGCGCCGATTCTCCGCCCGTGCCATCCAGGCCGCTATATATCCGCGCCCAATCGGCCGTTTCAGGCGCAGACCGAGCGGCCATCGACACCGCCACGCAGCAGCTCACCGTCGTGCTCTCGTCGGTTCTGGGCGGCCTCGTCGCCGCCCTAGCGGTCATCGTCGCCGTCGTGGTCCTCCTGAGAAGGCGTCGACGCTCCACGTGCTGTTGCAGGCGACAGCGCTCGACGTAAGCGAAGCTGCCCGGCCATGTGCAGAGCGCCGGCGTGAGCGCCAATCTGCCGCTGCCAATCTGCCACGGCCGCCGGTGCGTGCATCGTCTGCTATCGTCGTGCAATGCTGCCCGTGCCCTCCTCCCAACCGCCGGCCCGCCGCTTGTCGCCTCGACCAGCGCGGTGGAGCGGTGGCGGCGCCTCTCGAGTGGCGGCAGCCGGCTGCTGCTGCTCGCCGAGCCGCTTGACGTTGAACTGCAGGCGCCCAGCACGCGCCTTCCCCGTTTCGTTTCGTTGCTGTCCGCAGTGGCCTGCAGCTGGCTCCTCAGAGCAATCCGGGTGGCAAGCGCGAGCCGGCAGGCGCCCTCCGCCGTATATGGCACGGGTGTGGCAGAGCGCGCGACCCGCTGCGACCGGCGGCGCAGTCGCCCGAGCATGCGATCATTGCCTTGGACAACATGGAGTACATGCAGACAGGCCGACTGCTGTCGACGCTGTCCGACGACGTCGAAGACGAGCGCTGCATCGTCGCCAGCGTGCCGCCGGTGATAGATCGGGTGAGGTCACGGGCTGGCGGGCATGAGCTGGTGTCGAGGGCAGCCAGCAGAGGGCTGCCCTTTTGCCGATGTAATCCCCGATTGCTCGATCGATGCCTCCATTTCTATGCAGATGACGCCCTGCCCTACTGCATGTGTGCTTTGATTCGTCCGTGCCGTCAAGCACCTCGAACTCTCTTAACTCCCTTGTCGCATGCAGTGCAGACATTTGCACTCGGAATCTGGGTGTCCTGGTACAAAGTGACCTTTCACTAGATGACCACAACAGCTCCACAGTCTAGTCTGCCTACTTCAAGCTATAATTCATTTGTATAGTGCCATAAGAGAACTTAATCTCTAGTTTGGCGCTTCACGTATGCCACGGGCCTCTCACCGCGACCTTGGTCGGGGCGAGCATCTTAACCACTGAACCAACACAGATTCATATATGTATATATATGCATATATATATATTCATATATATGCATATATATATATATATATATATATATATATATATATGTATACACAAACCTTGTGCACGGCAAACTACTGTTTAAAAGTCGCATGCATGCACCTCAATTAGTTGCAAACATGTACCTCGATGTACCAAGGTTCATCATGGTGGCATGCAAGTCGCATATGATGCAGAGGTCGGTGGGTTTGTTATTTGTAGACACGTTGCTTCCGGTTTACTTACGGTCATATACGCTTTGTATAAGCATTTTTGTATTTAGCTAAAAATCATTGGAACTTCCTGTGCCCTGCATAGATAACATTTTTGTCTCCTGAAAGCCCTCCGGCCAGTCATCTCAGTATTTTCTCAAGCTGCTGCTGCTGCTGCACGGTAGCTCGAGCTCGCAGCCAGTGAGCACGAGCATCGAAGAGAAAGCTGGCTGCACTCGTAGTCAGCCTGTGGACGTCGGGACAGAGGCTGACTGATGTATAGGAAGTGTCCTGCTGCTGCCGAGTGCCGAGCTCTCTGCAGGAAGCCATCTCGAGCTATCGTGGGCCGTTTCGCAGGGACCATGCGAGCCACTTCACGTTTGCCTAGCTGGAAACGTCGGATTCACATCTGCTTTCAGGCTGCCCAACTTCACTGCGCCCTCTTGCGATGCCGTTATATTCGCAGATCGGCCAGTGGCAGTGCATAGGGGTTTAAACTGCGGTTAAGGCGAGGGGGAGGCTTGTCTGCGCAGGGAACTGCACGCCTTAGGTCTTAAGCTGTGTCCACACTGGCCTACGCTCCTAGTCGAGACAGTCGTTAACTTGACTTAACTTCGAACTAGCGTCGAACTTGCCATTCTTAAACTGTGCAACAGTGCGGAGTCAAGACTAGCCTTGTTATCGGGCTGTATCTGGTACGTCCTCTCTCACCTAGCGACCAGAGAGTTATCAGGAGTGTGGAGGTCGTAAAGTTATCGTTTGGCGGCAATTGGAAATAGAGTATCTACTATCTGCGGAAACATACGTGCTGCTGCCTGTATACCTGCATACACTTATATACCAGCCAGCGAAAATTTAGTCACCATCATTCTAGAGGCAGCTTTCTGCATAGATAAATTCCTGTATTCTGAGTGCTTGCGCTGCCACTGACTGGCATCCACTCGCAACACGTCCATGCAGGCGGCATCCATTTTGCTTTTTGGGTCTGTTCCTGAATTGTCGGCTTCATCAGTTGTCTCGGATCTACCGCCAAGAGGTAGACCACCGGCTAATTCTTCAAACCTGGTCCGCGAGACCGAGAGACTCCGCGAGACTGTGTTTCTAGCCAACCTCCAGTTTCCGCCTCTTATCAGTAAAGCTGACGAAGTAGCCCCAAGTTCGAGGCTGCCTCGAGTCCGACAGTTCGTCAGTGTAGTCGGCGCTTTAGCCGAAGGGTTTTCGGTGTTTGCACTCCACCAGCAAGGTCCTGGTTTCCGGTCCTGCAGCAGGCAATCCTTTATTGCTCACTGCAAGTGGAAGTGACAGCAGCTGAGGCTCTTCTACCGGTACGTCAACGAGAGCCTGACGAATCAGCTGACCATTGCACTGAATAATCGTCTGCAAAGTCAGTGGCGGTAACCCCCCCCATCCGCACACACACAGCAGGTGCTTGGTGCCACCGCCCTTGGTAATGCGCTTTGAGTAATCGTGCGAATGCAGTTGTTTGTCTGCAGCTGCTGCAGTCAAAACGAGGCGAGCCCTTGGACACCGGGCCACCCAACTGCATCTGCTCTCTCTCTCTTCAGTGCGTCAAGCCGTACGCTTGCACAAGCCTCCTGTCTCAGCCTGCGCCCAAGGAGGCCACTGCCAACGGAGGGCGCCTGCGGGCCGACGAGCCGACACCATACTATTCTCTGCCGCCGCTTGAAGAGACGTCGCCTGGTGGGCCAGACATCGCACTCGGCCTCTGGCGAGACCGGTGACGTCCCGACGCACTACCAAACACCGGCTCCTTGTCGGCAGACGCCAAGCACACATACGCCTCGCTTGCCGGCGAGCCACCAGCAGCCCAACTGCAGCAACCGAGTCGATTTACTTTGTGGTCGATGCAGTGAAACGCTAGCGCCTTCGCGTGCTGCCCCGCCCCCTAGTACCGAAGGCTCGAGCTCAGGCTGGCGGCTCGGCCTGTGACCGGATGCCGTCGCCAAGGCAGCCCTGCTAAAGCGATGCGCGCGAGCCCAGCAGATGCGCGACCTGCCTTTGTCAGTCAGCCCAAGGCTCGCTGCTTAGTCGCTCGTTGCTCGTTTTCGTGCTCGGCTCGTCGCTGTCATTGTGGCTCACACCTGTCACGTGCCGGCTCACACCTGTCACGTGCTGGCTCACCAGGTCGGCACTCGAGAAATAGTTGAAACGGCTTACAGGTCGATGCAAGTCGTCCTTTATCCATGTGCCTCAACGCCCAGCTCCTCTTTTGTACTTGCGTCGTCTGTTTTATTTTTGTTCGTTGAGCCGTCTCTGTTGGGACGGCAGTCGCCATGGATTGGACACGTGCCTCGACGGCAGCAAACTCTGCCCGAGGCGGCAGCCACACTGCAGTAGCTGCTGCCTCGGTGGGCCCGAGCGCCATTTTTACGAGCGTCTGCCGCACGCGTACATGCGCAGCCATTTTGCAACAATCACAGGCCACTCGCCATGGGGGTTGCCAACGTAACTTTATTGGGCAATGCAGGACTTCCCGCATACCTGCTGGGGAAGGCATAGCAGCCAGAGGAACAGAGGGAGGAAGCAGCAGCCTATGGCTTGCTGTGCTCGGGTCCGCACTTCTTCTGAAGCCCATGCCGAGCCCTGTTTGAGCCCGTCTGCTCGAGCTCGCTGTTTTTGCAATGTAATGCGCAGAAAATAAATACACTTCTTGCAAAGTGTCGATTCTCACGTGTGTAATGGGGGGCATCCAGTCACCTCATTGCGCGATGTTGCAGGCGAGCAATAAAAATAACAGCACAAATTGTGGCCATGACGAACTCTTATGAAAGCTCCATGAAAGCTCTTACAGGCGGGCAGCCTGCGGTCGAATGCTCGCAGCGCACACACTCGGCAGCGACGGCGGCGGGCCTCACCGGTTGTCAATTGGTTAGTCCAAATTGCAGCACCTGCTAATAAATGCAGGCCTCACGCGGCAGCGATTGCTCGGCAAGACGTCTGTCGAAAAAGGAAGGCAGACGACGCTAGCTATCGAGGGCGACCGAGCTCAAGTCAATTGTTTGCTGCAGCGAAGCTCGTTTTATGATCAGCAGCAGCAGCAGCAGTAGGTTCTAGAGCAAGCTAGTCAAGTCCTCCACGGTGGTCGGTCAAGGGCGGTGTCAGGCACTTATGGGATGCGCTCGCTCGTCATTTGCCAGAGCTGCAGTCACCACCAGCTGCCTGCCTGTCTGGCTACCTGCAGCCGTGGCAGCACGCTATCGTGCCTCCGTGTGGGAGCACTGACTGCCGCCCAACTGGGCCACTATTAGCAATTGTCACCAGCCTCAGCAGCGCAGGCCCGCTGTCCACAGCACTACCGGCCGTCTTCCCGACGGGCGTGGATAGAACGTGTGGGCGTGTGGTCGATGGAGATGGCGAGCCTGTCCGGGGTTCGCCCAGCATTTTTTGAAGAGGACAGCAGCAGCTAGATCACAAGACCTCATGATGGCAGCCACTAGCGTCTCAAAAAAACTGCCAACGTGAGCAGAGCGGGCGTCCGCCGGCGGCGGCAGCAGCAAGCGGTGCGGCGGAGCCGCCTCGTCTTCGAGCCCTCGTCTCGGAAGGAGAGAGAGTAGGCAGCAGGAGCGGTAAAGGAAGGCAATCAGGAGTGGTTAAGGAGAGGACGCAGAAGGAACAGAGAAGGAGCTGCGGGTGTGGCAGACGCCGGGCGACTACTTCCGGCTGCTGACTTTGGCGGCCAAATAATCGAGCAATGAAGAGATTCTGCCGCCACTGCTTCTGGCCTCGTTCTGAGCAGTATCGGCTCGGCGAGAGCCCGCTTGACCAGTGGCGGTGGCTGCTGCTGCTGCGGCCGCTTCTGCAGCGGCCTGCGATCCGGGAGGCGGAGAGCCAATGCCACCACGTCCTGTAGGCGTCGTCGTAGAAGTGCGTGCGCACCTGCTCGAGCCGTGTCCGTCGCTCGGTCGGCTCCGCGTGACGTACGCCGTGGGCCGAGTGGGCCGGTCGCGATGGACATTTCGAGCTGCCCTGGCTGCAATGGAGCATGAACTTCGGGGGGGGTTCGGCACGGCAGCAGAATTCGGGCTCCGGCCACAGGGGTTAGGCACGGGTTAGACGAGCTGGTGCCTTCGGCTCGAGCGTGGCAGCTGCGCCAGACCGCACACACACACACACACACACGCACGCACGCACGCACATACACACACACACACACACACACACGCATGCACACACACACACACACACACACACACACACACACACACACACCACACATGCACACGCACAACACCACACACACAGTGTGCTAGCAGCGGCTCTTGCTCATGCGCCAACTTACGACACGTGGCTTCCGGAAGACGACGAGCGACATGTCGGCAGATGCAATGAGGACGACTCTCGGCGGAAGTCGAAGCTGTCGAGCATCTGCCAGCTACAGCGAGCGACGGTTTGGCCGAGACGATCGGGTCGGTCAGCAGCGGATGCAGCGAGCGACGGTGATGCAGCAGCGGCGAGAGGCGGAAAAGTTACAACCCGGGCGAGCCGACGACTTTAATGCATGGATGCAACCAGCCACTTGGGTCTTAAGTAATCCAGTAAAAGGTATTCGATTCGATAGGCCTCAATAGTTAGACGATTCATACCTCATACTATATATTTGGCCAGAAGAGCCGTGGCAGCAAGTGTCCACTGCGTGCTTGCGTGGGTTATGAATTCTTATTTTATTATGATTATTCTATTATTATTGTTATTGGAATTATTATTAGTGGATGACGAATTTACCCCCTGCAGACTCAAAAACCAACCAGCGACCCGGTCTTGCTGAGCTCCAAGCAACGTCCTCGCAGGCAGCTGCTGCTGGTTCCGCCTCCTTCTGCCTGCGGCCGAAAGCCCAGTGTCCCCCTCCGCCTTTTCTTCCCTCTCTCCACATCAGCCTCCGCTCCTCTCCGCGTTCTCTCCAACTTCAAGCCCCACTTCAAGCTCCTTTAGTTAAATAGCACACACTCCTGGCATCCAGAGTGGCATGCACTCAAGCAGGCATGCACCTCAGCTGAGAACGAAGCAGCCGGAAGTATCGGCCGTGTGCCCGCCCAGTGCCAGTTCGCCGGCTGGAGGATCAGCGGCGCGCAGAGCTCAGGGGCATGGCCGAGCTTGGCCCAGGCGGTGCCGACTGGCACCGGCATTTCCGCCGGAGGCCGGACCTGCAGCCGCATCACGGACGGTCCTTACCCGCCTACCTCGTCTCCAGGTCTGATGCCGACAGGCCGATCCGTGCACGACCAGCTTGGTCGCCTGAATATGGCGATTGACTGCCGTAGGACTGTTGCGAAATGTGGCACTCAGCCGCCACCGCTGGGTGCTGCAGGTCATCAGCCTCAGCAGCAGCAGCAGCGTAGCTGGAGCTGCAGGTCGCCGCAGGAAGCGATCGCCAACGATGCCCGTCGCCCGGAGCCGACGGGCAGCAGTGTGGCCCGGGTTGCCCAGTGCCGACGACGTCATAATCTGAATTCTCTGCTACTGCAGCAGTGGACGGCAGCCCGGTCTCTGGGCTAGTTTAGCCAGGAGAATGCGATGCAGCTTTCTACTGCGCATTAGGTCGCGCTTTGATGACGGCAGGTGGTGCTTAGGGGATGATCACGTGACCTGCAGTCACGGGATTCAAACTGCCATGCTATCTTCGACGGGAAAGTTGGCCAAGAGGCGCTCCCGCACACAAACCACAAATGCGAGCAGCAAACACACGATGGCGGCACGGGAGAGAGCGATCTGGCTCACCCGTAGCGGCAGGAGGGCCAGCTTCGCTGTCGGCTCCAGAGGTTTGGAGTCACTCCTAAGAGGAGGGGGCCTCCTTGCAAGTAAAGTGGTTCCCAGCTGACTTCAGTATGGCTGCTGTTCAGCAGCAGCCCCTGAAGAGTGATACAGATAAATTACTGTGAGAGTAATTGAGAATAGTGGATGCTTCAGGTAATGATAACTATCTTCCCTCCCTCTCTCTCTCTTCCTTTTATTTCCACTTCTGTTCTAACACTCAAAACTCACTACTAACCTATCTGAACTTACTGACATTCCTATCTGTGGTAGCTGAGCCATGCCTCACTGTTAATGCCTAACTACTCAGAGTACCATGAGCAGCTAGTCTCCGTGAGAAAACAATAGTAATAATACATTTTCCTTTATACTGCCCTCAGAGAACTGAATCTCTCAGGTAAATTACAGATGCCAAAAAAGGAAAAAGCATCACTTCAACTTTTTGCGGTACATCTGCAAGGAGCAGGTGTTAATAATAATGCACCTGACAAAGCGCCCCTCAGAGAACCCAACTTTCTAGGTGCTTTTATACCATGCAGTGTGTGTCAGAATAATACACTACCAATGGGATTGAATCACAAAGAACAACTCAAAATGCCAGTAAGAACGAATCGTCCAAGCCCGGTCGCCGCCACCTATCCGAATGGTCTCGCTACCGTTTCACAGTGGGGTGAAGGTTCTAATGGGGTGCGCGTATTAAAGCTGCTTTCAGTAAATGATGCCCAGGGTACATAATCAGTAGTGCCCGTCTACTGGTAAGTCTTAAACCTATTCTCCTTAGGTCCTCACTTGCTCCCAAGTTTGAGCAAACCGCCTCATGAATAACGGTAAACTAATTTAGATTTGAAGTTATAAGTACCTGAAGGTAAAATTCTTGAGCACCATTGCAAAAACCTCGGACCAATCCTATATATGGATAATACAGCTAACTTGTCTGTGCATTGGTGTCGACTGGTCAAGTAATCCAATCTTTGTAACTCATCACTTTCGTAGGTCTCTTTGCATGTAAAAGCCTCAGACGAAAAGTACAACTCTGCAGTCAGGCTTACCTGTCGTCAGCATAATAACCGCTACATTTCACTGCCTCATATCGACCTTCGGTGCGGCATCCTCTCGGCGTCGACTTGAAGGTTCTGTCAAAGCCTTAAGCCTGAAAATTTTTCCTCCAGAATAGCCATCTGAAGTACTTCTCTTCTACTCATAGACTTCATATGATCTTAACACCAAGGAGCGTGATAGACAGATAGACAGATAGGCAGACAGGCAGACAGACAGGGACAGTGATAGACAGGACAGACAAAGACAGACAGACAGAAAGAGACACACACACAGAGAGGCAAGCAATACAATAAGCACAGGACACACACACACACACACAGAGACACACAATAGACACACACACACCAGACACACACACACACACACGCACACACACACACACTTAAGGCCACACAGACAGACATTGTACACAGAGGAGATACACACACACATACACTTACACACAAGGTATTACACACAGACACACACAGCACAGACACACAAAGACAATAGCCACAGACATTGCTACACAAAGATACAACAGACACACACAGACACAATATAACACACAGACACACACACACAAGTTACACACAATGGCCACGGTCCGATTAAGCTGCATTGTGCGCCTGCTGCATTAAGACGCCACGCCAGCCTCCCAAGTAGTCGCAGCAGCCTGGCTGGGGATAAAATAACTTAACTGCTGGCCAGTCGCAACGATTAAATGGCGAGGAGCAGGGAGCAGCACATGTGTCTCCCTCGCCTTGCTGATGCAGGGCCATCTGATAGATACAAAATAGAGTGATACAGAACGGCTGGATCGCATGTCACAGCTAGCTCTAGATAATTAATTTGTACAGCTTCTAGGAGAATCCCAATCTCTATTAAGGTGTTTCACACATGTTGCCACGAGGCCTGACCTAATGCTTTCGATAACTGCAAATGCATCTGTACTGGAACACAGTGTAACGAGCCTGTTAGCATCAGTGCTCGATCACCAGCTTGCCAAAGTGCTGCCGGCGTAATGCGGCGTAGCTGCACAGTAGCTGCTGCCGAGGCAACACTGTGCGTCAATTGTGCACGGCACTCCTGTCCTACTTACCGAGCACACGCAGGCCATCGTCTCATATTCACAGCTAAGCCGACCCACGCGTGCTGCCGCGGAGCGACGACCAGGAGGAGCACGACGTCGTGACCATCGCTTGCAGACAGGCTGTTCACGCTCATAGTCCGACAGCTAGAAAACGATATGCCTACAACACGAGTCGAGGCGCACCCGTACCCACCCGATTCAGCAAACTCGGCGATCGTGGGTGTGGAGAGAAAAGTCAGTTCACTTAATAAATAAATTAACAAATATCATTGATTTAACAGCCCTTTTGTATGGCGACAGAGCCTTGCTACTATCACCGCCCAGCTTTGCAGTAATGATAAAGAATCCCACTATAGGTCTGAACCTACGACCTGGGTCCAAAGTCACGAAATGCAGCCTACCCCCACCCAGTGCCATCCTGGCTCACCTCAAGATAAGATGAGAAGCTGGCATGATACAAAAAGCAATACACACAAACTAAGAGCCTTAAGTATTGTATCATAGGAGCAAAAAGTTGAAGTAACGTTTCTCACACCGACGTTGCTCACTACAGCTCCATTTCGGAATGCGTACAGCAGCCACTTCATTCTTTTTTAATAAACTTGAAACGGATGACAATACCAAACCTAACAGCTAGCAAACTGAGGTCACCTTTTAGTAGCCAGAAAAAAGCCACACCTGCACTGGCCTGGCTACCATTGGCTCCGGTGGGCCCATGCACGCACGAAACATGGGTACAGTTCCAAAACGACCTTCACTGATGACCAATTAGCTACAGTCAGATCTGCCTCTGCCATGCCACAACACTTCCGCACAAATTTGAGCTTTCCCAGACGGATACAAATTCAAGCTGGTCGGCGAATCATAACCCCCTCTCTGCCCAGATTTCCTGTGACTGCACTTGCAAACTTCAGCCCGTTCAATAACAAGCTGCCTATGGTAAGGGGCTAAATTGGCAGTCGAACGTGGTATCTGCTACATTTACACCCTACCTATCCATTGACCTGCACCGGCTGCTCATCACATACGCCGACTTCAACGTCTTGTCACTAAATTCTGTCATTCTACCAGATTACCCATTTAAACTAATGTACACTCCCTTCCAGATCACTATTTCTTCTAAATCAGAGGCTCACTTGCCCTACCAAGGTGTGAAAGCTTAGAGACAGTGTTTTGAGTTCCCAGCTTACCAAAGCCTGAGTCCTTACCAACATTCTTAGACAAGAGCATCTGGCTGTACAAATTAAAAACCAACCATGACCTCATACTCACTGGTTCGGCCAATGAGAATAATCCTCGTGCCCATGCATGCCAATTGTATGTACTTCATCACTAATCAGTTGATATCTTCATTTTCGGCCCGCTATGAAGCAACAAGAGATTTAGTCCTTCAAGAGCAGTATCAACATTCTACATTATCATTTAACTAGTGTATTAGCAAAATTTTGGAAAATCGATTTAATAATTTTAGGTGTCTAAGGTGCTTGAGATGAAAACTTCTTAAAAACTTTAAAAAATCCGGAAAAAGATTATTTGCAACACTTTTTTAATGTGAGATATTCACAGCATTTACACACCCATTAAATGATATGCTGACTAAATGCCGGCCTGCTATTTGCTAAGTTTAATGCACATTTCTATGTTCTGCTTCAACTATGAGGAGTACATTGTAGGTGATGCATGCATTTTTCAACTTCCTTGATAGTGTCAGATACGACACGAACAGCTTGCCAGCGAAGCAGTACTCTAAATATCGTTCATGACAGTGAGCGTGGATGTCGGCAACCTCGTGTTTACAGAATCCACTGACCTACCTACGGACCTCATGTGTCTATAAAGATTAAATAGGCAGATTACTACGGCTTCAAAGCTCCAAGGCGCTGTGCTTTAGTACCATATTACTGTAGGCAAAATCCAAAGTCATAACCAGTCCAAGTCACCACGGTGAATGCCCTCTGCAACAGACGAAAAATCGACTCTGCAGTTCAGTTTGCCACAGCAACCTAGACTAATCAGTCTAGGCAGCAATGCTGAGCCTGCTGCTCCTAAGGGGGAGAGTGGAAAGGATCCAATAAACTGCAATACCTAAAAACACTTCAGGAAAAAAAGGAAACCGTGAACAACAAGTGTGCACAGCCAAGGCACGGAGAACTCGCTGCCAAGCTAAGATCATTGCTGAAGAAGCCCTTCGGCTCGGAGTACCTTTAACTCCGGCGATCGGCGCCGCTGACCCAGAGGAGTAGGCTCAGCAGGTTTCCTTCTGTGCAACACACGTGGTAGTGAAAAGGTGGGTGTGGCCACACCCAGGCACACGCAGCAGCGACAGACGAGTGCCCGCTCAATTTACCCAGCCGTCCAGCAGCATCAAAGGCTCCTGACTTCTGGACGAGACCTGATCAAGCAAGCTCTGGTCAACGATGGCCAAATGATCATGACTGCACTGTCCGTGCTCTGTACAGTAGCCTGCGATGCCATACTGAATGCCATGCAGACGAACATGGCGGATTCGGCTGCGCTTGTTTTGGGTTTCAACCCCTCCCCCAGTGCACTTGACGGTAAAGTAAAATAGCCGGAAGGGGGCAGGCCGGAGCTAAGACGCCAACGCAGCTTCCTCGAAGGCAGCTCAGCCGGCGCCGGCTAGATCGGTAGTCTAAGGATAGGCATCTGACGATCGCCAGCGCTGACCGCCTGGACTGGCACCCCAGGGAAGGCTGTGAAGCGCCCTCAGCCTCTGCCCTATCTGTGCAGCGCCCCTGGAAGTCAGTCGAGGCTGCCGACCATCCGTGGCTAGTGCACAATACGATCAAAAGTAGACGCACAATACGTCTGGCTCCAACCTGACCGCCACATGAATCGAACAGGACACTTTTTTACAACTCAGATCCCACCCGGAAGCAGATGACGTTCGAACTCTCTTGTATTTTGGAATCTCGCGGTCAAGGAACAAATCTCTGTCTGCTGGCAGCAGCACACCAATGCAATGCGGAGCATGCGCGATGCGCTGCTGACATCGAGGCTAGTAGCTTCCGGAGGAGAAATCTGGTGGGCTACGGCACTCAGTGTCAGCGCAGCAGAGACGACGTACCCTCCAGGTCACCACAGCCGTCATCCCGTATGCGTACTTCAGAAAGTAGAAGCAGAAGAAGAATCCCCTTCGCCTTGGCGAGTCGGTCCGGCAAATTGTGCCCAGAGCACGGTACACGTGGACACGATTTACATTACGATGCATCCATTTAAATAATAATAATAGTCAGTCAGTCATCAGGTCAGGAGGGAGGGAGGTGGAGGGTAAAGCGACTGCTGAGAAGTGAACCAGCAGATGACTCGGCAGGGCAGCGGTGAGCACAATGCCCAAACCGCCAGCAGAACGATCCACGTGCAGGGCTGTGCAGATGACATTCTAAAATAGCAGTTGCGGATTCAGCAGCATGCACGACCAAGGGCGGCAGGCATTTAGTCATTGGATAATGAGTGCGACAAGTGGGTGAGCCACCCACCCTGCTCTCTGTGCGCACTCCCAATACCACCACTTTCCCTGTTCCATTTGATGTGCACATTTCAACAGGCCACACTTCGGCAATATCATCGCAATGCCAAGGAGATGTCCTATGGGGTAACATTATTAGCTACTCCCCAAGCGGAGGTCCAGGCAGTAACCCGGAGCCACCTCCTTTTCTTGAACAAATGTTGCACGCCTCACATTCCTTTAAGGATGCTGGGCCTTGAGGTGAATGCCCAAATAAGTCGTCATTCAGGGAAAGAGCCATGGCACCTGGTGGATTAACCATAAAGAGGCGATTGAGGCATGATCGTTGGCCCACGCAACACGGTTTGCGAGTGCATCGGGGATTCGCTTCCACGTCACACAACGGGCCATACAAAAGTGGTGGATGTCGCGGCAACTAAAGGAACAATCGGAAGACCATAACAGGAGGCATTATGCACAGGGAGACCTGAGGATTCAGAAATGCTACAGATGCTGACTGATGCCACAGAGCCAGCCCAAGGACTCAGGCTCCTCAAACAGCGCATGCACATCCTGGCAGCAATGGCACAATGAGGTGGCAGCGGCTGGTGGCACCCAACATTTGTAAATGCGAGGTCTGGCCATCTGACAACTGGGCAGCAATGTGATCGTGATAAGATTCTCCATGGACCTACCACGCCTAGTGGGCCGAACTAGGCACTACTTGGCTTACCTACTTCTGTCGGCCAAAATGGGTGAGGTTGCAGGACCACTGATTCGGTTCCTGCAGGGGGCTTGCCCAACTCCCGACCTGACGACGACATGCCCACTCCTTACTCTGAATGTACCCACAATGCTCCCATGAATTACTGGCGCCATGAGGTGCAGAGCCCAAATTGACCCGGAAAGCTCGGCCACGCCCATTTTCTACACAGTCGCTGCACTCGTTATGTTCATGTCAGGTCATTGAGGCGCGTCCTTGGGGGGCCAACAATAACTTAGCACTTTTACAATTTAACGAAAAATAATCTTGTATTCATCGTTTGACTTTAACGGTTGAGTAATCTTTTGCAATTAGTCTCAGCCATTTGCATACTTACTAAACTGCACCGACCGAGATACGGCCAGCCAGACATTCCGTGGCCAGAAGTTGAACTCACAGGGAAGGCTGATATCTGACCTTGTCTAAGCAAGTCAATCTAACTCACAGTAGACTGCTTGGGCATCCTGGTCTGGCTTGATTTTAATCACTTGGCCTGCTTCCATCTTCCAGCAACAGGGGTCAGCGGAAGGGCAGTGGGCCACTAGCAAAATATGTTTGGGTAATGACCACTAGCAGCTTCAGTAAGCCAATGCCCGACTGACTCCAGGTTTTTAAATGCCCAGCCGACGAGGCGAGCGAGACTAAGTAGCTGATGTCCGCCGATGGGCGACGGCGGTTGAGCTGCAATGAAGCGCTTCCGCCGCATGGGCGGTCACATGAGAATCACTGGGGAAGCAGAGAAAAGGAAAGGAGGCAGCTGGAGTCGATAGAATAAAGAATGATCACGCCACGAGCACCGCCACACCATGATGCAGTGAAATGGCGAATGTTGAGGTGTAGTGGGCTGTAGTCACCCACCTGAACAGATACCAGTCGTACGCCGCCATGGTCAAAACAGGATCTGCCATTGCCGATAGCGATTTCAGTACCGCCGTCAGCCCACAGTGACAGGCGCAGTGATATGAATAGCAAACAGTCTGATCCTGATCCGGAGGCGGTGGATGAAAATGCTTCCCGTTTCCCGGCCTGCAACAGCAAGACCACGACGGTGTCGGGGGAGCGGTAATGCACCGCCTGGGCGCAGAGCCGCCAATGCAGCACAGCACTCCGGGCACTCCCCATGCAATATGACCATCAAGGTCCTGCACGAATTTGAGGAGAATTTCGTGTAGTTCTGGGTTATCGCACGTTCCATCTCAAATGAAGGAGCCGGGCCCACGAGATGACAATGAGGAAGGGCCGCACACAAACAAACTGACGATGCAGACGCGAGCAGACTTCGCACCTTGTGGTTTTCCCACGGACGTCCAGATCTCTTCATTTCACGTGATAAAGGAAGCCCGAGGAGCTGACGCAGCGCCTGCTCCCAGCTGAAGAAGGATTCCTCAACAAGTACAGTCACGGTCGCCATTGCTGCTGGAAGAACTCACAGCCTTGATAAAAAGAAAGTCTACCAGTTTGCTGATGTGCAGTTCTGCACAGGGGAAGAGGCTTCGGCCGACGCCGAAGTGTGCCCGACGGCCAGAGCTTATCGATGCACAAGTCACAAGCCAGGCAAGGAGCCGGGAATACAGCCATCCTCGGGAGGGGGTTGGAAGGCGGTAATGACTCACCAAAGAAGCAAGAGCAGAGCCCGACTACAGCATCAGCAGCAGCTAACTTAAATGGTGCGCCGGTACTGAATTCCAATTTCTGTCGACCTGAATTTTAGCAAGCAAATCGTCTGCCACCAACTAGACAGCAAGACAGGCAGGCCTCTGATAGCTTGTCATCGGTAGTTAGTAAGGCCATGAGCGCTGGCCATCCGCATCATACAGACGAGGGATGGATATGACAGATACGTGACAGCGAAACCAGAAGCAGCCCTCCCGGCACTTCGGTGCACCGAATCGACTACCGAGCAGCTGGTTGACCGCAGCCCAACGACGGGAGCAAGAAGCGATAGGGCCGATTAAGCGCTGATGCATATTCTTTGATGACGGCGGTGTGGAATGTTTCGAGATCATGCTCATCTAAGTCCCTGATGAGATCTGCTGGTGCAGAAACATCTGGGGCCTGCAGAGGGACATACACGTGAGCGGCTACGATGACTCCTGTTGAGTCAAAATAGGAAAATGTAGTTCCTCGACTCAATGATACCCGTGGGCAATCTGCCCCAGGGCAGATGCGGAAAACTGGGTCCACCTCACTTTTGCTGCTGCCATGGATTATGGCCAATTACCTTGCCAGGGGCGGGGGCGTTCCCTTGGTAACTAATGGCAGAAAATCATGCAGCCGCTGGCTTATTTTTGCAAGCAAATACCTTGCTATGCTATAGTGCTGCGCTTAGGGAAGGCCCCATTATGACAGGGACTTCGACACCGCTTGTGATTACAGTGATTATCGGGCCTCTTCAGTTCCAGCGCCGAGTTAGATAAAGCACTGGTGCTGCTGGTCAGCCGCACGCATACCGGTGTGCTTAATGCAGTCCCAAGGCCAATACCCGAATCTGACAGCAGTGCTCTGAGCTGGGCACCGCGCTACCATAGCTTATTTGGCACATCATCCACCTTGCTGGCAAGTAGAGCTGACACCCACAGGTGCACCCAGATGCTGACTGCCAGAACACAAGCACGCTGGGTGAGGCAGGGAAGGGGGATGCTGACTGCTACTGAAGCGGCGGCGGCAGCAGTGACCTACTGGGGTATGGCACGGACCACAGAGAGAATCGCGAGTAGCGCCGGGTTGCTTCGTCCACTTTCCGGACGACGTTATGCTGACTGCTTGACCCCTTCCTTGCTCCTCCATCAGACTGCACACGCTGCACGCCGAACCTGGGTCCAGCAGTTTGATGTCCCATCATGCACGCGCCTTCAGAGCCGCTCTGGTGACGCTGCAAGGAGTTTAACCGTAGCTGCTGTAGAGCCAACCACAGCAGCAGCAGAGAGCCCCGCTGTCCGCTGCACGGATACAGTAAGCGGCATCACGATAAGGCCCTCCGTAAAGCCACGGCCTCGGGGGAAAGCAGAGCGGGCAAGTGTCTGATTGGTGGGCAGCGCTCTTTTGCCCGAGCAAGCACTGGTGAGAGCCGGCTCATTCCAAGCCCAGGAGCCCCCAGAGACGCTGGCGGATTCATCAGGCAACTTCTCCGCTTACACGCATGTGGCAACTTCCGAGTCTTCTGGACGGGTACACTCTCGCCGCCTAAAATTACAGCAAGAAATGGTCCGCTTCCAGCCGAGTGGGCGTCAATTGCCCTGATCAGCCATCGCTTCCTCTGACTGGTGACAGTATGGACCACCGCAGCATGCCCTAGGCAGTGGGTAGATTGATTTGTGTGAGAAGCGCACAGCAGGCAAGATTGGGGCGTGCTTTGGGTATTGGAACAAGTCATAGCCAGAGGGTAAACTGGTACAACTGGAGGCAGGATCTCCCTTGAAAGTAACTGCTGAGACGACACTGATATTCTTTGATCATTGGGAACTAGCATAAGCAGATGCAGCTTCTCCTTCGTGTCAGTCACAGACAGATCAACAGCCGTGCCAGTCACAACCACAGACACAAACCACACGCACACACACACATGCATGTACAAACACACATACCTACATGCACACACCCAAACCATTTTGAATCTCGCAACCCATCCAGCCCCACACTGTCTCTGCAGCTTGATCGCACCTCAATCCTGGAGGGTAGCTGAGGTGGCTGAAAGTCTCAACAGGTTCACGGCAAGCACCACAGACTGAGAATGGCTTCCTCATCCCCTAACAAGTTTCTTGCATTCTCAAAATTCCCAGTGGCTATCGTGCCTCAATTAAGCCCTCCAACTCAAAAATAACGCCGTTCCCAACCTGTGACCTTCCTAAAGGTCTCCGACGTTTCCGTGTTGGCGTGTGGATACTTAATAAGGGTTCAGCAAAAGAGCTCGGTCTCCCGAAGACCCTATACCTTTATCTCTGCGTCTTCACTATAACTTAGCCCCGCCATAACCAAGATTTTAATGCTTCTTTAAAGGGGTCGTCCCCCAAGTCCCTTCAAATCGGCACCGTTAGACCTATGCTTGCAAAGCCTGCGATAAGACACAGAGTCCTAGCAAACTCATCGTCTAGTTTCTCTGCGCGTTCTTATCAAAGATCTGTGACCTCGTGCTGTAACGCATGATGCTAGCTTTGCACATATGATTGAAAACTAATGGAATGTCAGGAAACATTCTCTATTCAGCCCGCGTTTCAAGAGAGCAAGCACCTCATTGACAACTTGCTCGCCTCGTGGTAACAATGACATTCTACGGGCAACGACGACGGGAATGTCACTGCCCTAGCTCTGTAGATCGTCTGCGGCCTTCGACACCATGGATCACGAAGTTTCTGCTCGAACGATTGAGGACCTAATGATCGTCTGGCGACGAAGACTGGCGGGTTTAAATCATACTTGTCTGATCGTGTTCAAATCCGTGTCGTGTGGGGGTCAGGTCTCAGACAGAGAAGGTAACCTGTGGAGTCGTCAAGGGTCCTGTACTTGGTCCTTGGCTGTTCTTCCATTTCCATACGACAACCTCCGTGGAAAGTGATTAGCCTCATGGAATAGGATATCACTTCTAGCTGACGTGACACTCGGTTTGTATCGGCTATTTCGAAACCGTCGGACATCTGCCGCGCAACTGAGCCAAACTGAATGCTTGGTCTACCGATATTCCGATCCAGATGTCGAAAAACTTATTGAAATTAAATGATGATAAAACCGGAACTTACAGCCTACAGACACTCCTAAGCGTGGCTGGATTAAAAGGCTTGTTAAGTTCTATTAGTGTGATGTAAATTGTCCGGGCCACTCTTCCACGCGTGCTCGGAAATTTGTGTGTCGTATCTGATAGCTGCCTCATCAAAAGCTTTATTCAGAAGACTGCCTCTACAGCTAGCCACCACGTCTGACTCCTTAGCCAAGATTAGGAGCCAGTTCAAGCATGGCTTCAAAAATTTGTAGAATTAGCTTTTAGTTCTGTCTCGCTGATTATTGTAATCTTGCTGGGCCGCCAAAGAAATCTATTATGCCACTGCAGCGACAATGAATACGGCTGCAAGGCCATTCCCTCAAGTCCCACGGTTTGAGCACGTGTCCCCTTGCCAAAAGCAGAATGGCTGCCGATTGAGCAAAGGATAACAAAACAAAGTCTTACTGACCCACAAGGCCCGCCAGCTTGGCTCTTCATACCCAGCCGAACTGCTGCATCAGCCTCCCAGCCCTGTCCGCGCCCTCAGATCCTGTGTGGAAATAAATTATCTCCATCCCTCCGCTTAAAGACATCTATGCCGTGAAGCTTCTATCTCTGCAGGTCCCATACTGTGTAACTCCGCTCCACACCTTACGAAACGAAACACTCCTCCAACTGCCGACTATGGCACATCCTTTCAGAAGTCCTGACTGCTACTCCAATCTACCACTACCTCAACTGCCTCCTGACTCATGATGCTTCCCACTTTCCTTTGCCAAGACGAAGTCTGTTGGCTACAACTGATACAAAGCCGCTTAGGGCTGTGAGTACGCTATACAACTTCCCGCGAACACCAACACGGTCTTTATTAATTTGTGAAGTTGCAGACGGAGATATAATGGCATTACCAATAGCCTGGGCATCAAGCAAAGTTTGGCATCCGACAGCTGGCCTCCTGCTGGCAGCAAACCGTGCACGCACACTTGTTGGGCGGATACGCGGGGCGGCGGGTGGCGGAGGAGGTACCAGATGAAAGCGCGGCTGACGCCCGCTCTTATACAGATTAGAGATCACGCATAAAGAGATCTGTAATCCAGACTGAACAAAAGCATCGACTTTGAAGATAGAGGCTGACACGGGCATGCCTTGATATCATTCCTGACTCATCCCAGCCATAGAACACACAAGGGACAGCAGAAACTATAATGGCCATGCAGCTGGCTGTGAGCTTTCAATACCATAGCTCAAGACTACTCTGTCAGAACAAGAAGCTGAGCAACGATGAAGACAGGAGGTGGCCTGGAGGCACCAGTCGAGGCTGAAAGGGGGCAGGCACCGAATGAATGGAGCGAAGCAGGATCACTAGCTAACAGCCCTCCTCTTAGCCCACGATATGGCAGTGATAGCACCCAAGTGCTGCAATCAGATACACTGCATCATGCAGTGCATGGCGCTAGACACAGAGGGAAGTGGCAGGCAACCAGATCACCTCAGTCACGTAGTTACCATGCTCTGGCTGATGCAATGTGACATGAATTGCAGCATTCTATCACCAATCGATGTGCTAATCACTTAGCAGCTGTACTATAAATACTGTATCGGAAGCGCAGTCACAGTACTGTACAGCTTTCAGCGTCTCTGGTGTGACAGTCAGATCCATACAGTCTGCTTCGAGCGGCATCCCCAATGACTAGTATCGAAGGCTGCAGTTGCAAGCCGTGCCGGTATCGGGCACGCACGAGCTGGCGTCGCCAAGTACACATCTAGCGCCTGCTCCGTGACTGGAGTGCAGTCTAGTGAGGTGTTCAAGAGCTAATCAGTCCTTCTCACTGAGGCCAACTCCTTAGCAGCCATTAGCTTTCCGGTGGTCCAACGACTCTTCTTTCATGGAACGTAGACTCTGGGTGAGTCTCTGTGCTCTTCTGCCTGACTCTCCGGCAGCATCTATCATACTGCAATGGCTTGCCTCGTCTGTCGGCCGTGCAATCAGGCGATTGCTGAGCTGGTGAACACTTGCAGCGATACGCGCTCCAGCGGGTTTGCACAGCCGCCACATACACTTCTTTCCTGCAGACCTGGCATACCAGCAGCAAACGGATCGACTCTCGCGGTTTATCACCATAGACGTAGGGTCCATTCCATTCTGGGTCCAGCTACCTATCAGATCTCATTCCTATTACCAGGCCAAGCTGCGTCACACTAATGCCTTTTCTGGAACTAACTGCTTCTAATCTATACCCTGTGACAAACTCAACCTGGGAGACTAAGTGCTTAGTTCAAGCATGCATTTCTCAAAGCCTAGAACTCACTGCACGACTTCAGTCACCACATCCCCTGACTTGGCCACATTTAAAAAGCAACCAAAACACCTCACCATTTAGGACAGCATTTGTGGGTCCTGTGAATCTGCTGTCCTTCGTGTGCTTAGTGTGTGACACTCTCGGATGCTGCCACTAACCGCACTTGCATGCTGACCCTGTGCATGTCACTCCCTAACATGCAGATCAGCTGTTTATCAAGCACGATATTACCTAATCCCGTTTTCCTTAGCAGCAAACGTAAAGTGCTCTAGGAAGAGATGAGTTCCTCTGAGGGCGTTTATTACGTGTATTATTATTCTACTATTATTGCTGATAAACAAGTTCTTCTTAAGCATCCTATCCTACATGGACTACTACATTAGCAGTGCTCTGCAATTGTTAATTTTAAGGTGCATCTCAGTGCCAGACTACACAGAATTAATGGGGACAGGAAACAATCTTCCGGAAACAACCTATACCTCCAAATGGCCTCTGCTGCCGGAAATCCAGTGGCATCTACCCGAATTCTGGGTGTTCTGTAGTCAGCGCCGCCTCACTTTCTCAGCTTGTAACATCGCAAATTCGGCCCAGCTTAGACAGGGACATCAGATCCACGTTGTTTCCACAGCATCAGACACTTGGCCCTGACACTTGGTAGCTCACTATTTGGTGGTTCTAGCCTATAATCAGTCGTATTACAGTTGCTGCAAACTCCCCCGCAGCCAGGCTCTGTCTATCAATGAACGTCACACAGAAGACACTGTACTTCTCACTGATCTGCACCTTCCGATTCTTCATCAGGGGCAATACATCAAATACAAGGTTTTGTCATTTGCTTTTTAGGTCCTCTCCATTCTTGCGCCAGACTACCTATCATGACCACTCTCATCTCGTAGGCATCGTACTATCGGCCTCTTGATCTGAAGTCGCCTAGCTGTGCCTCGCAATCAATGTCAAACTTTGAGACTATGCTGCCTTAGCCTGGGCAAGTAAGCCCCAAAAAGCTTCCAGAAACTCACTGCTGACTGACCAATAATGACACCTGGTATTCATATAAACAAGAGGCCAAACCCACTTGTTCATTACTGCATTTGAAGGCCCTGCTATACTTTCAAAGGAGTTTGCAAAAGGTTCTGACACCGTGCAGGCTGGATCACCAACCTGTTGACATAGCCCTCTGTACGTAAGTGCATAAACAAGTGATCCAGTCCTCTAGGGCACTATACAGGATATCTTCTTCTAATTATTTTTGCTATTATAATAACGCTTACAGCCGTTGGATATCACTTAGCAAGATTGCATATGAAATCATAAAGCATGTGCATCCGTGAGCCCAAGAAGGCTGGTTTCCAGTTCTTTATATATTGTAATTTAAATATCTTGCCATCAGGTACCATTAGCTAGCAACTGGTCTTATAAGCATGTGCCAAAGGAAAGGTGACTATGCCACTTATGACCCAACAAGGTTCCGCCCCCTGTGTCCGCCTCTCTGTCTGTCCGCCCTCTCCAACTTCTTTGGTTTGTATCTTTTGCCTCTGTCGCAGTTGCAGCCCAGCAACATCAGATAAGCTGTCGAATAAATGGCATCGACAGATATCAGATAAGCCAGCAGGATCCATGCTGTCCACGAAGCAAGAGCAAATGATGCCTGCATCGAGGAAGAGTGATGCATGCATACACGGCAATTGCAGCACAGCCATGAAATATGGGGCCAGCAAAATGACGGCTTCCAGCAGAGTACCATCAGCACCCATAGCCGTCGGTTAAACAATCGCATAGCCATCCCGGCTTCCTAGCTGCCTACTATTGCCAGCCAACGGTAAGTGAAGGGGTCACTGAGATTCACACTCAGCCAACAACGCCAAATCGTACCATTCTTTCATGAATGCTCCAAGTGAATGATAGCTAATCAATAGGTAGGCCAGCAGCTGACGAGCGGCAATACTTTTGCACTTATGTCAATATGTAAATGTTAATTTGGGAGCAGAGTAAAGCTGCCGACAAGGGCGTGGGCTTAAATGTTTGGGAAATATAACACCACGCCAGCCATCTTTATAGCACGAGGTCGTAGCAGCCAGCTTCGCATTTCAGCAGCTTTGTATGTACACTTGGTACCTTGGTGGTTGATCAGCAGCAGCAGGAGCCTCAGCCTGGCCACCCCAGTCGGATATAGCACTCTGCTCACAGGAATCCCCAGAGGGGCCTGACTCACTTTTGGGGACTGACTTGAGAAAGCCAGTGCTTCCTGGCCCAAGGAGTTGAGTCCCAAAAGTATTGCATTAAGCTGAAGGGAAATGCTACGAGCTCATCAGATCTTTATCAACATTACGAGATGCCACTTGAAGTGGGGGAGACAGAACCCGTCCAGCAAACCAACTGGCATCGGGGTTCAACTGACTCACTATCTTGCTGGGATGACGTCGGGTCTCTGTGGAACTGCATGCTGCTTGCTGGGAGCTTGCATCAGAGATGAAGAACATGGTACATCCTGTTTCGTTGGTGCCGGGCCCTGATGCGTGGTGACAGCCCTGACCAAGGCTTTGTGGCTGGCTGGTAAATATCGAGGAATAGTGCACCGACTTTCTGTGGTGCTGCAATGAAACAGCATCAAAAGCGGACTTAGCCGTATGGATGCCAAGGCCTCACAAGACAATGCAGGAAATAGCTAGGTAATCCTACACAAATGCTCGCCTGCCAATGACAAGTTAACTTTGCATACTACCCACTGGGGATAAGCCGCTGAAATCCAAAACATACATCTTCACTGCAGAATCTTTGCAGAATAAAGATGTCATGACATGGTGGTAAGTTCCAGGCTTCCTGGGTGTTGGAAATGAACTGATACCCAAAAGCTCAGATTTAGAAGCACAGCTGAATGGCAGGCACAGAGGCCAGAATGAAGGACATAAAAACGAATGACAAAAACTTCTTGACGCCACACTGACCGACTGCAGCCAGTGCAAGTTGGTTGAAGTGGTATGATTCGGCAGCTGTGATGTTCACGATATATCGTGGTTAGCCAGCTGTCTCCTGATTCTGCATCACTTTTAAGCAGGCAGAGATTTATGATAAGGAGCCTAGATGAGACACCCTTTAAACCCGTAGATTCCATTACTGAAACAATCAGAATAGCAAGGCCATCTCAGCGCTCTGGAGAGATGTCATGAGCCAGCATGAACTTGTGGAGTGCACTCGTAGGTGGCCAGCCACGAGGTTTCCTCGAGACTGCTGGAGTAGACTTAACAAGGAAAGAAGCAGCTCTTGTACGTATTCACCAAGACCGATAACTGGCTTGTTGCCCGCCTTCTTCTGATCGCCCAGCGAAGCAAGCACAACCTCGCATTCAAGTTGCCAAAGCAGATAATTAAAAGTGTAAAGGTGATAGATATCAGCTATATATAAGAGACCTATAATGCAGCTCGATCAAGACTTTCGTTTGAGTGCGTACGTAGCAGCTAATCAAATGACAGGGACGTGAAAATGCATGCCAACTCAATAATGTCTCTGATAGAATGGCTCGCATAGCTCGCGATCTCGACATCAATACAGCTTCTGGTGCCTTTAAGAATCAACCCATTCAACCCTCCTTTCTTTCGAGCACCAAGTTCGGGAGGCAAAGTGATCCAGCAGCGTTTAAATACCTACGACATTCAAAAATAAGCAACTCACATACGGTTTTATTGTAGATCTGTCTGAGTCAACTTGGTTGGCAGGAGTGGTAGCAACAGCCCTTTGTTGCAGGAAGCCAAACAGCATTGCTAAGTCAGAAAGTGCGAATCGGGCTATTTATTACATTTATACACTCCAAGTCAGAAAATGTCATTGTGACTCATTATCTATGACTTCTTTGAGTGATGCCACCTTCACTTCCTGCAACTCAAGTCATCACTGACATATAACGTGACTAACCGACAGGATCTACAGGAGACAGTCGAGGCCTTCGTATGGCCTCGACATAACTCTGTTTTTACCTTACACAAGTATCTATTAATTAAAGCGAGAAAGTCAGTCACGTGGCACGATGGCGCCCCACCTTAGATAGCGAATCAGAGGCAGTGTATTATACTTGGCATGAATAACACTTTGCCAAATGGAGGCGTTCCTGAGTCTCAGACGAAGTGAGTTCACGTTCAATTTACGTCTGACGAGTTAAAACGATACACGTAAGCAAGTACCCGCCTACACTGACGACAAAAACAGTGTACCAGTGGTCATGGATGTGTACATTTGTCGTACAGTATTGTGTTTTAACTATGACCCAGCATAGGGAGTCTAGAGGCTCACCCATATCATCAGAACAATGATGGGTTCGAGGACATGTGAAATTGTTCAAAAGCCCTTATGACGCAACATGGTCCAAACTCGAACTAAGAGCATTGATTTGCTGATTCAAAAGATCAGGGTGACTATTCATGCCATAAGATTTTCAGAACTATCGAGCATGTGTGTATATTTATGACACTAGTAAAAGTACAAATGAATGTATGTATATGGCTGTATGTATATATGTATGCATGAATGTCTGCTATGCATGCATGCACGTACATGTAGGTGTACGTATGTCTCCCTCCATCAGTAACTCCCCACAAAGCCTAAGAACTAATAAAGTACTTCACTGGGGATTCCACATTCAAGATAGTAAGTAGCTTGGTGCCCTATGATAAAGCAGACCCCCATCACACAAAAGAGAAAAGTGAGAGCCTATCTAAGTCAAGTGATCGAGAAATTAGCGGAAGCTGGCTGGGCGGGATGGCTAGAAAGAATGCGCTGCAGCGGGCAGTAGGGAGGTCTGATGCTGCACAGAATTGTGGAAGTGTGTTAGCGAGAACTGGCACTGCTAAAGAACTGGGGAGTCTACCAGTTCTAGAACCCGCAGAGAACCTCTGCCCTCAAGACAGTTTCCATTCTCAGGCTTGCATAGACAATTTTTCTTAAGGCAATGATTAGCGATCAATGATATCTTGCTTACGATGAAGTCTTGATCTGTCATAAAATGCTTACGAAGGCCTACGCAGACATGACCAGGGATGGGCAATTGTTTATACTGTTTGTACAAGGTTAATATTGTTTATACAGACATAGCAATTCTTTAGCATCAAAACTACGTTGATGCAGAACAAAGCGCAGCATCTACTCAAATACCATCTCAGTATTCGCTCTCTTACCAGTGAGGAGATCAAATGACGACCTTCCATATCTCCGCTCACTGGAGTCATGGCGACTGACAGATGTGCTTAGAAAGCAGAGTACAAAAAATGACAAACAAGAAGGACTTGCATGCTCTGAACGATTATGGGCACAGCACTGATATTTCCACATCCGGGGCAACACTGGCCAACCTGAAGGTTGAAGTTTGTGCATTACGATGTAGGTCCCTACAGCACTCAAACAATGGACGGGTGGGCATGGTCAATGCTTTGCCTCATACGAGGCCCGAAACAGGCTACTGAGCCTTGATTGAATAATTTAGTACATTTGCGCCATGCCCCAAATCGTAAGAGCTCGGACCTAAACAAATACTTACAAGAATTCTGCCAATCATCTTTATCGGAAAAGCCTATTGAATGGCTTACTCATTTCTACCGTATCTTTAATTTCCTGGGACGCATAGTCAAAACATGTCAGGCATAAGGGTGTGCTAATCTTAACGTCGCATGCATTCCAAACACTGATGATGGATGCAGAAAATGGATCGACAAGATTGTTGAGATGAATTTATACTGAGGGGGCGATACTCGGTCGCATCCAGAATTAGTCTTTTCGCCCAAGTGCTCGTATGGCGCGCCAAAGTCAATACCCTTGAAAATGGCCCACTATACCGAAAGCCTAAGTTGCGTGAGGAGATGCCACTAGGTGCTATAATCGGATTGCTTAGTAGATGCGATTGTGCGACCATCACCACGTGCCTCAAAATTTAGGTGTCGTTTTCGACAGCTGCCTCAATTTTAAAAGCTTCATTCACAAGACTGCTTCTACAGCTAGCCATCACGTCTGATCCCTATCCAAGATCAGGAACTGTTCTCCCACAGTGGCTTGTAAAAATTTAACTAGCTCCTTAGTTCTGTCTCGGCTTGATTATTGTAATTCCCTTTTGGCTGGGCTACCAAAAGAAGCTATTAGGCCACTGCAGCTGACTATGTATATGGCTGCAAGGCTGGTCTTCAAGTCCCCAGAGGTTTGAGCAAGTGTCTCCTTTGCTAAAAGAGCTAGGATGGCTGCCGGTCGATCAACGGATACTGAGCAAAGTTCTTACGCTGACCCACAAGGCCCGCCACGACTTGGCTCCTTCGTACCTAGCTGAACTGCTGCATCAGTTTCAGCCTGTTCGCTCCCTCGGGTCTTGAGTGGACAATCAATTAGCTGTCCCATTCCTCCGCTTAAAGACAGTTGGTGACAGAAGAAGCTTTAGCTCTGCAGGTCCTAGACTGTGGAACTCGCTTCCACAATTCCTATGCAACGAAAAGTACTCTCCTACTGCCAACTATGGCTCATCCTTTCCAGCGGTCTTGAGCTACTACTAGTCTATGCTACCCACTACCGCAACTGCCTCTACTGAAACTCCGCTATGCTTCCCACTTTCTCTTTGTTGCGTGAAACGAAGTCTGTTGGCTACCGAATCCGTATCAAAAGCCGCTTAGGGTGTGAGTGCGCTATACAAAAACTCTCCTGCGTAACACCCACGTGGTCTTTATGACCTTTGTGGAGTTACAGATGGAGATACATTACATTACATACATTACATTACATTACATTACAGAGTCCATTTTGCAAGTTGTTGCACCTGGGTAAGCAAAACCAAGTTGACAGCAAAAATAAATTTGCTACATAACATTTCTCTAACTTAAACAATTCAAGTGTTCTCGTGAAATATAGTTGAAAAGTAGTTGACAAAAAGCAGACACATTTGAGCTTATACCAGGATCTCCTCCCCTGGTGGATTTATTTATGCTAGCACTGCATATCACTCTGAGTTTAGCAGACATTTTTTATTTACAGCTGCCTGCCGGATATTTCCATACTCCTGCTCAGCTGCTGCTGCGAGTGGTCGAAAGACTGCCTAAACTTAGCCATGAAAATTGGCAATATACAAGCTTCATACGAATCGTGCGATCATGCGAACGTGAGCGAATACAAGAATAGATCAGTGGCAACGAAGAAGCCTTGCCAGCCATATGTACACGTGCGGCCACTACGGCCGGTCGGCACATGCAAGACTGTACTTTCATTTCGAACAACGGCACAGACTGTGCAGCACTTGATAACTAGCATGCACTAGCTACGAGAAGCAGTCTGAATGGGCACAATTCAAGGATTTCTTGCACCCGAGCGTACATACTCATGCTTGTGGTGGATGCAGGTGGATTTGAATGAAATAATGTAATCGAGGACATGTGTCGACTAGATTCTATGCTAAGCCTTGCCAGAGGCAAGGCTTAGCATAGAATCTAGTCGACACACGTCTCTTCGACATGCTCCATGACTTCAACGTCACAGTAAATATGTCGATTAAGCGATGTAGCGCTTATCAAAATGACAACCAACGAATATCTACTGAGGTCACCAGTGCAGCTTCGTGGGCAGCAAATGTGCAATAACACGCATGGCCACAATTGGACGCCAAAATTAACAGATTCTTGCGAGCCGGTTAGTAGTAGGTTCCGGCCCAATGCAATCGCTTTACACAGAGCAAACCAGTCCGACCGGTTAAAATTGTATGCACTCCCTCTGTGATTGATTGCTGGCTATGGCGACGACCCCGAAAGTGAAGCACGACTGCACAAAATGTTATGAGCAGCTAACCGAGTAGCCATAGCAACACAACTGCACGGTCTAAGTTACACTTAGCTGTTCCTCATTGCAGGTTCGGTCCCTCGGTCACTCGAAGTGCAGTCTCTCGCGTGAAACGACTGAAGTTGAAGCTCCACGCTCTTTCAGGGATCTCATTTCTGTTATCTCTCCCACCTAAAATTTTGAACTCTGCCACAGTTGGCATTCTCTCGGACCGTAACCTTCGTGGCCACTTTTAGGTTCATCTATGTCATTAATTTTCTTGAAACCCTCAGCTGATGGCATTCTTACGCTGCTTGCCTACCAGTCTAGCATCCTGGCTAGCATTGCGTACTAGTCGACCCACTTGCCTCTTCGTGTCGTTAGTCGGTGTGATCGCTTTTAGCTCTGGGTTATTGGAGCCCTTAAGTAGGTCTTGCTAACTAATAGGTCCCAGAGCATGTTCGTGGCTAGATTCGCACCCCGAGTTGCTTGAGGCGTTTAGTTAAAACCAACTGAAGCCAAATGCACGCGATTGTATCTATCAGTGAGAGCTGCTTTCTTTGCAGACTAAGGGGGCAGCTGGCCCACTGCCTACTTAGCCCTGCCACCATGTATCTGTATGGTCTGAATATACGTGTATATTGCATATTATATATATATATATATATATATATATATATATATACATATATATACATATATATATACATGTATATATATACATGCATACACACACACACACACACACACACACACACACACACACACACACACACACACACACACACATATATATATATATATATATATATATATATATATAGAGAGAGAGAGAGACTCGTACACGTGTCTGCAGCTATCTGTGGGTAGAGTGCCTTAACCATCACATTTATGTAATTAGCTGAAGTAGCCTCAGGGAAGAACATGACACGATTCGAGAGGAAATTTCAGGATTCCCAAAGAAGGCGGTTTGTTAAGTTTTCAAGAACCTCAACACACAGCCAGAGGGCAATAAACTGCAGCGGCACACGATTTGCTGACGACAACAAACATGCATTCGAAATTCAAACCGAGTCTCGAGCCTCGAGGTGGCTGGCGCGGCAGCAGCTGAGCGAGCAATGAGTGAAAGGAAAGAGAACGAGATGCCCGGATGCACGCACGTCTGCTCACCCTTCCTTCGTATAGAATGACAGGGATAACGAAACGTGTCCAGCATCGAGCAAAGCGAGCCTTGGTGACGAGCTCCCTCAGTCGAGTCGCGTCGTGCAGAGGTGCTGCGGCAGCAGTGACACCGCCAACACTGCCGTTCGATGACGGCACAGACAGCTCGCTTTCTAGCACGGCAATCTTGCTCGGGTACGAGTTGCACAGCTCGCCATTCTCGTTATCTGCCACCTTGATTAAAAAAAGCATGCGACAGAGAGACAAATTCACAGCAGACTGCAGTGAAAGGATGCCAGAGCTGGCTCGCTGACAAGCAGGAGTCTTGAACTGGCCGAGCCTCTCCGGCAGAAGAAGCTGCGCTGGATCAACTTGCCGACGGCCACACCGTGGTATATAAAGAACAGCAGTTCTGCAGGTAGGTCGGGTGCAATGTCCAATAGTGGAACTGTGTCCACCTTGCCATGCTTCCAGCACCAATACGGTTGGCCAACAACAATCCAGGCACCTAGGCTGCTGTGGCCCGATCTCCACCGCGCCCCTTAGAAGAGGTAGTGCTCCACGTGTAGCACAAGGCTCCTGCCGATTTAGCTCACAATATGGGGCCACGTTCTGGCACCAGCGAATCTGCACTCTTTTCTGGCCCAGAGCTCTCATTCGACTATCGGGTAATTAGGAATTGTGCTACCAGGCATTCACATACCTCTAAGCTCATTATTGGCAAGCTGCTAAGTCCGACAAGGAGCAAGGACAAGCGGTCAACAGAGTCCCCTAGAAACAGGCCCGAATAGACAGAACTACCAAGAAAGCTGTTTCTGCTCATGCTGGGTGGCAATACATTCCTGCCTGCCTGCACAATCGGAGCACTACGATGCAAATCGTGCCGAGCTTCGGCGGCTACATTGGCACATGCGTTTTCTGCAGAAGCTCATTTCCCGGCTCTTATCGACATCGCTGCACGACCAACTATGTACACACACACACAAACACACACACACACACACACACACACACAAAAGCACGCACACAAATATATATATATATATATATATACACACATATATAGATAGGATATACCCACATATGTATATATATATATATATATATATTCTATAAATATACATACATACAAGCACACATATATATATTTATAAATATGAAAATATATAATAACACACTTCATAAAGCATCCTCAGGGAGCTCAATCTCTTTCTAGGTGCTTTATATTTGCTGCAAAGGAAACACGATCGAATGGTGAATAGTATCATGCTTGATAAACAGCAAGACTAACATGGTTAGGGGGTGACAAGCACAGAGTCAGCATGCAAGTGTGGGTAGTGACAGCATGCAATAGTGTCAGCACACATAAGCACATAAAGGACGAATTACAGGGACCCACTGATGCTATCATAAATAGAAGCATTTCTAATTTCTTTTTAAATGTGGTCAAGCCACATAAAGTCCCAGGGGATGTCAAAACGGAGATCGGGAGGGAGTTCCAGGCTTACGAACTAAAGGCACGGTCTCTCCAAAAGATTTGAGATTTGTACGAGGTATAGGGAAACAGTTAGATTGCGAAAAGCAGGTGGTACGATGCCTGGTGGGGCAGAAGATCTGATAGCTAGGCTGAAGCTCGGATGATCTTACATATCAATTATATAGCATCCTAAGAGAACAAACTCTACAGGCTGTGATTGCCCAGGAAGTAAGGTGCTCGCTCTTCACTGAGGTCGTGGCTTCGAATCCTTCAGAGAGTGAGCCTTTACAGTCACTGCAAGAGGTGGTGATAGCCGTCTAGACTCTTCTGCCTAACCAATTAGACTGTTAAACCAGCTTATATCCAGGCACTTATATGCTGCAGGGCTTGAGCCTACGCCCTTGGTCGCTAAAGGCAAGCACCTTAACTTGGGGCCAAACCAGGTCGCCATAATAACATTATAGAGGCAATTTAGCCACACAAAAAGTCATCGGAAAGCCAGATATTGTCAAGCAGGTTGACCTTGTCGACCTTAACTCTCCCGGAGCCCTTCACTACAGACTTGATCCAAGCTATCGCTAGCGACCTGAGTACAGGCCATCTCTCAGCTTTCTGTTTTAGAATGCCAGCAGCCGGAATGTCACAGCTAGTTCTAGCTTCACAGGCCGATACCTACTGCTACATGTGCATCAATTTGATCTTGCGTTCGAGCAGCATTTTCTAATTCTTAAGCATATCTACATAGTCCATCGGTTTTTAATTGAGGGCAATGCCAACGACTTTTGGGACAGTCTGCTCTCTGACGGTTGACAGATGAAACAAGATTCAACCCCTGGCAAAGACGGACAAAAGTCAAGCCCAGAGTGAAAAAAGAGAGCCTTCAAATGCACAGCTAATTTTCATTTATAAAACCACTGGAAGATACCACACATGGAAATATCTATGACAACGTAGCTGCTAAAATCCAGTCGAATAGAGAGTCCTTGCTTACAGGCCATATTTAGCTCAGATTACTGGAGTTTATCCATTCGCAAAGCAGGCATCATCGGCGGATCGCAGCTGAAGGTTATATGGTGTGGCGAATTTTCTAAAATGCGTTGCAGGACGGATGAAGGTTATAATTTCCCTACAGTGGCCCTTGGCTTCTGGGTAGTTACAAAGTGCAAAAGTTTTGAGCATGTAGCTAAGGCTTCCAAAAGAAAAAAACTCCAAAAGTGGAGGCATAATGTCCCAAAGTCTTAGTCTTAGTCACTTCGTACAAGTCTCCAAAGGATTTGAGACTTGTACGAGGTATGGGTAAACAGTTAGATTCCAAAAAGTGGATGGCACGATGATTAGCCTGGTGAGGGAGCAGATCTGATAGGTAGGCTGGAGTCGAAGAATAAAGGAACCTAAAATAATATATGAAATAGGACCTAAAGTATAAGCATCTTGAACCTGAGTAAAGACCCAGTGGTCAAGGAATAGCCTGTTCTCCTACAGCAGAGTTAGGCGAGATTTCTGGGGATGAAGAATTTCTCGGATGAGCAAGATGTAACTATACACCTAGCAGACAGGCTTAGCAAGACAGGCCAGGGGCTCAGCATGCTGTCCAATGACCAAAACAGACAACGAGGACTGCTTAAAAACCAACCAGCACCTGTAAAGGCTGCAACCTACATTCCCAAGGGCCAACAAACAGGCAAAACCAAGAAGCCATCTCCAAAACGCGGTTTGGATGCGGAGACATGGGTGTGCCGGCTCATCACACAGGTACACGAAAGAGGTCTAACTAGCAGATCATCTGAATAATGATAATAACAATACATTTGATAAAGCACCACGAGAGAACTCAATCTCTTTCTAGGCGCTTTACATTTGCTGCAAAGGATGCACGATCGAATGGTTAGTGGAACATGCTCAATAAACAACAAAAATAACATGGTTAGGAGTGACATGCACTGGGTCAGTATTAAAGTACGGTTAGTGGCAGCAACCACAATGTCAGCACGCATACGAAAGCACACAAAGGACGAATCACAGGGACCCACTAAATGCTGTGATAAAAAGATGCATTTTTACTTCATTTTAAATGTGGTGAAGTCAGGAGGTGTCTTGACACAAGTAGGGAGTGAGTTCCACGCTTTGAGAACACACTACTAAAAGCACGGTCTCCACAGGATTTGAGGGTTGTACGAAGTATAGGTAAACAGTTCGATTCCAAAAAGCAAGTAGTACGATGCTTAGCCAGGTGGGGGAGTAGATCTAAAAGGTAGGCTGGAGCCAAAGAATGAAGGGACCTAAAAGTGAGGAACACAAACTGGAAGTCGATGAGTTGCTTGACTGGGAGCCAGTGCAGGTCAGTGAGAAGTGGTGTGATGTGGCAACTGCAATGCTCACGTCAGACAAGCCTAGCTGCAGAGTTTTGCACCAGTTGTAAGCGCCTGATTTGCACAGGCCGGTATACCAGCTAGCAGTGAGTTACAGAAGTCAAGACAGCATGTCACGAATGCATGGACCAACTTGGACGTGGTATCTTTATCTAAACAAGCCCGAATTTTAGCAATGCCATGTAGCTGAAAGTAGGCAGACTTGACTGTTGAGCTGATGTGGTCGTCTAGTAAAAGGTCACTTTGGACCATGACACCTAGATTTCGTGCAGATTCAACAGGAGATACGCTAGCAGAGCCAACTTTGAAGGTTAGCCTTTCCAATTTCCGAATCACACTTGGTTTGCCCATAAATAGTAAGTTGGTTTTATCATCATTCAATTTAAGAAAGTTTGCTGCCATCCATGTGCAGATGTCATCAATACATGCAGCAAGGGGGTTGAAAGAATTCGACGTGCTCGAGGGCTGGGATGAATCAAAGCAAAGATACAACCGAGTGTCATCCAGATAGAAGTGAAAGCCTGGATTGTGCTTGGCAATCACATCGGCAAGAAGAATATAAACCGTGAAAAGAACAGGACCTAGCACGGAGCCCTGAGGTATCCCATATTTTAGAAGTTCCTCGGATGATCTTTTTCCATTCACATCAATACTCTGGAGTCTCCCACTGAGATGGGACCTGAACCATTGCAGTGCTGTGCCAGTGATCCCCAGGCGATATGAGAGGTGCTAAAGAAAGACTTGGTGATCGATAGTATCAAAACTTGCCGAAAGATAGAGGAAATCAAGCAAAGATACTCTACCTATTTCTGCATTCCTAAGTAGGTCGTTGTACACTCGAAGCAATGCTGACTCTGTGGAGTGATTAGCTCTAAAACCAAACTGGAACTTACTAGCAAGGTTTACAGTTTCACTATATGAGTTCAGCTGGTCTGCCACGACTCGTGCCAGTGTCTGATAGGAACGGTAGAAGGGAGACTGGGCAGAAGTTGCTCAAGTTCTCTTGGTCTAGTGTTGCTTTCTTGAGTAATGGCCTGACTACAGCCTCTTTGAATAGTGCTAGGACATGACCTGATGCTAACGACATCTCTGCTTTTAAAGTGCAAGACTTACCGAAAACTTGTAGTCTTTGGCAAATAGGTCCAAACAGGCTCTCACAGCCAACGATGCCTAAAAAAAAGTAGGTTAGGCTGTCTACAGATTGATACTGATATTGATACTGACTGATGAGCATCCATAACAAAGTCGGCAGCAAAATAAGATGCTGCCACCGGCTGTCCAGTCACCTGACAGTAACCAATGATGCTCTTAAATAAATCTCCTGCATCATTGCCTGGTACTAGAGGCATCAAAATGTACTTGGGTGTGTTCACCATAAAAAGGATGTGTGCAGGCCAACCAGCCACAGTGTGCACATAGTAAACAACATCTTACCCAATCCTAACCAAACCCACCAGAGCTGCTCGACAGGATGATAGGTGGAGAGGGAGTTGGAAAGAACTGAGAGTACACATTCCTTACGGTTATGCATCTGAAGAAAATCGTAGAGTCAGGGCTGTAAAAGTGCCCAGAAAGATATTCAGTTCTCTTAGGGTGCTATACAAGTGTATTATTATAATTATTATAAGCATACATCAAAGTACATAACCAAAAAATGAGAACATCATTGGGCAAATATAAGTAAATTCCAACATCAGGTTAACAGAAAAACGTCATGACAGAAGGTCAATGCCTATATAGGAATTGTATGAATCACGAAAAACTACAGGAAATGTGATGGGCTGGCCTGCCATTGACGGTGGTTGTTAGACACGCACAGTCTACAGTTCCTCGCCTGCATCTGATCTTTCCAGAAGTGAAATAACCGCACTAGCCTTTCGTCGACCACCTCGACCAACCACTCTAGAGCCCTCAAATGCTGGCACCTCCAGCTGTGAGACCGGCAGAGGATCAAAGCTGCCGATGCACAATGAAAAGCGTAGTAAACGACAGAAGACTTGTATTGACGACTTCTCAAATCACAGCAACAAACAGGCCTGTAGTGTTGTCACCGAAATTCTGGCTACCCAAACTATATTACAAGGGTGCAGCATGAACGATATCAAGGCTTGCCTGCCGTGTTCGTACCCATGAACTAAGCACAATAATAATAATGCACTCACTTGATAAAGCGCCCTCAGAGAACTCGATCTCTTTCTAGGCACTTTACATGAGCGATGCTGGAGCCACACGAGCAAGCCGAAGATGATCGCTAAGGTGCCGGCACAGTGCCCATCACCACAGTTTTTCCAGTTACCGCTTCAACAGTGCAGATCTAGACGAATCCAAGCCACGGCCAAAGCTAGCCAAACAGATTTTGACACTCTGCAGGCGGTAGCGAGTGGCTGAGCACCTAGCACTCCGTATCCGTGCCGGTTCTGCCAACACGATCACCACCGCATAACCGGGTCCGCCCGCGAGCAGGGATAAATCGCAAGCCGCAGCTTCCGTTCATCGCTCATCGCTTAAAAGCTTACGGGAGAATGGCCGAAATCTATTCGGGTGCACGCTGTGCCAGGGCAAGCTCTCAGCAATCGCAGTCTCTGCCTCACACGAAACGACACTGCTCACAAGGCTGCAGCACATTGCAATCCCTTTGAACGCTACGTAAGGTACACAGCGAGCCTCGGATACAAGCGTACAAGGACCTAGTGGATACACCTACCTATTCGGCCACAGACCTTGAGCCTCCCTCTGTGGAGGAGCCTTTATAAAAGGTGTCTACTACTGTCTGGCTATCGTGGGGCATTGCCGCAGCTCTGTTTGCAACGCTGAAGGAAGGCACGCGAGCGCAGCGCTGAAATAGATTGTCGCATTTGTGAGAGCGGCCAAAAAATTGGAGACCTTCCAGTATTTAGGCTTCGTGTATTCACTCGGAAGCTGAGCGCCGGTTCTACAGGCCGGCTACGCCACCCCAGAGCCTACACTGTTTGCCATTACTCGGAAGCAGAAGCAAAGACGATTCGGCCAAGCCCAAAATTAAGAAAAAAAGATAAGCGCAGGATAATTAATGAATAAGATACAAAAAAACTCACCGAGTTGGGGGAATCCTTGGTTCTGTAAGCCTTGCGCACCATAACCGCAATCAAGTCGCGAATGTCCTCGCCTGTCAAACGTTCAATGTCCATCTCCGGCGGCGGTTATATATTGAAGGTAAACTTGAATAGGAGCATTATGTATGCCAAGCCGACGACAAATAGTCCGAGAAAGTTGTGAGACCGCAGTTGGCCGGCCAGACCGTATCCGTTCGAGCGGAAGTAGGGAAGGCCCTGGTCCCGGAAGCTACCTTGTAAGATGTGCCACGCCCTCTCCCCTGGCGGGTTACTTGCTGAGGTTCCGAGAGAGTCGATACCGGAGCATTTTTACTGCGTCGGAGTAGCTCCATACTCACATTAGCACAAATATGCAGTGAAATGACAGAATTCACGGCCAGCCAAAAAGTTTTACTGTGCAAAGTAGATGCTCATAGCCGCGCCCACATGTTAAACTAGAACCGCAAGTATTAACGATAAAAATAGTAAGAATATATTTATATAGCACCCTCAGAGAGCTACACAATTTTTAAGGCACTTTCATCATTTCTGTAAAGGAATCATGACCAAATGGTTATTAATAGCATCCATAGTGTCAGCACGCGTAACCACACACAGGACGAACGACAAGGACCTGGCAAATGCTGAGAGCTGCAGGTATATTCTTATCACAGGCAATTACGCTTGGAATCCAAGTTCGAGCTTGTGATAATAGCGACTCCACTTCTAGTTTTGACTGATCTAGGGTTGTGAAAAAAGGACACACCTGTCGGGGTTGCGTCTTTAATTGTCGGGCAGTTTACCTATTTCAGCCAAGTTTCAGTCAAGTCGAGCACGTCGAGACCTTTATCAGAAATAAGGTCACTTATTAATAGGATTTTATTGCAAACTGAGTGAGGATTACAAAGACAAGTGTTAAGCGGGGTCGCCGGAGCTATAGCTGGCCTGATGACCACTAAACTTAGCTATCACCACTTAAATTAGATAAAATTTTCTTGACGTGAAAGTAGAAAAATGGTCTATTACAGTTTGAAAGTCAATATTTTTATTGTTTATTTATCTATGCTTAACAAGGCCAAATAATAGAGCCAGTCTTTGCCCACTGATGCTCTCACATAAAGTACGGTTGTTTTCAGCTTTTTAAAGGAACGCTCACAACTGGCAGCTGGTACAAAAAAGGTGAGAAGAACTTGCAAGGCAACTCTCATAATAGGAAACACATCTTCCCCATAGCTGACGATGAAAGACATGAGTTCCAGTGGTACACTTTATGCTAAGTTTGTATGTATACGCCAACAATAAAAACACGGCTATTCTTCGCTCAGCGCGTCAACAAAACCATATTAGTAAAAGCACAACAATAGCCTGTATTTTACGGCAAACACACACAGGTGACTTAAAGCTGAGTGGCTAACAGGCTTACAGCCGCTAACGCTCAGCGCCAGTACTCGCAGACCGGCAGTGCGTTGCTCCAGCAGAGCGGCTGCGGTCAGGCACCAGCCTTATGTAGTTAGCCAGGTCAGAACTCACACAATAATCTATCGTTACATATTGTTACATAATTATGCAAAATGATGCTCGTAAGCCTCGGCTTATCGTGGCTGCCTAATAGGCGTTCCAATTCAGCGGCAAAGCTCTTAGTTTTTATCGAGGCTCAGCTATCAAGCTCATAGTTTATTATCGGAGGTATTACGCAAACAACACTGCATGGGCCGGATTAGCTCTGGCGTGTGCGACAGGCTGGCACAGACAATTAAGCTCAGCTCGTGCGGTCTAAAAGTGTGTCCGTGCTCAGCCACGGCACGCTGTCTCACAGTTGACTCTGCGTAGTAGGCCGGGGTCGCACTTGGCGAGAGGAAGCCCGCTTGCGGATGGGGCTAGCGGACAGGAAAGGTAGTTAAAACGCTGACAGAGAGGTTGAACGGCTGTGTGCTAGTTACGCTGCGAGAGCCAGCCGAAAACACGGTGGTTGAAACCCTTTCAGTGTTTCCGCGTCGTCGCGTGTGTGCCGCCTGAGCGTTGAGCTTCAGTATATGCTTAACTAGCTCAGCCAGCAATAATCAAGACAATTGAATCAAGGACTTGCTTGAAATAAAGATTGGTATTCAAACACAAAAAAGGTTTTCTAAAAATATGTACAATCCATTTTGCCTTTGGCGCCCCTAGGCCTTGGTGACCGGGGACGTCTGTGCCCCCTCGCTACGCCTCCGGATGTGGTTGCTAGCACTGGCGGAGCCAGGGGTCAGGGGAGGTCTTGCTCCCCCCACTTGTTGGGTTGCCACATGGGCCGCCAATATTATTACGCCCGCCGACCATTAGGTAATACGTCCAGTTTGCGAGAAGCCGCTGAGTGCAAGTCGAATAAAAACTATGAATGTTAAATAATTTTAACTTTTAGTGGATATATATACTACATTTAATGAAAATATTTCGCGTCTTATCCTACAAATCCCTCCCAGCCTTCGAGCAACTCAAATTCTCTAAACTCACTTGCTGCATGCATTGATGACATCCGCACATGGATGGCAGCAAATTTTCTGGAACTAAACGATGATAAAACTAACTTACTAGTTATGCGCAAACCCAGTGTGATTCAAAAATTGGAAAGGCTGACGCACAAAATTGGCTCTGCTAGCATATCTCCTGTCGAATCAGCTCGAAATCTAGGTGTCATATTTCAAAGCGACCTCTCGTTGGACGACCATATCAGCTCCACGGTCAAATCTGCCTATTTTCAGCTTCATAATATTGCTTAAATTCGGGCTTGTTTAGATAAGGATAAAACGTCTAAGTTGGTCAATGCATTCGTGACATCTCGTCTCGACTTCTGCAACTCACTGCTTACTGGCCGACCAGCATGTGCGATCAGGCGATTGCAGCTGGTGCAAAACTCTGCAGCTAGGCTTGTCTGTTGTGAGCGTCGCAGTTGCCACATTACTCCACTTCTCGCCGACCTGCACTGGCTACCAGTCAAGCAACGGATTGACTTCAAGGTTTTGTCGCTCACTTTTAGGTCCCTTCATTCTATGGCTCCAGCCTATCTCTCCGACATACTCCCCCATCAGGCCAAGCATCGTACCACACGCTTTCCGGAATCCAACAGTCTATAAATACCTCGTACAAACCTTAAATACTTTGGAGACCGTGCATTTAGTTCGTATGCTCACAAAGCCTGGAACTCCCTCCCGACCTGCGTCAGAACATCCCCTGACCTGACCACATTTAAAAGGAACTTAAAAACACACCTATTTAGGACAGCATTTAGTGGGTGCCGGTGATTCGTCCTCGATGTGCTTATGAGTGCTGACACTGTGCATGCTGCCACTAACCACATTTGCATGCTGACCCTGTGCATGTCACCCCTAACCATGTTATTCATTTTGTTTGTTTTTTGAGCATGATTTTACTTACCATTTAATTGCATTTCCATTTGCAGCAAATATAAAGCGCCTAGAAAGAGATTAAGTTCTCTGAGGGCGCTTTATCAAGTACATTATTATTATTATTATTAAATCAAAATCCGGCTCCACCTTTCACAATACATTTTGATGAATTAGCAGTGTTATCAGTTTAGAGAATAGGATCATTATTCAAATTTGCAAATAATTAAACTAGGCAAGAAATCAAAATTATCGTATCGCCAAGATAGTCGCTTCGAAAAAAATGAAGAACTTTAGCACGGACTGAATCGTAAAATGACCCGTTTGCTTTGTGCCAGACGACCATGCGGCGACGCGATAAACGGCTCTTGATTACATTGTGACTAACTTATGAACGAGTGAGGGCGGTGCTGTGCGTCGTGCGTAGGGGGAATGCTTCAGCCACGTTCTGTCATGAATAGGACCTACGCCGGTTAAACATTTCCAGCGTGACAATTCTGTCTGACCACCCCTCCCCGGACGAGCGAGCGCTCATGAGAGCGAGTGCATTCGCTAAGCGCGCCTGCCTGGTCACGAGCGGTAGTGCGCTTATATAATTTATAAAATTCATTTGTATAGCGCCCCAAGAGAACTTATTTCTATTCAGGCGCTTTACATATGCCTCGGGGCTCGAGCCCACGACCTCAGCCAGACCTTGGCCGGGGCGAGCACCTTATCCGCTGGACCAATCCAGCTCGGTATTGAATAAGCAAATAAAAAAGATTCGCTGCTCGAGTGTCTCGAAAATAAACAGGGTCACGATCGTACATCTTCTAACATTAGGTGAAGGTAGCCGACAGTTATTAGGGTCGAAGTCCGTCGGCGAGTCATCGGAACTCGCCTACGCGTGCCGGCTCGGCGCACCGGCGGCGAAAAAGAAACGCAGCGGAAGTGAGACGCAGCTGCGCCGGTACTGGAGCAGCAGCAGTAGTAGTTAGAGCTGCGCGCGCAAGCGCTTCTGTGAGCGCCCGCAGGAGTGCATCCAGCCGCGCCAGCTTTACTGCTTCGAGCCTAATTAATTATTAATTAATAATGGCTGATTTATCAGCCTCATTTTGTATAGCGACAGAAGAGCCTTTACGGCTATCGCCGCCGCATGCACTGGCAATTGAGGATCGCCCGCCGAACGATTCGAACTCACGACATCGGGGCCAGCACACGTTTTTGTTTCGCCTACGTGTGTCGCGGAGGTCCGTCATTTGGCAGCCTGAATACTTATTATATACATGCAAATGTACCATATATGTACGTATACGCGCATGCCCAGGTGTATAAACGCGACTGCGTATAAGGTTTTCGGATGCATATTGGCGCGGTTTGGATGCTCACCTCTGACTGCAGCTCAATAAAGCCGTGAAGGCCAAGCGGGTGGTCCGGTAAAGCACTTTATGTAATGCCACATCCAAAACAACGCGCTCCTTTCTGTGCGCACGGGCATGCCGGCAGATTTAATCTCGGACAGAAAAGAGAGCTCGAGAAGCGTGGCTGACCAACGAAGGCAGCTGAGCATACAATATCAATAGAGGCAGCAGCGTGCGACGTCCGGAAAGATGGCGCCGTCGTCTGCAGCTGGAGAACAGTAGTCGGTCGCTGGGTAAGAAATGCGAAATAAAGTCACATAGTCTATCTATCTATTTGCATCTGCAAAGTGCCTAGAGAGAGAGAGAGAGATTCAGTTCTTTAAGGGCGCTATACAAATGTATTATTATTATTGCCTATTATTGTCTAGCAGAGGTAGGGCGAAGTATCTGTCGCCGGCGCCTTCAACTAAAACGCTGTGTTTTCAAGAGAAATGAAGGAGCGGAATTGACTCCTTGATAGAAGAGGACGCCGCCGTCGCTGTAATGTAGTCGGTGAGCCGCCACGGCTCGTTAGGTAAGGCGAATGCTTTTCACGACCTCTGTACCGAGTTCGTGGGTTCGAATCCTGCGGTGGGCGATCCTTTTATTGACGCTGCAAGCGGTGTTGACAGCCTTAAGGCTCTTCTGTCGCTGTAAAAACAGAGGCATCTAAATCAGCTATTACTATTGTTATTATTAGGATGCATCTCCGTCTGCAACTCCACAAAGTCACACAGACTATGCGCGTGTTACGCAGGAGAGCTTTATGCGCGTGTTACGCAGGAGAGCTCTCTACAGCGCAGCGAAAGCCAAAGCTGCGGTCGGTACCCACAATTGCGAGTGGATAGAAAGACGCTCGGCGGCGGCGGCGGCGGCGGCGGCGGCGGCGGCGGCGGCGGCGGCGGCGGCGGCGGCGGCGGCGGGTGAGCGCTGCGAGGCGGCGCAGCGACAGCTTCCGCTCGAATGCGCACAGTTCAGCCGTAGGCCACTGCTGCAGCTCGCTGAGCGGGCAGGCCATGCGGCCGAGTCGCTTGGATTAAGAGTTTAGTATAGGGCCAAGCTTGGGACCGACTGCCCGCCGCGGCTACCGCCAGTCGTCGGCGGCGACCCAGCTACAATGGAGTGCGGCGGCGAGCCCTTTAGCGTACGCTTGAGCTCGCGAGCAGCCGCCGAGAAGGCGGGCCGGCATGCGACCGAGCGTGTCGCGAGTTCGCCCGCCGACTGCTGCGAGCGGCGACGAGCTTGTAGTAGGAAGCGCCGCAATGGAAATGCTACGAGCGTAGTGATAAGAAGGGCAAAGGGAGATTATTTCGTTCCCGCTCGTCTTGACGCCACCGACGGGGCAGCGAAACTGAGTGGATGCAACCGGATTTTGCAGCGCTTTTCGTAGGCGAGGACGGCTCTTGGTGGCCCGGTGATGTCATTTCCGGTGTACCCTTATTATTGTCGCAGTGGAGCCTTTGCCACAGAATCTTAACCCAAAGATGGAGTGAGTGCACTGGTCACGTGCCAGATCGTCGGTTCGAGTCGTGCAGCGGGCAATCTTTCGTTGCTCGTGGCTAACGCGCAGAGAGCCTCCGCCGAGGCTCTTCTGCCGCTATTCGATTGAGGGAGTAAACGATCAGCCAGCCCTTACTTTTTTGCATTAGAGGGCGCTGAGACATATATAGCGGGCTGACACAACCAGCCTGCACCCCAGTCTTGCACGAGACTCACAGCGAGGGCGCGTACGGCAGGAATCCGGTGCCGGAAGCCGGATACCTTTCTTATGTAATGTTATGTTGCATCTCCTTGTGTAACTCCCCAAAGCCAATAAGACTATATGGGTGTTACACAGGACAGTGTTGTATGGCGCACTCACATCCTAAGCGGCTGTCAGTTCGCATTCGGTAACCAACAGACTTTATCTTACGTAACAAAGAGAAAGTGGGAAGAATAGCAGAGTCAGGAGAGCTGTTGCGGCAGCGAGTAGCGTGGAAGTAGCAGCCCAGGACCGCTGGAAAGGGTGAGCCATAGCCGGTAAGTAGGAGAGTAGTTTTATTTGCGTAAGAATTGTGGAAGTGAACTCCACAGTCTAGGACCTACAGAGCAAAAGCATCTGTCGCCAACGGTCTTTAAGCTCGCCGAGTGTGGAGGTACGGTACGGCATGTATCTAAAGGAGCGTGTTTTAGTGAGTTCGCATCTTGTGACGAGGCCTGAGAAAAGACAACTCCTCAGGTGGTGAGGTGGTGCGCTCGAGCGCTTCTCTTTTGCAAATAGCGAAAAAAAATAATAAATGCTAGCTGATTTAACGGCCTCTTTTGTATAGCGACAGAAGAGCCTTTACGGCTATCTCCACCACTTGCAGCGGGAATACAAGATCGCCCACCGCGATTCGAACCCTCAACCTCGGGAGCGAGGTTTTGAAAAGCAACTGCTTTACCCAGTGTGCCATCGCGGCTCGGTTGCTCGCGAGACTCGCTCGCTGCGAATCCTCGACTTCCGCCGAACTTTGGGAGTTCTGCGTGAAAGCCGAGGGTTTATTGATTTGCCATTCTCCCCTCGCTAAAGAGCGGCCTCGGGCGACTCCTAGCGTGGTGTGGACCTTTACTTGATTTCTCCGTAATACCTTCGGGTATTCCGCTACTATCTTCGCTGTGACTATTTATGAGCTGTCCTCGGATATGCTACACAAAACAGGACCTGCTTAGCATAAGATGTGATGTCGCCATTAGTCGATACCTACCGGCGGGCCTTCTCCGGCGGGTCAGTGAGAACCTACCTGCATCCTGCGTTCGCCCCATCAACAGCTCGGCTATAAAACCTACGACTCGTAAGTTTAAAGCGCTAAATAGTACTTGTTGCGGTAGTAGCCCACCCGCTGTAGCCCAGCACGTTGTGAAACGTCATCCCACGGCCGTTACCAAGGTCCAATTCAAATTCGAAGAGCCAGCGTCCACCGGGCCGGACGCAAACGGTAGAGAATACGAGCCACTTCATCGCCGTCGCCCAGTTGTTGGACAGCCTCTTAAATTCCGCCTACTAAATGTCCGCTCGCTAAAAACCAAGGGGTTACTTATCCGCGATCAGGTGGTCCAGGAAAAGCTAGATGCATTTCTGCTTACCGAAACCTGGATAACACCTTGTTCCAGCAGCTGTATTTCCGAGACCACCCCACCCGGGTTCTCATTCTCTCAGTCCATGCGTTCTGACAAGGTTGGTGGCGGGTTTCAATTGTTGTTCGCAAATCGTTTGACTATAAAATGTGCAGTTTCTCGCATGGGTCATCGTTTGAATCGGTTGCTATCAGGTCTTCGTCAAAGACAATGCCTCTCACCGTTCCGATATACCGACCTCCTGGCTGTCTAAACTTGTTTATAGAGGAGTTTTCAGAGTTCCTCGCTAAAATAATTGTGCGTGACAGGCCGTAAATGATTGTAGGAGACTTGAATATTCACGTTGACAAACCTAGCAACAGCCAGGTCCGCTCATTTCTTGGCTGTCTGGAGAATTTTGGTTTGGCCCAACACGTTAATCATAGCACCCACGTCGGTGGCCACATTCTAGACCTCGTGATCACTAAGGATGTCCTCCCCACTGACTTTGGGGTGTGCCCATTGACCCTCTCAGATCATTGTTCGGTCTCGTTTACTGTTCCTGCTCCCTCGTACGTGCAGGGCAATGTCGAATTTGCCAAACGACGTAACTTACAAAGCATTGACATGGACAAGTTTTTGAAATCTGTTTGTGATGCAGGCCTTCTTCATCTGCATTCAGTCTCGACCTGCAGCCTCGATACCCTCACTGATGCGATGAACATGACACTCAGGAGTGCTCTTGACAAGCATGCTCCCGTTCGCTCTATCCGTGTTCAAAGTCGTCGAGATTGCTTTCAATTTACAAAAAAACTCCTTAAGATGCGCCGTGTTAAGCGCAGGCTGGAACGTCATTTCAAGAAATCGGGGTCTGAGGCAGACCTAGTCAATTTTAAAGACTTCCTTTGAGTTTACACCCGAAAGCTTAAAAAAGCCAGGGCTTCTTTTTTCATTAGAAAACTGAACTCCTGCCAGTCGGACACTAAACAGATTTATAAGACAGTAAACCATTTACTGGCCAATGCTGTGAGGTCTGACTCCCCATATAATAAGGGCTCTGCCGAAAAGTTTTCAGCCTTCTTTACTGAAAAACTGTGCACATTCGTGCCTCCATTAAGCCCCCTCCGACCAAAGCAATCGCCGTTCCTCAACCTGTGACCTTTCTTAAAAGGTTCTCCGATGTTTCTGCCTGTGATGTGGCTGCCTTAATAAGGTCCAGCAAAAAGAGCTCGTCTCCTCAAGACCCTATACCTTCATCTTTGTGGTCTTCACTTGCAGACCAACTTAGCCCTGCCATAACCAAGATTTTTAATGCTTCTTTCGGAAAAGGGGTCGTCCCCAAGTCCTTCAAATCGGCAATCGTTAGACCTATTCTTAAAAAGCCTGGATAAGACACAGAGGTCCTAGCAAACTATCTTCCAGTTTCCCTTCTTCCGTTCTTATCAAAGATTCTTGAAAAAATTGTTGCTAAGCAGCTAGTTGAACATATTGAAAATAATGTAATGTCAGAAACATTTCAATCAGGTTTCAAGAGGCAGCACTCTACTGAAACTGCTCTCCTCCATGTTAACAATGACATTCTACGTGGCAACGACGATGGGAATGTCACTGCCCTAGCTCTGCTAGATCTGTCTGCTGCCTTCGACACCATTGATCACGAAGTTCTGCTTGAACGAGTGAGAACAACGATCGGTCTGGCAGACGAAGCACTGGTGTGGTTTAAATCATACTTGTCTGATCGTGTTCAATCCGTGTCGTGTGGGGGTCAGGTCTCAGACATGAGAAGGGTCACCTGTGGAGTCCCTCAAGGGTCTGTACTTGGTCCCTTGCTGTTCTCCATTTATACGCAACTTGTGGGAAAAGTGATTAAGGCCCATGGAATAGGATATCACTTCTATGCTGACAATACTCAGTTGTATTTGTCATTTAAACCGTCGGAATCTGCTGCCACAACTGAGAAACTGAATGCTTGCCTTACCGATATTCGATCCTAGATGTCGAAAAACTTATTGAAATTAAATGACGATAAAACCGAACTGCTTCTCATAGGACACCCTAAGCGTGTGACTGGATTAAAAGGCTTTGCTGTTCTAATAGGCGATGCTATTGTCCGGCCATCACCACGTGCTCGTAATCTAGGTGTCATGTTCGACAGCTGCCTCAATATCAAAAGCTTTATTCAGAAGACTGCCTCTACAGCTAGCCACCACGTCTGATCCCTAGCCAAGATTAGAAGCTGTCTCCCACAGTGGCCTGTAAAAAATTTAACTAGCTCTTTAGTTCTGTCTTGGCTTGATCATTGTAATTCCCTTTTGGCTGGGCTACCAAAGAAAGCTATTATGCCACTACAGCGGACAATGAATATGGCTGCAAGGCTAGTCTTCAAGTCCCAGCGGTTTAAGCACGTGTCACCTTTGCTGAAAGAGCTAGGATGTTTGCCGGTTGAGCAAAGGATACAGAGCAAAGTTCTTACGCTGACCCACAAGGCCCGCCATGGCTTGGTTCCTTCGTACCTAGCCGAACTGCTGCATCAGTTTCAGCCTGTTCGTGCCCTCAGATCCTGTGTGGACAATAAATTAGCTGTCCCATTCCTTCGCTTAAAGACAGTTGGCAACAGAAGCTCTAGCTCTGCAGGTCCCAGACTGTGGAACTCGCTTCCACAATTCTTACGCAACGACATCTACTCTCCAACTGCCGACTATGGCACATCTTTTTCAGCGGTCCTGAACTGCTACTTCTATGCTACTCACTACCTCAACTGCTCTCCTAACTCTGCAATGCTTCCCACTTTCTCTTTGTTGCGTGAGACGAAGTCTGTTGGCTACCGAATGCGTACCGAAAGCCGCTTAGGCTGTGAGTGCGCTATACAAAAACTCTCCTTCGTAACACCCACATGGTCTCTATGACTGTGTGGAGTTACTGACGGAGATACGCATAACATACATAGCCTTTTAATCGTGCGCTTCCTTAACAGAAAATTCAAATTGCCTAGAAAGTGTTAAGTTCTCTGAGGGTTCCATAAAAGCTCCCTTTATCGCACTTTGTGTCTGTATCTGCATCTTGAATATCTGATCTTGTATTTGCATTTTTTCTCACGTATCTCACGTATCTGTGGCGTATGTATTGGCGTTTCTATCAGCACATTCGCAAGCGGAGGAACGCGGGCGAAATAGCGAATTTCCGCCGCCGGCGAGTGCGTGCATGGTGCAATCAAATAAAGCGACGACCGAACCGTATTGGGGGCGAGAGAGCTTCGTTCGCTCTCGCTAATTTACAGGCCGCCGTTAGCGCTGCGTTCCTATGCGGCCTCGCGAAAGCATCCGCGTTGACAGTGACAATTATTCAAAGGAAACCGTCGCTTATCAAATGACGACGATGCTTGCTAAGTGACTCATTCGTATCACCATGCGATGCTGGAGTTATGATGATCGGTATATTTACGTAATGCAATAAGAGAAAAATGGCTCAGACATTGCGAAATTCGAGCTAGCGACATGGTCAACAAAGTGAAACTCCTTAGCGTGAGTTCTCGCTCCGGGCTCGGGCGTTCGGCGGAGCGAGTCAATGTCGGCCGTATGTACGAGCTCGCCTCGAGCTGCTGACAGCTGACGGCTACTGAAACTTGACGACGTCGCGGCTCCTTTTAAGACTCTCGGTGCTGCACGGCAGCTTCTGGAAGTCAGAAGTCAGTCTGGATGTCGCCTTCCGGGTCAGAGAGCTCGGTCCAGCGAGCTGCTGCGGCCGGCGCGCTAGGCTTCGGTGCCAGATCGCCTTCTGCGAGACCTAACGCTCTGCTGAGCGATTGTCACATCGTTCGTTCACCAGCAGCGGTGATTTTTCGTCGCTGGTCTCCGCGTGCACTTTAGATTCCTGAAATTAGCCCCCCCCCCCGGTAGAAATGTGAGCAAGTTTTCTAGACCGACGCGCAGCAGCGGCGGCGGCGGCGGCGAGCGAAGGCGTCGGTTTTGGTGTTCCCTCTTCGAGCGTCAGAGTCGCTTCGGGAGCGCAAAGAGGGAAAAATGGTGCGACTGCGAGTCGGCGTTTAAGGACGCAAGGTTGAGTGCGTAAGGTGAGGATGCGTTTGCCGTAGAGCACCGCTTGCGACGGCGACGGCCGCAGCGTTGCCCCGACGGTCGACGGAGTAACAACGATAGTGATTTATCAAGCGACTCGAAGCGGCCGGAGCTTGACTGCCCTCGGCGAGTCTGTGTGGGTGTCAGAGCTTGCATCTAGCGCACAATGAGGAAGCACAAGTACCCGATGGCGGCCTGGCTCCAACGAGCAGGCTTTCTGCATGGAAAATGCTGGAGTTGGATTGCAGAGCATCTGCTATCAGAGATGGGATTTGAATTTCCGACATGCTAGCGAGCAAAAGCAATTTTCATTCTCTCTTTTGTGCTAAAACGTTTCTTTCACGTTGCCAAAAAACATTCAAATCTGGCCGCAGGTTGAGCCGCAATACGCCGGTACAGTTTCACTAGAATAGGGCGCTATTCACCTGGATACTAGAACATTCGTCGTGCGCGACGGAAAATCTCGGCTAATGCCACGTTTATTGGCTTTTTTTATCAATCTTTGGATAAATAAAGCTCTTGTTATCCGATTAGCGTGACCCGTGAAAGCCAGCAAAAAAGCTGACAAGGTCAAATTTTAGAAGTGAGAGGGATAACGACGATGAAATTCAGCAGCCTAGCTGGTGTGAAAGGAAATTATTGACGGGCCTCGCCATGAGCAGCTCACTAGGCAGACGCGAGAACCTGGCTTCATATTCGCAGATCTAAAGTAAGCCTTCACAGCTAGATCACAGCTATGGGTTTATGATGTTAAATAGGCAAGTGCAACGCAGATCTCTTTCAGTCTGATGCCTAACATTTATCACTGCTCAGCCTGTGGTGCTTGAAAGCATTTGCGAACAGCTGCGATGACCTTGCAAGCTTGTCGCCGTTATAATAGGTGAGGCAAGGTGTGGCAATTGACAGGCTAAGAGAGCAGCTTTAAAAATGATGGCTCGCTGTGCAAAACGTAATTTCAGTCTGAGCCTTGAACGTGGGCCACGTGTTCAGTTAAGATACGTGTGACTCCGAAAGCTCTTTTGAAGCCAGTTTTTTAGCGCTTCCATTGCCAGATGCAGGCTGCGAAAATCTTACCCGGGAAGCTTAGAAGCTTGCAGTTATCCATGAGATACTACCCATAGATCAAAACGTAGGTCCATGTCCTATACTGGCTGCGTAATTTCTCTACGATTTTTCTACTTGGGAACAGTAGCCGGGTTCCTATTTAATGATAATTAAACTGAATAGCTACTTTAAAAGCATTGTTTCAAGCTTGTTTTTGTACAAATACAGCAAAGAATATTGTCTGGAACAAATTCTGGAGCTTTCTCTTCAAAGTTAAAAATTGCGGAACCACTATATCGAGCTCACGGTACTAAAAAACGCATGCACAAGCTGGCAAGTTTGATTTGCTAGCAGTCAATCAGCTCTGATCTACGATACAAATCTTCCAAAGAATAAGATAATAAAATATCAAGATATACTCAGTGCAAATGCAGAAAAGTATTTTCGTACACATAAATAATTAAGTACTTATATATATATATATATATATATATATATATATATATATATATAAATATATATATATATATATATATATATATGTATATATACATATATGTATACATACATACCAATGTGAGACTAGCACTGTGAGAGAGTAAGTTTAAAATTGACTGGTATGAATTTGGAAATTGAGAGATGAACTAGACTAAGCTGTCAACACGAAACCAAAGGTAATAGAAATTTGTACTAATAAAATAACATAACTTTATAGACAGACTGTAGACATTGCCTGCGATAAGGCTCGGTGTCGGCTTTTTTCACGTGCACTGCCAATCTCATTTAGCTGTTTTTGTTGGCTAAATAGCCATGTTAAAGCCACTCTCTCGGTATATAGCACAGCATTGTATAATTAATGCTAAGAGTAATACCACTTTTGTAACTCTTTAAGGGCTCTTCACCTAGGCTAAAAAGGCTGATTAGCTGATCAGTTACAATACACCCTCAGTCATAGCACTTACAAGCATTTAATAGAGATTCACTGGAGCAAAGCATATACTATGCTGTGATGAAGAGGGTGTTTATTATTCTCATTTAAAGAGGCGTGTCTACTCATGGGATGCCTTGTCGTCAATTTTCTGATAGTTTCAAGCATTACTTAATCATAGATTAAAAAAAATTCACTTTAAAGGCGCGGCTAAAGACGAAAAGTTATTATCTATGTTAAGTTACCTGAAATCTCAAATTCTTTAACTCAGCTAATTTATTTGTTTCAATAAATGCATAGCAAGCTCAATATGATCGTGCCAACTGACTTTTTTACGACAAATTCTAAATGCATTGTGCATACACTTAGATCCTCGTGTTACACTACTTCGATGCAGTGGATTACTGTGGGACGAGCCTGTTATATGCGAAAGAAACCCGAACTGTAGATAAGAGGACCGCTGAAGGAACTGCCGAATGCAGGTGGATGCCGAATTGTAGGCGACTAAATTGAGTGCCTGCATTGCACATTATGAGGGGCTGTTATTATGCCACCATATTCGCATGCTGATCCTGTGCATGTCACCTCCAACCATGTTAGGCTTGATGTCATGTTGTCATGTTACCATTAACCATTCGATCATGCTTCCTTTGCAACAAATTTAAAGTGCCCAGAAAAAGATCGCGGACTCTGAGGGTGCTGTAACAAAAGTAATAATATTATTATTATCGAAGCTTGGAATATCAAGTAACTGTGATGTTAATAGAATGATAGTGTATGGCACATGACGTTTAGGTTAGAGATTTAAGTACGTTATATATTTTGTGAGGGCTTGATATAGAACAACTTTCAACCGGCGGCTCCAAGATTTTAGGCAGATTATCTCTGACCATTCGGGCACCTTGCCCCAATTGGACACACGTGAAGAAAAGTGGAGCGTCAGAGAGCCCGACGTGGTCCTCCTATTTACCCTACGACTGGCTGGCCCCGGCTCTGGCGGTACGTGGTTCTGGCCTTTTCCTTGCTTTCATTCCCGACACGCGACTGGCAGTGGTCATTAAAAGATGAAGATTCTTTAATAAGGATGGCGGAAAATTACTGCTGCATGAGTACATCGAAGGCTGCGAGGTCTATACGGTAGGATCGCTTTAAATTACAGGCATGGTCAAAACCCCGTGCGAGGATGCTTCCCTGAGGAAACAAAGTGGTCGCAGCAAACTGTCGTGGGTGTTATTTGCGCGAAGGCAAACGTCTAGGCTCCGAGGCTAGTGCATAGCGCATGCGCGAGTGCGGACGGCCGCTCGCCGGAGGGGCGCACCTCGTGGGCCGCCGCCACAGCAGTGCAGTGAGCGCTTGCAGTAACCACTCCTCGAGCCGCCAAACTCACCTCTATTCTCGCACGCCGTCGGAGGTAGGCGCCATAGAGCAGCGAGGCTAGCAGCAATGCCGATCCAAAGCCGATGAGTACGTAGGGCAAGATGGCGCATACGTTCAAGAAGAGTACGAATTGGGATTTAAACTCGTCAAGGCGTGTCTGGGTCACGACGGCCGTCTGCAGCGTTAAGCAGACGATCGAATTACGTTGAATTGCATCTACTCAATGCACGTCATTCTAATACGGAAAAGATGTTATCGCTGTGGTATCGCTAGCTAGGATTCTCACCGAATTGAACCAGATGAGCGGCAGCATTAGCATTTCCGGTAGATTACTGGCTTCCCTAAAAAGGCAGCAAAGACGGAGTTGTAGTTTTTTACAGAAAATGTATAGGTACTGGCTCATAAATTCTCTTTGAACCAAACTTTCAATTCACCAAAATGTATTCGACTTGGTTTACTGCTCTATCTATAAAACTATGATACAAGTATCAAAAGATTGTCACTCTGAGGTTAGTCGTCCTTTCTACTTGTTGCGAAGAGTTCTAGAATTTTACTGCTCCACATGAAATAAGAGCCATTTAAATATTGCACCAGGAGAGACAAATCACTATCTAGATGCCTAAAAAATCGGAGAAAAAGCAGTAATAACCCATGACTTGAATTTACTGTTACTGACGTCAAAACTGATAAATGTATATCCCATACTTAGAATGGGATGTTTTGCTACCCAAACGCCACTCAGCTGAGAAGTTTTCTGGCCAAGTGTGAGAGCTGCTATTTTGGCATAAGCTCTGTAGAAGCATTGAAGCACGGCCATTTTTGTGTGGTTTCAATCATCGGAAGTAAATATCTACATGATCATGGTTTAGGCAATTGCCTCCAATGTACTAAAAGATATGGTCTAGTTCCAAGCCAAAGGTGAGCAGGAATGATGATTTTAGCATAAGAAGGTCTAAAAATCCAGAATTTGCCAGTAAACAGTAATCCAATTGTAACCAGGAAAGCTTACTTTACCACCGGGAGATAAGGAGGTAAGGTGGATTCTAAGTTGAACATGCTGCTAGCCACTGGAAGCACATTCAGCCCTCTTAGCTTTATAGCAATCAGAAGGAAAAAACCTCGTCCTCTATCAGAAGCGCTTTCACGGTTCAAATATTACAGCAGCAGTTGCAGTGAACGCTGTTTCAGGTCAGCCATACAGCAAATAATGACTATCTCGCTTTGGTGTCGTCTACTGGCAAAAATATGATTCACAGAAAATCGCATCAATTCGCTGATTTCAATCTGTCATGAAGCGCACGACTCAAACCAGTTGCCAATCCGCAAGAAGTGCGTCTTGCATTAACATTGGCCGGAAGTTCTTCCATTGTCCGTCGCCCATTGATGATCCTTTCGTCTCTTATTTCACTTCACTTATCTCGAGTATTCTTAGTCAGGCCCGGTATTTAACGGTCAGTTCCTTTGACTGAGGTAATTTAGCTGTCACTCTTTCTATCCTAAAGTTTTTTAGAGACCACGAATTCAGTCGGTACGCTCACAAGGCACTCAGTAAAAGCTACCAGCATAACAGCTTGAGTGAACGATTTGCTCGCTGACCCCCTCCTGCAGCCACCGAAGAGAAACATTTGGTGCTTCAAATTACTAATTGTGGCTGCAGGAATGTTGTGCTGTTAGAATGCAGTGTTTTTCTGGGAAGTGCAGTCAGCAAATCGAAGAGACAAATGCTAGTGCCCGCCCAATTAAGCTGCTCAAGTCGTAGTCACAGCGGATTCATTCGGACTAACTGTCCACCGAGGGGCCTATGAAGACTACTGTAAGTCGTACCAATCAATCCTAGCAAAGGCCAAGTCTAGCTTCTATAGAAACATTGTTGAATCACAGATGCACAATCCAAAAATGCTGATGTCGACAATAAACCATCTCCTAAACCATTCCCAGATTAGCTCCTTACCTGATGATCTTTGTGATGATCTAATCGATCGCTTCTCTCGATTCTTTGTGCAGAAGATAGACAAGATCAGGGAATCCATCCCTGCGATGACAACCTCCCTACTAGAATGCTGTTCCTCGGTTCCTGGCTGCACCTCAATATCTGCATTAAAGCAGGTCACTAGTGATCTGGTCCTAAAGTTCGTATCTCAATCAAAGAAGACAACAAGTCCTCTGGACCCTATTCCCACTGTCCTGCTCCTACGTTGCATTGATCTGGTGCTGCCATGCATAACCAACATCATTAATATGTCATTAGCCTCAGGTCAGGTCCCAGCACCTTTCAAAAAAGCTGTAGTCAAGCCACTTCTCAAGAAAGCTACACTAGGCCAAGAGAACTTAAGCAACTACCGCCCAGTCTCCCTTCGACCATTCCTATCAAAGACACTGGAACGGGTCGTGGCAGACCAGCTGAACTCCTATATCAAAACCTCACACCTTGCTAGTAAGTTCCAGTCTGGCTTTAGAGCTAATCACTCCAGAGAGTCAGCATTGCTTCGGGTATACAACGGCATACTTAGGAATGCAGACATGGGTAGAGTGTCTCTGCTTGTTTTGCTCCATCTTTCGGCAGCTTTTGATACCATCGATCACGAAGTTCTTCTAGAGCGCCTCTCATCACGCCTGGGCATCACTGGCACTGCTCTGCAGTGGTTCAGGTCCTATCTCAGTGGGAGACTCCAGAGTATTGACGTGAATGGACAAAGATCAACTGAATTACCTCTGAAATATGGAGTACCTCCGGGCTCCGTGCTAGGTACGGTTCTTTTCACGGTTTATATTCTCCCTCTTTCTGATGTGATTGCCAAGCACAATCTAGGCTCTCACTTTTATGCGGATGACACTCAGTTGTACTTTTGCTTTGATCCCTCCCAGCCTTCAAGCACCTCAAATTCTCTCAACTCACATGCTGCATGCATTGATGATATCCACACCTGGATGGCAGCAAATTTTCTAAAACTAAACGATGATAAAACTAACTTACTAGTTATGGGCAAACCCAGCGTGATTCAGAGATTGGAAAGACTGAATCTCAAAATTGGCTCTGCCAGCATATCTCCAGTTGAATCAGCTCGAAATCAAGGTGTCATTTTCCAAAGCGACCTCTCGTTAGACGACCATATCAGCTCCACGGTCAAATCCGCCTATTTTCAGCTTCACAACATTGCTAAAATTCGGGCTTGTTTAGATAAGGAAACCACGTCCAAGTTGGTCCATGCATTCGTGACATCTCGTCTCGACTTCTGCAACTCACGGCTTACTGGCCGACCAGCATGTGCGATCAGGCGATTGCAGCTGGTGCAAAACTCTGCAGCTAGGCTTGTCTGTCGTGAGCGTCGCAGTTGCCACATTACTCCACTTCTCGCCGACCTGCGCTGACTACCAGTCAAGCAACGGATTGACTTCAAGGTTTTGTCGCTCACTTTTAGGTCCCTTCATTCTTTGGCTCCAGCCTATCTCTCAGATATACTACCCCATCAGGCCAAGCATCGTATCACCTGCTTTTCGGAATCCAACAATCTCGATATACCACGTGCAAACCTCACATCCTTTAGAGACCGTGCATTTAGTTCGTATGCTCCCAAAGCCTGGAACTCATTCCCGACCTGTGCCAGATAATCCCCTGACCTGACCACTTTTAAAAGGAACTTAAAAACTCACCTATTTAGGACTGCATTTAGTGGGTCCCTGTGATTCGTCCTTGATGTGCTTATGGGTGCTGACACTGTGAGTGCTGCCACTAACCACATTTGCATGCTGACCCCGTGCATGTCACCCCTAACCATGCTTTTCATTTTGTTTGCTTATCAGGCATGATTTTACTTACCATTCATTTGCATTTCCCTTTGCAGCAAATGTAAAGTGCCTAGAAAGAGACTAAGTTCTCTGAGGGCGCTTTATCAAGTGCATTATTATTATATCATTATTATAGCAACGAGACGACACTGCAGCGACGATCCAGAGGAGAATTTTAAGGAAGGAGTTGGACACTGTCTACCTCCAATACTAATAAACCTGGTGGGATGCCTCATTGAGCGAAACGCCTCTTCTGAGGCAAAGAACTATCGTTAGAGGGTAGCACAGCCCTATGCCTTTCCCTCAGATGGCCGCGTCGTTGGGCCACGTGAGCAATGCTATTCTCCTTGCGCTCACCCGATCGCCCTGTGATTATTGATTGGATGGTTGGGAGTTTCACTTGCATGCGCTTAGTTAGTTTTATCAAATTGAATTTATGAGGAATAAGCAATGAGAGAATTATATTTTATTCTTCACGAACAGTCAAGCACACTTTAGAATTAGACGGTTCAAAACCACCAAAGCAGTGCAATAAGAGAGATGCGTCTTGCAGCATGCTAGCACCGAAGCGATAAGTAGGAAAATCATGCAAAGGCTTAAATAAATAAAAATAAATAAATCTTAGCTGATTAAAAAGCCTCTTTTTTATAGAGACAGACGAGCCTTTACGGCTATCACCACTGCTTGCAGTGGCGATAAAGAATCGCCCACCGCAGTAATCGAACCCATGATCTCGGAACCGAGGTCGTGAAACAACCGCCTTACCTAGTGTGCCATCACGGCTTCATGGCTTCAGCATAAACAAGCAGGCAAGACACTGAGTACAATCAGTACTCACTTGATACCGCTAATGTTAGTGAGCTTCATGTTAAGCTGGAATCGTATCATACAGTCTAGAACGACTCCTGTATTCTACAAAATGCCAAAACGAAGAGGCCGTTTTTCAGGCTGGGTACTCAGGGATTGTATGATTAAAAGTACATATCGACAAGCAAAGGTGATATAGTAGCAAAAAATGTATGTACAACTCCAAGAGAACTAATATTCTTTCAAGGTGCTTTAAATATACCAGACATGAAACATGCTTATTGGTTGTTGATAGCTTGCTAAGTGTCGGCAAATAAGTAAGAGTGATTCTAGAGGGTGGGTAGGCGTGCACAAGCCCACGTGAATTCCCCCATGCGTTCGCACGCACCCACCCACGCGCATTCAGTACAGACCTAAATATCTTATTTGTTTATTCACTATAAGAAAGCGGCAAACTATATATAACTTTAAAGCTCGAGAAAAAAAATTCAGCGATGCATTACATAAGCCGTAACAAAAAAGATAATTCACTTTCTCGTCCTTTTTAACTCATATTCCAGGAGGCGCTCTGAGTGCGACTTCGGAGCCGTAAGAAAAGCAGTTAGATTCCCAGCGAAAGCTATTAACACCGTGGCTAAAAACCAAGAGTGCAGGCTCCCATCCTCCTCTCGCCTTAGAGATTTCTTTCAGACCGGTCAGCGTAGGATTTATGGTACACTATACAGACTTTATCTCAAATGCTAAACGTACTTCTTGCGTGAGTTTTGTTTATTGGTTTTGCTTCTTGACGTACTATTTTCGATTCACGGTGGGGTTTTTCCAAGGCTAGTGTGTCACGGTACCTTTGGCACTCAGAGGGCACCGGAATAGACCGGCTGAATATGAAAAGATTTAAGAACGAGTGAAGGCCGCCCGCTACGCGATTTGGAGTGGGTGCACAATTATCAGGTAATAATCCTTCGAGTTTTAGTCTTCCATTTAATGACTCTCCCAAGTGAATCGTACGATTTAATTTGATAGCTCTCTGTCTATCACTCCAAAAAGCCAAAAATAATGTTTTTTGCTAGATATTGCGTCTATTGCACATATAAAGCGGAGCGGCATTCGGTGGCCAGCAGACTTCATCTCACGGAACGACAAGGAATAAATAATCATAGATGAGTTAGCAAGGCAGACTAGAAAGTGAGAAGCATGACAGTATCAGTTCAGGGCAGCTAAAGAGAATGTGCCACAGTCGGCAGCAAGAGAGCGAATGTCATTGCAAAATAATTGATTGTAGAAGTGAGTTCCAAAGTTTAGGATCTCCAGAGCAGCAGCATCTGTCGCCAAAGGTCTTTAAACATATGTACGGAACAGCTGATTTATTGTTCATAGAGGAGCTGAGGGAACGAAGAGGCTGAAACTGCAGCAGCGGACAGACACGGACAGACACGGACAGACACGTGGATGCCAATCAATTGCCCTTTGGATTAGTGTAAGAATTTAATTCTGCATCCGTTAATGTGTCTCCGTTTGTAACACCACAGAGGCACAAAGACTATGTTGGTGTTACGTAGGAGAGTCTCGTATAGCGCACTCACAGCCTTAGCAGCATTAGGTAACCAAAAAACTTCATCTGCCGAGCTGGTTTGGCCTAGCGGTTAAGGTGCTCGCCCCGACCAAGGTCTGACTGAGGTCGTGGGCTCGAGCCCCGAGGCATATGTGAAGCGCCTGAATAGAGATTAAGTTCTCTTGGGGCGCTATACAAATGAATTATATATATTATATATCTCACTTGACAAAGAGAAAGTGAGCTGCAGCATTGCTAAGTTAGGAGAGTAGTTGAGGCAGAGCAGCGTGGGAGTATCAGCTCAGGGTGGCTGGAAGGGATGTGTCACAGTCGGCAGCTGGAAAGTAGTTGTCGTTGCGTCTGAATTGTTGAAGTGAGCTCCATAGTCTAGGACCTGCAGAGAAATAGCTTCTGTCGCCAACGGTCTTTAGGCAGAGGAATGGAACAGCTAACTTATTGTCCATACAGGATCCAAGAGCACGAGGAGGAGGCTGAAGATAATGCAGCGTAGCAGCTAGGTACGAAGGAGTCAGATCGTCCCTTCAAAGCAAAGCCTTCTAGTCCAGCCACACGTACAGGTTGTCTTACGAGCAGCAGTTCAGTTTCATCATTGTTTGGTTTAAGGAAATTCCGACATCCAGGATCGCATGTCGGCAAGGCAAGCATTTAGTTTATCCGTCGTTTCAGCACATTCCGAAGGTTTAAATGAGAAATAAAGCTGAGTATCGTCAGCATAAAATGAATATGCTATTCCGCGGGCCTTTCCCAGAGGTTGAGCCTAAATCGTGATCAACAAAGGACCGAGGACGAACCCTGAAGACACTCGACAGGTAACTGGTCTAGTGGATGAGACCTGCCCCAACACTACGCGGATTGAACAAGATCAAGCTCCCAAAGCCAGGAACTCCCTCCTGACTTGCGTCAGAACATCCCAAGAGTTGATCACATTTAAAAAGGACTTAAAAACACACCAATTTAGGACAGCATTTAGTGGGTACCTGTGATTCGTCCTTCATGTGGTTATGCGTGCTGAATACCTCGTACAAACCTTAAATCCTTTGGAGACCGTGCATTTAGTTCGTATGCTCCCAAAGCCTGGAACTCCCTCCCGACCTGTGTCAGAACATCCCCTGACCTGACCACATTTAAAAGGTACTGAAAAACACACCTATTTAGGACAGCATTTAGTGGGTCCCTGTGATTCGTCCTTGATGTGCTTATGCGTGCTGACACTGTGCATGCTGCCACTAATCACATTTGCATGCTGACCCTGTGCATGTCACCCTAACCATATTATTCATTTTGTTTGTTTTTCAAGCATGATTTTACTTACCATTCAATCGCGTTTTCCTCTGCAGCAAATGTAAAGCGCCTAGAAAGAGATTGAGTTATCCGAGGGCGCTTTATCAAGTGTATTATTATAATTATATGCTGCCACTAACCAAATTTGCATGCTGACCCTTTGCATGTCACCCCTTATCATGTTATTCATGTTGTTTGTTTATCAAGCGTGATATTACTCACCATTCAATTGCATTTCCCTTTGAAGCAAATGTAAAGTGCCTAGAAAGAGATTGAGTTCTCCGAGGGCACTTTATCAAGTGCATCATCATTATTATTATTATTATTAGACAAGTAAGAATTAAACCAGGCCAGTGCCTCGTCTTTCAGACCGATCGCTGTTCTCAATCGTTCAAGTAGGATATCGTGATCAATGGTGTCAAAGGCAGCTGATAGATCTAGCAGCGCGAGGGCAGTGACATTACCGTCATCGTTGCTGCATAATGTGTCCCTGGTTACATGGACGAGGGGAGCTTCAGTGGAGTGTTGCCGCTTGAACCCCAATTGCAATTTTTCTGAGATTGTAATCTTTTTAATGTGTGCTACCAGCTGCTTAGCGAAATTTTTTTTCAAGAATCTTTGACAAACAATGAAAAAGGGAAACCGGGCGATAGTTTGAAAAGATATCGGGATGTAATACAGGTTTTTTAAGTATCGGTGTAACAATTGTCAATTTGACAGAATTGGGTGCATGAAATTTTTCCAGAGAAGCACTAACAATCTCGCTAATGGTTGGGCCAAGTTGGTCTACTGTGAGATCATAGAGATGATAATATAGCAGCGTCTTCAGGAGTCGAGATCTTTTTTACTAGACCTTGGTAACCACATTGCATGCAGAAACCTCGGAAAAATCTTTCAAGGGAGGTCACAGGTTGCGATTCAGCAATTGTTTTACTTGGAGGGGGCTTTATGGAGGCACGAAATTTTAAAATTATTTCAATAAAGAAGGCTGACAAATTTTCGGCCGAGCCGTTAATATCGGGGGGGGGGGAGACCTCTCAGCATGACCTGCAAGGAAATTGCTTACCATCTTATAAATCTGTTTGGGTCTGACTGGCAGGACTTAAAAACAGGCAGCCTGGCTAGTTTAATATTCTTGGTGTAGACTCGAAGGAAGTCTTTGAAACTGTCTTGATAGACCAGGTTTAATTATAGCTCCTTTATAAAAAACAGACGTGGCTGAAGCTTCCGTGTTTTTTGAATAGCTTCTGCAGCCACGCTCACTACCAGTTGCACCGGCTTTATTGCTTTCTCGATAGCTCAGCGAAAATCAAACTGCAGTATTCTAATAATAATAATAATAATATTGCACTTGATAAAGCGCCCTCAGAGAACTTAATCTCTTTCTAGGCGCTTTACATTTGCTGCAAAGTGATACGCAATAGAATAGTAAGTAAAATCATGCTTGAAAAACAAACAAAATGAATAACATGGTTAGGGGTGACATGCACTGGGTCAGCATGCAAATGTGGTTAGTGGCAGCATGAACAGTGTCAGCACGCATAAGCACATCGAGGACGAATCACAAGGACCCACTAAATGCTGTCCTAAATAGGAATGTTTTTAAGTTTCTTTTAAATGTGGTCAGGTCAGGGGATGTTCTGATGCAGGTCGGGAGGGAGTTCCAGGCTGTGGGAGCATACGAGCTAAATGCACGGTCTCCAAAGGATTTAAGGTTTGTACGAGGTATTTCTAGACTGTTGGATTCCGAAAGGCGAGTGGTACGATGCTTTGCCTGATGGGGTAGTATCTCTGAAAGATAGGCTGGAGCCATAGAATGAAGAGACCTAAAAGTGAGCGACAAAACCTTGAAGTCAATCCGTTGCTTGACTGGTAACCAGTGCAGGTCGGCGAGAAGTGGAGTAATGTGGCAACTGCGACGCTCACGGCAGACAAGCCTAGCTGCAGAGTTTTGCACCAGCTGCAATCGCCTGATCGCACATGCTGGTAGGCCAGTAAGCAGTGAGTTGCAGAAGTCGAGACGAGATGTCACGAATGCATGGACCAACTTGGACGTGGTATCCTTATCTAAACAAGCCCTAATTTTTAGCAATGTTATGAAGCTGAAAATAGGCTGATTTGACTGTGGAGCTGATGTGGTCGTCTAACGAGAGGTCGCTTTGGAATATGACACCTAGATTTCGAGCTGATGCAACTGGAGATATGCTGGCAGAGCCAATTTTGAAAGTCAGCCTTTCCAATTTCTGAATAACACTAGGTTTGCCCATAACTAGTAAGTTAGTTTTATCATCGTTTAGTTTTAGAAAATTTGCTGCCATCCATGATCGGATGTCATCAATGCATGCAGCAAGTGAGTTGAGAGAATTTGAGGTGCTCGAAGGCTGGGAGGGATCAAAGCAAAGGTACAACTGAGTGTCATCCGCATAGAAGTGAAAGCCTAGATTGTGCTTGGCAATCACATCAGCGAGAGGGAGAGTATAGACGGTGAAAAGGACCGGACCTAGCACAGAGCCCTGAGGTACTCCATATTTTAGAGGTACTTCAGATGATCTTTGTCCATTCACATCAACACTCTGGAGTCTCCCACTGAGATAGGACCTGAACCACTGCAGAGCAGTGCCAGTGATGCCCAGGCGAGATGAGAGGCGCTCTAGAAGTACTTTGTGATCGATGGTATCAAAAGCTGCCGAAAGATCGAGCAAAACAAGAAGAGACACTCTACCCATGTCTGCATTCCTAAGTAGGTCGTTGTATACCCGAAGCAATGCTGACTCTGTGGAGTGATTAGCTCTAAAGCCAGACTGGAACTTACTAGCAAGGTGTGAGGTTTCGATATACGAGTTCAGCTGGTCTGCCGCGACCCGTTCCAGTGTCTTTGATAGGAATGGTAGAAGGGAGACTGGGCGGTAGTTGCTTAAGTTCTCTTGGTCTAGTGTAGCTTTCTTGAGAAGTGGCCTGACTACAGCTTTTTTGAAAGGTGCTGGGACCTGACCTGAGGCTAATGACATATTAATGATGTTGGTTATGCATGGCAGCAGCAGATCAATGCAACGTAGGAGCAGGACAGTGGGAATAGGGTCGTAGCTTTTCAGATTATTAGCAAGCCATCGTTATAGATCGCATATAATATTAGACAGGGATCTGCCGTGACTACAAGCAAATGAGGCAGTCTTTCTAATAAAACTTTCAGACTTGAAGCAGCTGTCATAGAGGCCGCCTAAACTACGGCAGATTATAACGGTTAACTGCAGCATCCTTAATTATAGCAGGAAAGTCTTCCGACTCTGCTCTGCTGATGCTATTATAGAAACTTAACCATGTCTTAAAAAATGATCACTAATACATCTTAACTGAATCATGGAGTACTGCATAAATTCATCCATTTTATATAATAAATCATTAAAACATATTACTGCATACATTTTAGCAAATAAAAATTAAAAAATAATTGGAGCATCGTCTAAGATGAGATAATAATAATAATAAATATTTTACAGCGCACGCCTAACTTAATCAATTTGTTAGGCACTTAATATTTTTTGCTGCAAAAGAAGCATGATAGAATGATTAATGGTAGCACGCTCGAGGTAATCAAACATAAAATGGTTAAAGGTGACATGTCTAAGGTCAGCATACAAGTATGGTTAGTGGCAGCATACACGGTGTCAGCACGCATAAGTACCCAAAGGACGAATCACGTGGGCCCATTAATGCTGTGATACAGAAATGCTTTGTTTAGCTTCTTTAAAAAAAATGTCGTCAAGTCAGGGGATGTAACACTAGTCGGGAGTGAGTTACAGGCTTTGGGAGCATACGAACTAAAGGCACGGTCTCCAAAGGATTTGAGCTTCGTACTAGGTTAGCGTAAACGATAAGATTCCGAAAAGCGGGTGGTACGATGCTTAGTCTGGTGAGGGAGTAGATCTTACAGGTAGACTGTAGCCAAAGAATGAAGGGACCTAAAAGTGAGCGACAGATCCTTGAATTCGATGCACTGCTTTACTGGGAGCCAGTGGTTGGCTGGAATAGGTGTGATGTAGCAACTGTGACGCTCACGACAGACAAGCCTGGCAGCCGAGTTTTTTACCAGTTGCAAGAGCCTGATTGCACAGGCCGTTAGACCAGCAAGCAGCGAGTTACAGAAGTCGAGAGGGGATATCACAAATGAATGGGGTAACTTATATATGGCATCCCTGTCTAAGTAGGACCAAATTTTAACCACCTTGTGAAGCTGAAAGTGAGCAGACGTGAGTGTGAAGTTGATGTGGTCATCTAATAAGGTCACTTTGGAACAGGACGCCTAGATTTTGTGCAGATTCAACAGGTGATATGCTGACAGAGCCGATATCGAGCGCTAGGTTTACCAATTTCTGAATCACACTTTGTTTGCTCATAATTAATAAGTTGGTTTCCCTTCATGAATCTATAATCCAAGATAAAAGCGTCAACATCCGCTGGAAATGTCAATGGGCCGTAAATTGGCTGCAATGCCATCGAGGTAAAGGCCGCAGGAAAGTTTGCCGCTGCCACCTCAATCCTGCGCTACGCCGCCGCGGCTAGCGCTACTCGGGAGGGCAAGGCAACGGTTTTCTTTTTCAACGGATTGAATTGAAGGGCAAGCAAACGGCCGCTTCGGGGCGGCCGACGAGCGGCCCGGTGGCCCGGGTGCTTAGGCACGTCGGCTCGTTCTAGCTCGCTGACCCTTCGCTGGCCTTCTCGCTACGTGCTTAACAGCGAAAGAGCAGCCCTCTGAACTCGCCAGCGGAGCCAAAAGAAGTCGCATTGGCTCCTGCACGCTGCGAGCGTCGATTGGTCTATTTCGAAATGGCGTCCGTCGCTCTTTCGCCGAAGACACGAAACAGGGTACTCGAGCACGATGGCCACTGTGCTTGCTCATGCACGTACAGTGGCAGACCTCTCTTGACTGACACGTTCCTCGTTACCCCCACACGTCTAGAAGGAATATAATTTCCAATGACACTAACATAATAGTGTTTTTTTGGGGCCGTAATAGAACCCAAGCTGTTGGCTACCGAATGCGTACCAAAAGCCACATTGTCTGTGAGTGCGCAATACAAAAAACCACCCCATAGTATTTATGGCTTTGTGGAGTTACAGGCGGAGATGCGTTACATTAAATTGCATCAAATTCATACGGAATCTCCCTGCAGGCTTTTTGTGACGATGCTGCAATGTACAGGGGTGAGCGTCTACTCAATTGCATTTGCTCCTCCAATCTTCAATGAACGGCCGTCGCATAACGAGTCCTTGAATCAGTCCAACTGGTGATAGCAATCTAGGGCGGCAGTGGTTGCGATAGCAGCAGTGGCTGCACAACTGGTGGCCAACGTGGCCTCTGGCAGCTGACAAAGTGGGCGGTCTGGGATGGGGACGTTCCAGCGGACGTACCAGGAGCCGGCCTGTGTATTTACTAGTCTGCACGAGGAGATAACAGGCCATCCTTAAGGTCGTCGGCGTTATGCTAGCATTTGGATTAAACATGCGCCTGATTGACATAAAAATCCGTGGTCCTTGCCACTGTCACTGCAAGCTGGTAAGCTTCATTAAGAAGACTGCCTCGCAGCCAGCCACCATGTCTGATCTTGGTGGGAGACTAGAATCTATTTTGTTAGAAAGTTAACTGGCTCCCTGGTTCTGTCTAGGCTAGGCTACTGCCACTCCCTTTCGGCAGAGCTAAAAATAGCCACTCAAAATTGGCTCTGCCAGCGTATCTTCTGTTGAATCTGCGCGAAATCTAGGTGTCCTGTTCCAAAGCGACCTTTGATTAGACGATCACATCAGCTCCACAGTCAAGTCTGCCTACTATCAGCTACGCAACACTACTTCAATTCGGGCTTGTTTAGACAGGGATACCAAATCAAAGTTGGTCCATGTAGTTGTGACATCCAGTATTAACTTCAGTAACTCACTGCTTGGTGGTCTACCGGCGTGTGCAGTAAGGCACTTACAGCTGGTGCAAAACTCTGCAGCTAGGCTTGTCTGTGGTGAGGTCGCAGTTGCCACATCATACCACTTCTCGCCGACCTGCACTGGCTCCCAGTCAATCAACGCATCGAATTCATAGTTTTGCCACTCATTTTAGGTCCCTTTATTTTTTGGCTCCAGCCTACCTATCAGATCTACTCCCCCACCAGGCTAAGCATAGTACCACTCGCTTTTCGGAATTTAACTGTTAACCCATTCCTCATACAATTCTAAAATCTTTCGGAGACCGTGCCTTTAGTTTGTCTGCTCCCAAAGCCTGGAACTCACTTCCGACTAGCGTCACGACAACTTCCGACTTGTCTACATTTAAAAAGAAACTAAAAACGCACCTTTTATCACAGCATTTAGTGGGTTCTTGTAGTTTTTTATGTGCTTATGCGTGCTGACATTGTGCATGCCGCCATTAACCAAACTTGCATGCTGAACCTGTGCATATCACCCTTAACCATGCATGTTATTCTTATCGTGTATTGAGCATGCTACCGCTAACCATTCGATCATGCTTCCTTTGTAGCAAATGTAAAGTTCCGAGGGCGCTATATCAAATGCATTATTATTACTATTATTATTATTATTATACTAAGCCTCTGCTGATCGTGATGAACACAGCTGCAAGGCTATTCAACAAATCACGGAGATTCAGTCATGTGTCTCCTTTGCTGAATGAGGTGCAATGGGTCTCGATTGATCAACGGCTACAGAGCAAAAGTCACTTAAGGTCCAACAAGGCCCACTACTGCCTTAGCACTGCTGGATTTATCAGCAGCGTTTGAAAGTATCGGTCATTATATGTACTTGAACGATTGAAAATATAAAGATTGGTCTGGCTGACGAGACGCTGGCATGGTTCAAATTCTACTTGTTTGGTCTTATTAAATCCGTGTCCTCTGGTGGACAAGTCTCATCCACCAGACTAGTCACCTAAATATAAATAATATATAATTCATTTGTATTGTGCCATAAGAGAACTTAATCTCTATTTAGGCGCTTCAGATATGCCTCCTGGCTCGAGCCCTTGACCTCAGCCAGACCTGGGTTGTGACAAGCACCTTAACCGCTGGACCAAACCAGCTCGGCAACCTACGGAGTCCAACAAGGGTCCGTTCTCGATCGTTTGCTGTTCTCCATTTATACCGAATCTCTCGAAAAAGAGATTCGGGCCAAATAGATCGGTAATCCCAACTGCTGACGATACCCAACTGTATTTGCCGTTTAAGCTGTCCGAATCTTCTTTCGGGACTGATGAGCTGAATGATTGCAATTTAGACGTTCGACCCTAGTTGTCGGCAAATTTTCTGATAAATAAATAAATAAACCGAGGACAATAAAAATGAGGGCTACTCATAACACACCCTAGGCATGTGGCTGGGCTAAAAGACTTTGCTCTTTAATCCGGTGATGATGCGGAGCGACCGTAACCATGTGCTCGTAACGTAAGTATCGTCTTTGACAACTGCATACATTTTGAAAATTTCCTTAAAATGACTGCCTCCACAGTGAGCTATTACGTCCGATCCATATCCAAGATTAGTAGATGTCTTCCACGGTGGAATGCCAAGAATTTTACCAGCTCCTTAGTACTATCTAGGCTAGATTATTGCAATTCTATTTTGGCTGGGTACCAAAAAATGCCATTAGGTCACGTCAGCTGATGATGACTGTGACTGCCAGGCTAGCCAGAAAATCACAGAGGTTCAGCCACGTGTCTCTTTTGATGAAGGAGCTAAGAAGGCTTCCGATTGATCGAGGGATACAGAGCCAAGTTTGTAAGCTGACCCACAAGTTCTGTCGTGGCTTGGCTCCTTCATACTTAAACAAACAAGTGCACCAGTTTCAGTTTCCTCATGCCCTCAGTTCCTTTGTGGAATCAAACTGGCTGTTCCATTCCAACACTTAAGGATCGTTTGGTGACTGAAGCTTTTGCTCCGCAGATCTCAGACTGCGAAACTTACCAGATGGTTCGAGTTGTGGCTAAGCTGGACCGTGACGTCACACCGGTACACACCCACAGGCAGGTGACAGCGAGCCTTAGTTGCAAGATTAGCCAGCCTTCCCGAACGGCACCTGGTGCTTGTACGAAGTCTCGGCTACGGCCAACCAAAGTGATAGCATTATCTGCTGCGATTATCACCACATTAAACCCTCTGACGCTGCACTCCGAAGAGAGGACGTGCTGTGCCACGGGATGGTCTGTGCTTGGCGGGTTGACTTCGGGTGGACAGTCATTACTCCTAAGCCCAGAGTGCAGCCCCTGTGGCTTCCTCTATTTCTGACATCGGAATTTGTGCACTACAGTATTTAGCAGACTGTTTATTTTCTAGCATTCCAGAGTTCCACTGCATCGGCTGCTGAACACTTGACAGCAAAACCAATTGCAGCCCGATTCATCTCTTTACACGGCTCCTCCTCGTCACCCCTGTTTTTTAACTGGGATTACATTTTCAGCAAAAATGATTTATAAGCATTTTCATAGCATCGTAAGAGACCCAGATTTCTGTCTATATACCTAATACGAAGATCTTGCAACAGAGAATCCCATATCGGTACTGCAATTTTTACTCAGGTGTACTCGTTGCATTTACGCCGTGAACTTTCAACGATTGACCGTACCATTAGGCGTCTTTGAACTTGCCCAACTGGCTGTAGTCGTCTAGGATAGCAGTGAGTCTTTGCAGCGGCTGCAACATTTTCTGCGATTGCTGGCGCTTCAAGCTGATGGAGGTGTTGGTCCGGTTGAGGGTAGTCGGCTGATAGATATATCAGGATCAGGCCTGTGTATTCACATGACTGCACCGGAAGACAATAAGCTGCCATCCACGTTAGCTTCGAAACGTAAACATTTGGACAGTAAATACTTCTGCTCGTCGTCTCAATCCTCAGTACTGACCACTGTCACTACCACTGCTGCCTGATGGCAGTGCCACAAATGAACCAGCTCACGATCCTCTTTGGCGAATGTGTGCGCCCAAGAGCATGCCCTTTTTATTTAGACAGATCTTGAATGATCTACGTGTGACCGGCTGATGCTCCTTTAATGTCGAGAGCTTGACCTCTTTCCACTTGGCAGCTGGAGCGCCAAAAGCTGCGGATCTAAGACCTGCCTCGGTCTGCACAAATTTATGTACTGTAATGTAATGTATCTCCGTCTGTAACTCCAAAAAGTCATGATGACCATGTGGGTGTTGCACAGGAGAGTTTTGTATAGCGCACTCACAGAATAAGCGGCTTTTGGTACGTATTCGGTAGCCAACAGACTTTGTCTCACGCAACAAAGAGCAAGTGGGAAGCATAGCAGAGTCAGGAAAGCAGTTGAGGTAGTGAGTAGCATAGAAGTAGCAGCCCAGGACCGCTGAAAATGATGCATGACAGTTCCGTGAATGATAGCCCTTTGTAAGTTGTTCATTCAGCTTGCTCCAAAAGAAAAATCTCCGTTGTGCTTTTAATGCACCGGCTCCATTCCAGCAAAAGGAAAAAAATGTGGCACGGTTTAATGTTGCCTAAGACTTGGGCACAGCGATAGTGTGCATTGGCCACTAGACCCAGGGATGACCTAAGATTTATTTGCACCGCCCCCTCGTTCAATTGTAGCTGTAGAGATTTTGCTGCTGCTGAGCTCAGCTAGTGAAGGAGGCGACGCGGTTGCTCACCGGTTCGACGTAGAGTCGAAGCGCGTGCTCGTCCTCGTTGGGCTCGAGGCCGGTCACTGCTCTGACGTAGCGGTCGTCGCCATGCAGGAAGTGAGGCAGCGAGATGTACACGGGCGCTCCGCCATAGCAGGGGCCCAAGGCGAGGACGCCGTCAAGAGGACACGTTTCATTGACGGGGCAGTAGCACGAGTTCTCCGCTGCATCGGCACCATACGAAAACACTGTGGACGGCATCCGGATGTCGTAGGTTGATATGCCTTGCACCGACACTTCATCATAGAACCCAAGCGGCACAGAACTGAAACGGCAAGATTGCTGTGAATACGATCTGGAGAATTTGGCACCGCTTGCATCGACTCAAGCTTTTATAACGCGAGATTTCGGGATGGCCATCCATGGCGAAGGGATAGGACTTTTTGAGGGGACGCGGCGGTTCGCATTTTCCCCCTCTGTGTCACTCCTACGCTACGAATATCTCACTTCGTTGCAGGCCAAGTTCCCATAAAATTTTCTTAGGCCGTGCGCATGATGTGAAGTGGAGGCTATGGAATCCGTATCGGTATAAGGATGCGAATCAGGACCGGAGTTAAACGGAGACCAGTACTAATTGTAAATAGCAAAGACCGACTGGATCAGCAGTCTCATTCATATAGTGGTAAAAGAGCTATGATGGCTTAAATCGAGCTCGCAGCGGACCCTGCTATACAATTGCCTGCTCATGGAGTGCGAGCACCTTGTCACGAGAAGGTTGCAAAGCCTGTCACGTGACGATCTTCGAGCGCCTCGGGCTGCTCTGATTGCAATAGACGCCGGGCCGGCAGGGATCGCTGGCCAGTTCGACGAGCTGCTCGTTGCTGAGGACGCACACTGTTCGTTTCGCAATGCGTCCTCCTCGGCAAAGCATTTTAGGATAAGTTTGCCGCCGTCCTCCCCAGGGACGTCTATGGCGGCGAGCGAGTGCGAACCGCCGTTGCAGCGCCGGTGCAGGATCGGCTCGATCGCCGGACGCTCAGCGTGCCGCCTGCTGCGGAGCTTCGTCTGCCGCCGATGCTTCGGGAGTCGGAATTCATCACCGAAGTAGGCGAAGAACAAGGCGAAGTGTTACCGATCGAATGGCGAGGCGACGCGAGCGAAGCAGCCCAGCCTACGGCCATCGGGGAGGGAGGGAGGGCCGAAAAATGAGGCACGAAAGCGCCAAAATGGCGCCCGCTCGTCCTCCGCCACTTTCGGCACGCCTCGCCGCTCGATGGTAGCACGAGATCCAGCTTTATCTCCACGTCGGCTCGATCAGCGGACCGGCCAATCCCACCCCTCCGCCGGTGGCGTGACGGGGTAGGAGGAGGAGCCGACATGGCGTGGCGCGGCTCGGAGCAAACCGCGAAGACGTCTCGAAAGCCTACCGACACAGGTCCGTCGAAAACATGTATCGAACGCTGCTTCTTTCGATGAACGGAGGAAACTCGGATCCGTCTGAAAAATGAGAGAAACAAAACTGAGGAAGACGTCGCGCTCACGGTGGCCGTCTGCTAATCTCGCAGTGTGGCAGGATTCACGTTTAGGCCACGAGCACTTCCTTGGCACCGATTGTGGTAGGTTATTGTGCTGATGTAATGTGAAATCAATGTGCGTACTGGTCAAGATCGGTCGGCATTTATATCTGATTTTGTGTCTTCTCAAAGAGACTCCAATATTAAAGTTATGAACATAAACAGCGATGTTTGCAATAGTGAGGTGCACTTCACTTTGCTACAGATTACAGGGCTTTGCGATAGTCACATGCTGGGCTTGGTGCGAGTATGCATGAATAGTATGGCAGTTTTCTAAGTACAGGCACCATTAAGTGTCTATGAGATTTCACCACAGGAAGTGCTTCCGCAGGAAGTTTGCCCCTCCCTCCGCCAAAGCTTGCTATTCCACCAATTGCGACTCACCAGGAGCTGCGTGCTCCAGCCCAGCTTCAATCTCGCGATTGCTCTTTCAGTTCATTAAATGGCTCCATTTGCAGTAGTCCTAATAGCGGATAAATCCGTTCTAGAGAACGGGGTTTCTATATTTGCATTTAAGAGTAGCGATTCTTATAAAATTCTCACAATATTGTTGGTTCTCTATGAGAGGCATTAAAAGATGTCGGCATCACACTTAAGTAATCACTCTCCTAGGGAGGCTCCTCCGAGGCCTTTGATGGCATTGAAGCGGATATATTTAAGTTAAATCTGATGGAACTTACATTAAAAAAATAGTCTACGTATCTTATCAAGGGGGTGACAGGTTTCTAACCACCAAGTGTGCACGGTCACTTCCTCTCGCCCCGGATACCTCTTTTTTCTTTGCTGCTCGCGCTCCCAGACATGCCCGTCGCTTTCTCGCTCGGTCCCCTGTGAGTCAAGCGACAGCATTTGAAGGCTGCTGGTGCCGTGACAGGCTGCTCTGTCGATATGCAGCATGGCATTCCAGAGCCCCGCCCCCTGGGCAAGCCTTGAGGCAACTGGTCGACCATTTACCGCTCGGCAATACCTTCTCGTCAACACGAATGAAGGTTACTGCCCGGATCGCCAGGCAGACCCTGCTTTTGGTGCCACCGACGGTCCGCTCATACAGACAGATCTGGCTAAGTCTGAAATCGGAGTTTCGCTTCTGCCCTAGATTCCAAACGTCCGAGGAGATTCAAGCACATTGCAGCTTGCAGAAATGGAAAAAATTGTCAAAAATTATAAATAAGTAAAAACAATGTAAGTTTTTGTTGGCTAAAAAGCATTACGCCCATAATTTGTGAGTGCAGAGTTCTGACGATATTCGTGGTTCCGGGGCTGCAAGTTTGCACTCTCGACCCAAATTTCTTATCAATCGGACAAGCATTAGACTTTAATTAAATTTTATATTACCTAATACAATTTTATGGATATGCTAATTTATAATATATTCTTATTTTTCAATCCAATAGATCATAAAATAACTAATCTATCAGACAGAAGCCCCAGACTTCGTACTTGTGCTTACTCCGCGATCCTGCCAATTCGGAATGTCATCACTGTTTTCTAGGCTTTCTGCTTCCGGCCAATGTGAAAGGTGATCGGCTGGTGCTGGATGATATGGCCAACATCTCTATTCGCATGTTTAGAACATTGGTTAAATAATATCGCCTTGTCAAAAAAGCGAGTCACTATTTCTCTCTTTCTCTCTCCCCCCTCTCTCTCTCTCTTTGCTAGCCTCAAACTTGTCGCTGTTGTATTGCACTAATCGAAAGGAGAACATCTAAGCTGACAGATTCCTTGCCCGTTCGAGAAAGTTGTTTTTGTTCGTCTTCCTCAGCCATTCTTGCTTAATGATGCCCTGATTAGGGATCAATTGTTGAGCACAGATTAGTGCCCCTGCTAGTGCATCCAGAGTGTATCGTCAAATCATTGAAAGCGGATGCGCATTCGTTTTCATTGCCTCATTAATAGCTCTACAGTCGCAGCAGTATCTTGCGGTTACCCTTTCATGACATGCACTACTTGGAAGGAACAAGGGCTGGATGATTGCTCTTAAACCATTTGTTTTGCACGATAACCCTTGACTTTTTAGAGCTCTATCCGGCATTTGGGTACTGAGCAGCTTGCTGTTGCAGGGGCTTCCATATAACGGAGGCGCTACATGAGTGCATCACAAGTCATAATCAAGGGGCGAAAGAACAGCGTTTGGCCAATGCGCGAGGAAACGTCATAACCTCTGACGATTCTTCAACTGTCAAGTGTACGGTGCTTCTACTTTAAAGATCCTTTAGGCAATTCGGTAACTAGTCATCGCTTTCAATTGTGGCTTCATGGGGCCTCCACTAATCACGCCGGTCGCGCGCTCGGTGTCAGTAGCAAGTCAGAGCCAAAAACGGTGAAGCGACCACCCAGGACGCACGTAGCTAACAGCGCCACCATCGCAGCTCTTTGTGTAACAACAAAAATGATGAGCATAATACCTAATCGAGGGCATACGGTTAGTCACGTGAGGGCCGCGCTGGCTGTTTAGTTGGATGGCACAACTTACGGGTCCAGCTTCTCATGGATGACCATCTAATGCCCGTCAGCTCTGTCACTCCCAGCTCCGCGAAAAGGTTGTGCGTTCATCAAACCGCTGCGCTGCGCTCGCACAATGCGGTCTCGAGCCCTAGCTGAAGCGAAGCCTTACCCGTTCCGTTGATCACGTTGCATCTGTCGCTCTGCCAGTAGTTCAAATGCCTACGAGAGATCCGCCAAAGCTTCAGCGAATAGAAGCTTCTGTACAAAAGCTGGAGCGATAGCGACAACAGCAGCACATCCTCTCGCAAAGCACTGAACGTGAGCCAAATGAAAGGGTCTCAGCAATGCGAAACACAATTTTAGCAGTACAAGCCTCTGATAGCCTGGGTCATCGTCCACGAAAAAAAGTCGAATGCTTAAAACCGGGTAGGAAAATCTAAGCAAGAATACGGCATGACTGAGTGAAATTTCTGCTCAAATCTGGAGCCAAGCGCCGCAGTGATAGGCTCGAGATGGAGTGAGAGACATGCTGCGACAGAGATGCGATTAGTGCCAGACTCAGGAGGCTCACCGTAAGCCATTCAAAGAAGCTACCGTGAGAAACTTCGATATGTCTGAATGTCCTTGGAAAACCTTGAAGAGGCTGCTGCTGGATCCATTCCGCTGAAATAAAGTCATCAACCCTTGCACGTGCTAGACAAGCCGAGCTCGCTCCCTAAAAGGTCACGAAAGATTGCCCTTTAGTAAAATTGGACTGGACCTAGGATAGTGATATTGACCCTCCATTGACTATAGTGATATTGATCCTCCATGACGACACAGGTCATCGCTTTGAGTCACGTGGCGGCCAATCTTCCGTTCCCGCTGTAATCGCGGATTATAGCGACTATGGCCTGTGCGGTCAAATATAAATAAGGTTGCTGAATCAGCCAACCTGAGCTTTCATTACCTAGCTGGTGGCAGCATGGTGCCAGATCTCGTTGGGATCTATTCTCAATCTATAGTCATCGTTGGCGACTCAAGAGACAGTTTAAAAACATTTTACTGCGTCTTTATTCAGAGTTAATGACCGTTATTTTCCCATGGCTTACTGTATGTCTCCAAACTATGAAATGCTCATTATTGTGTGAAAAGTTTTTATTTGGTCAGTACAGTCGTAAATTTAAAACTAATATTCCGCAGCGTGTCAGATACAACTATATTTCAATATTATTTTGCTTAAATAAAAATGTATCTCATTAAAAGAATCGTCTTATTTAATCAGACTACAAATCTAGTCTTCAGTTAAACTTATTTATTTTTACGCCCAACGTGAATATTTTACTATTTTACGTGTTTACCTTTAGTGTCGATCAATAGACGGAATATAATAAGGAATTCTATATAACATTTGCTCAAAGCATTAATCCATCACTGCTGTTAAGACTTTTCAGTAATACAAATAGAGGCACTAATGCAGGAGCCTTAAGCCCACCAGTTCAGTATAGTTCTAACTTCTTTAATGGACGTATATCGCCGTTTTCCTGACATGTATCAAGAGGCTGCAAGCATTGAGCAAACGCATTTGCCTACATTTGAAGCCAATCCAGCAGGACCGGGCCAACACGTACTCCACAGAAGCATCTCTGCAGTATTTGTCTCTAACTTCGACTCAATCGGAGCACGTTGAAGAGAATTACATCGGCTTCAAGACTTTGCTGCAAGTATGGAGGTATGATTAGTTTGACAGGGGAATCATGGCAGATTCAAAACTGTGGCATTCTTGATGGGTATCCACTGCGATGTTACCGAATTTATCTCATATTAATGGCTTCCGTACCGCAGCAGGGACCAGCGTGGGAACTACCGCAGCTGCAAATGGTCGCACTGGACCGAGATCTCTTTGGAGGAGCAGCAATGTCAAGTGAGAAACATTTGTGGGGACCCCCCCTCCAAGAAGGTGGTAATGCCACCACAGCACATAGAATTGAGCGGTGATAGACCTTCGAATCATCCTGTCTGATTGGCCTGACGCTCAAGTCAAAGCCAGTATATTTGTGAATCAACAACAAGTAAAGAAGATCAGTTACGAATTCGTCAAGAAGCTCATAGGTGAGCGAAAAGCAGTGTGTATAGATTCTTCACGGTGCTTTGGGGCTTCTTGACAGATCAAAGGGGGAAGCTAAGTAAATTAGGTTGATACTATGGTATAGAAGTAGGGGCCCAATGAGCAACTTAATGTCTGACAAAGTGCCGACCCTCATGCTCACGTGGACACACTCACAGGGGAAAATGGGGGGAGGGAGGAGGGGGGCTTCTTCGACGGAGAAAAGGGGCGCGCTTTATCCAAAATGTAGAGTACTGACTGCACAGGCAGGTAAACCAGAAAACAGTGAGTTACAGAAATCAAGAAGGTATGTCAAAAATGCACGGACCAACTTAGATGTGGTATCTTGTCCAAATAAACACGAATTTTAGCAATGTTGTGTAGCTTAAAGTAGGCAGACTTGATTGTAGAGCAAATGTGGTCGTCTAACGAAAGGTCACTTTAGAGCATGACACCTAGATTTCGTGCAGATTCAACAGGGGATATGCTAGCAGAGTCAATTTTGAGCGTTAGCCTTTCTAATTTTTGAATCACACTTGGTTTTCCCATAACTAGTAAGCTGGTTTTTAACATCATTGAATTTAAGCAAAGTTACTGCCATTTATGTGAGGTTATCGTCAATGCATGCAGCAAGGGAGTTGAGAGAATTCAATGTGCTCGAGGGCTGGGATGTATCAAAGGAAAGATACTGCTGAGTGTCATCGACATAAAAGTAAAAGCCTAGGTTGTGCTTTGCAATCACATCAGCAAGAGGAAGAGTACAAACCGTGAAAAATACGGGACCGAACACGGAGCCCTGAGGAACCTATATTTCAGAGGTTCCTTGGAGATCTTCGTCCATTCGCATCAATACTCTGGAGTCTCCCACTGAGACAGGACCTGAACTATTGAAATGCAGTGCTAGTAACGCGCAGGTGAGATGAGAGGCGATAAAGAAGGACTTGGTGATCGTTAGCATCAAGAGCTGCCGAAAGATGGAGCAAAGCAAGCAGAGATAATCTACCCATGTCTGCATTCCTAAGTAGGTCATTGTACACCAGAAGCAATGCTGACTCTGTGTAGTGATTAGCTCTACAACTATACTGGAAATTAATAGCAAATTTTGATATTCAATACATGAGTTCAGCTGGTCTGCCGTGACTCGTTCCAGTGTCTGTGATACGAACAGTAGAATTGAGACTGTGCGGAAGTTGCCCAGGTTCTCTGGGTCTAGTGTCGCTTTCTTGAGTAGAGGTCTGACAAAATCATACTTGAGAAGTGCTGGGACATGGCCTGAGGCTAATGATATATTAATGATGCTAGCTTTGCATGGCTGCAGCAGAACAATGCATTGTAGAAGCAGGGCAGTGGGAATAGGGTCCAAAGGACTAGTTGTATGGTCCAAAGGACTAGTTTTCTTTTTTGATTGGGATATGAACTTCTGGACGAGGTCACTAGTGAAGTCTCTGCATTTATACATTGAGGTGCTGCAAGAAATTGAGGGACCACACTCCATTGGGGATGCTGCAATCGTAGGGATGGATTCCCTGATCTTGTCTATATTCTGGACAAATAAGTTAGAGAAGCTATCAGTTAGATCGTCACAAAGATCATTAAGTAGGGAGCTAACCTGGAAGTGGTTAAGAAGAGAGTTGATCATCGATATAAGCATTTTTAAAGTATGCATCTGTATTTCAACAATGTTTGATATAAGCTAGACTTGACCTTTGATAGGATTGATTCATACGATCTACAGTAGTCCTCGTATCCCTGTCGATGGAAAGACAGTCCATATCTTTCGCATGCTTTTTTACGCTTTCGCCAAGTAGACCTAGCTAGTTTAATGTATGTGGCAAACCATAGGCCATCTGGAGAGGGCGCACAGTGCGCCTAGTCAGAGGTGCAAATTCTTTGAGGATGTCAGCTAGTGTCGTACTGTAGCAATCTACCAATGATGACAGGTCGGAAGAGGGACTGAGCAGCAGAGGCGTGGCAAATATTCTCGCTCGAACAGCATCGATGTCAAGTCTTAAGGTTTATAAATTCACAGGTGATTTTAGAGGCGCAAGAGGGCAAACATTGTAGTCTGAATGAGATCTGCATGTGGTCAGATAAGCAGGATATGGTAACAATTGGTGAAGAAAAAGTGCAGTTGTATAAGAAAGTTGGGTCGAGTGTGTGACCCTTGATGTGAGTAAGCAATGCACATGAGCCCCAAGAGACAATGAGTCAGTCAATGCACAAAGATTCAGTGCTGAACGCATCAGAGAGGTTATCAAAGTGAATAATGAAATCACCCGTAACAAGGAAGGATCGATTTCTTGCACATACAATCCAAATGAGATCGGAGAAATCTGAGATAAAGGAGGACTTCATACCCGGTGGACGATAGACTACTGCCACCATCGGTAGCTTGTTATAAGTGATAATGTACTAAGAATAACTAGATGATTGCGGCCGCTCAAGTCAGCTGCTAGGATTTCTTCGGCACAAGGACACGTGTTTGCTTCGTACGATTAAAAGGTTTTTCGAAATAAATTTTCTATTTTTGGCAACAGCTATGTCTTTTTCTGTTGCTCATGTCCCAGAGATAATGCAACGAGAGTTAGCAATATTTACCCATTGTCTTGTGCTCCATCGTGGCTTAACTGCTTAGTTTTTGGCGGAGTGTGGGTAGAGGCTATGCCAAATTGCTGGTGGGTTCGCGGACGAAATGAGCAGCCAAACTAATAAACACACTGTATGAATATAAATACGCAAATTAATGAATATATATTTGTTTTTATATATATATATTCATATGTATATATGTATATATGCATATATGTGTGTATGTGCATATAACAGTACTCTGGCAATACTTCATCTCAATGACGCTGAGTCCTAATGAATTTGAGCAGCCGCACAACCTGAACGTCAGGATAGACAAATCCCGAAGCACCACCACCTCATTCAATTGAAAAAGGAGGTATACTTGCTTACGTTATAGTAATATCCAAACGTCGAGTCGAAATTTGGCACGGAAACATTGAAGTCTTTTATCAGTTTGGCAACACGAGGGTCGTTCAGAATTCGTTGCAAATCCACGAGGAATTTGTCAGCGTAGCCCCACAGCAGGTCTTTCACAGAGACGGTGATGAACAGATGCTCATTCTTGACTAAGCGAACGATGACGTCCAGTAGCTCCTCGGGCAAGTGCTGGTTACGGAATGAATATTCCACAACCTTTGAAAAAGTGCGAAAATCTAAATTTCACAGAGAGTTGAGGAAATTGAGTGAATTCGTGCATTCGTTTCGTCGACTGTCAACGAAACGGCGATGATGAAAACGTATCCCATGCATTCGCGTATTGCTGCTTTTCTGGAAAAAATCTTATACTAAACTTCATAGTCCGGTACCTTCAAAATAGCACTGCAACTAACCGATGAGACGCGCATTTGATATTGCGAGCTGAAATTGGGAAACAGGCAGGCCGGAACTGAACGCAGCATGTTTGAAGGGGACCGGGAACTCTGGAAAATAGGCATAAGCCTGCCGAAACTGGCATTTAGAGACGGACAGTGAGAGCGATCTACGAGATTCAATATTATCTAGTTTACGGAAGAATATCAAGGAAGTGTTGGTATTGGCGCGTCGCAAGCAGCTCGATCGTGTGGGGATTATCTCCGAGTCATCAAAAGAGTTTCTGTCATTGGAGATTAATTTTCCGACCACAGCTTATGGCATGAAATATCTATTTTGGTACATACATAACCGTGGATGTCGTAACCTGTTCTAATTGCAGGACTATAAAATGGCACTTTTGCGACCCAGATTTTCATTCTCTGCTTGCTCCTAAAAACTGCTAGGTTTCGTGCTTTTGTCACTATGCCACTATTATGCTTAAGTTAGACTCGTAAATGACTTGCACTCATCAGAATACCATTCGCAGAGAGATGACCAAGCGAGACTTAATAGAGAGTTAATAATCGGGCCGCACGTTAGTTTGGCTGACGAACTGAACGCTAGACATGAGGTTGCAGGGGCAACCCTCCCAAAAATCTCCCTGAGAGCGCATCCCCCTCTCTCCCTCTCTCTCTCTCTCTTCCTTAATAGAAATGAGACCTCATTCTGCCCTTTCATATGCCGTACAAAAACTGGAAAAAACCCCGCCCCACTACGGCCAGCCACTACTCCATTCGGCCCACTACTCCATTCGGTAACGGTCCACCTTGCTCCGTCGGGCTAGCGAGCTGCCTAGAGCGATAGCCTAACCATTTGTTAAAATGACTCCTGTCGTGTGATTTCATCCCCGAGCTTTCATTTCTGCGGTAGTTTATTCAGTTTAGCATCTTATCTATTTTTCGTCGGAAATAAGAGTCACATTACATAATTGTTAAGCCCAAGGAAAATGTATATTCATCCCTTAACGAAGAAATTTCAATGCGGCATGCACTCAAGTTCGTCTAGAAGGTACTCAAGTTCTCCTAGAGCGCCTCTCATCTCGAATGGGCATCACTGGCACTGCTCTGCAGTGGTTCAGGTCCTATCTCAGTGGGAGACTCCAGAGTATTGACGTGAATGGACAAAGATCATCTGAAGTACGTCTGAAATATGGAGTACCTCAGGGCTCCGTGCTAGGTCAGGTTCTTTTCACAGTGTATACTCTCCCTCTTGGTGATGTGATTGCCAAGCACAATCTAGGCTTTAATTTCTATGCGGATGACACTCAGTTGTACCTTTGCTTTGATCCCTCCCAGCTTTCGAGCACCTCATACTTTCTCAACTCACTTGCTGTATTCATTGAAGACATCAGCACATGGATGGCAGCAAATTTTCCAAAACTAAACGATGATAAAACTAACTTACTAGTTATGGGCAAACCCAGCGTGATTCAGAGATTGGAAAGGCTGTCTCTCAAAATTGGCTCTGCCAGCATATCTCCAGTTGCATCGGCTCGAAATCTAGGTGTCATATTCCAAAGTGACCTCTCGTTAGACGACCATATCAGCTCCACAGTCAAATCTGCCTATTTTCAGCTTTATAGCATTGCTAAAATTCGGGCTTGTTTAGATAAGGAGACCACGTCCAAGTTGGTCCATGCATTCATGACATCTCGTCTCGACTTCTGCAACTCACGGCTTACTGGCCGACCAGCATGTGCGATCAGGCGATTGCAGCTGGTGCAAAACTCTGCAGCTAGGCTAGTCTGTTGTGAGCGTCGCAGTTGCCACATTACTCCACTTCTCGCCGACCTGCACTGGCTACCAGTCAAGCAACAGATTGACTTCAAGGTTTTGTCGCTCACTTTTATTTAGGTCCCTTCATTCTATGGCTCCAGCCTATCTCTCAGATATACTTCCCCATCAGGCCAAGCATCGTACCACACGCTTTTCGGAATCCAACAGTCTATAAATACTTCGTACAAACCTTAAATCCTTTGGAGACCATGCATTTAGTTCGTATGCTCCCAAAGCCTGGAGCTCCCTCCCGACCTGCGTCAGAACATCCCCTGACCTGACCACAATTAAAAGGAACTTAAAAACACACCTATTTAGGAAAGCGAATAGTGGGTCCCTGTGATTCGTTCTTGATGTGCTTATGGGTGCTGACACTGTGCATGCTGCCACTAACCGCATTTGCATGCTGACCCTGTGCATGTCACCCCTAACGATACTATTCATTGTGTTTGTTTTTCAAGCATGATTTTACTTACCATTCAATTGCATTTACCTTTTCAGCAAATGTAAAGTGCCTAGAGAGAGATTAGGTTCTCTGAGGGCGCTTTATAAAGTGCATTATTGTTATTATTATTACTAACGGGCATTGCCGAGGCCTAGTTAGGTTGTCGAAAGCAAGATATGAAAAACTCGGCAACAAAGCATACCATCGTAAACAGTAACAGAAAAACAGATGCAGTGAGTTTTTCAGCCTTAGTGGGCTTTAGAGTTGAACTTTTAACTTCCTTTGAACTTTAGCCCCACCCATTCACGGATCTCTCTAATGTACATGCATCAATGGCTTTCGGCCCTAATGATCTTTGCTTTGAACAGCGAGTGAGCATTTACTCTGAGAATGACTCGGGATACAGGAAAGGCTAGCGGCGTACATACATAAACTGGAAAGTTGAACGTCGTAACGACGAGGTCTTCATCATGCGCAGAGAGCGACGAGTCGAAATAATACGTTCCCAGCTGCTGATATTCAATCGTATCGTCAGCAGCGCTGTCAAAACTTATGTTTGTCTTTAGAGACTTCGCCCTGTAGCAGCCAAGAGCGTTATGCATGCATCCTCCTGCCAACTCAAGATTTAGGAGATACACTCAATTGGTCACTTTGCTGATTATTGCAGGCAAACAGTGAAAGTGAAAGATAACAGAACAAGGCTAAAGATGGCGGCCAGACTGTGCTCCCGTGTATACATTTAGCAGAAAACAGTGTCACCTGGGTAAGCACAGGTTGAACATGAATGCCTGATACGTTGATTAAGGCGAGTGCTGCCAGCTTCTGTTCGACCAAGCTTCGATACGGCGCTGCGAGTCTGCCCATTATCTCACGTGTGCTTAGGTTCGCTAGCATGCCGTTGTCGATAAGCGAAGCCATTTAATTAGTCCGGTGATCTTAGTCGCAGATTATGTAAGCTCCCAGGTCACCGTTGCCTCCCATATGCCGCCAGTAGTTTCAGCTAGCGGATCGTTTAACCTTTTCTGTAGCGGAACGTAGCAAAACCTATGCAGTCCGAAAGCCATGGGAATTTACATCGCTCGTGAATGGGTTTGGAAGTATGATGGTCTGACATCCGAGCAGAAGTGCGCAATAACGTGTGCCGGAGACCGCATCTGCCAATGTTGAGAATTAGATCAGAGCACAGACGCCGCTCAGTTGCTCGTAAATAGCGGCGACCTAATTGTACTGCAGTAGAAAAACCTCTTGGCTCGATAACGTTTGAATTTTGAAGACATGCAAGGGGATTGCATTCTAGTTTCGACGCACAGTCGGACTTAAAATAATAAGTAAAATGTTGGGCAGAATGATTTCTTTATTGATCTTGTCGTTAATTTAGCCTTCCAGGCTTCGAAAACCAGTAACTCTCTCGACTTTTTCATAACAGTTATCCTTTAGAGGTACATATAAGTGATACTGCAATCCCAACAAATACCTCGGGCTGCCAGTAAAGTCCAGATACTGCAATCACAACAAATGCCTCGGGCTTCTAGTTAAGTCCCGCCCCTCTAAAAACAGTTGCAGTCCAAAGATACAATAAAAAACGACCTTATATTATGGGAACTTGAGAAAACTTTAATCAGTCTTTATTCTGTTGTTCCTATTCAAGACATATGAACGAGTGGTGGTCCTGGAGCTAAACGATTTTAGTCAGTTTATTACCAGATCCTGCTAGCAAGCTCCTACCGGTGTGCTAGTTAATCCTCAGAAACTCTCTGCTTCTGGTTTAGGTCATTCTTCTGAACAATGCTAATCAGGGTGAGGGCGCTCCGATAATTCTTTTGGGCATCTCGTACGCATTTATCTACTATTCTCGCCTCCCGACAGCAAGCCCTACTAACATTTCGTGTCCGCTGCAGAATTTCCTTACCAAAATCGATTAAAGTTCTATCGAACACCCTTGACGGAAACCGATACAGCTAAGACCTGTTTAAAGCATTTCTGTTTGTTATTTGACCGTAGTGCGCAAAAAATAATGTACCTGTTAAGATTTAAACACTATTTGCTTCAATCGCTTGCCCTCTATCTAGGCTTGGGGACTCACCCACCAAGCCAGCAGTGGCTTCAATATTGCCGGCTGTTAGTAACCTCCACATTAGGAGCAATCGTGCGTACCTATTATTGCTTCGCTATCATCACCCAAATGTATTCCTTGCAGCGACTTCTGCAGCCACGATTCGTGCATTGGGCATTTTGCATAGAAAACCCGCCGGTAGCCATGGTGAGTCCATGGTAGCCATGGTGAGGCTTCGCCAGACGCTTCGCTTTCGCGGCGGTATTTACGGCGTGATTTCGCACCGCTGCCCATCACTAACTCAAGCACTGCTGTAGAACCTTGGCTTGGCGGTAATCAGACCTGTAATAAACCCGGCGGCGGCCCATCTTATGGCTTGTCTAAGGAATTCTCGCTCATTGTGGAGTAAACAATTTATAATTCACGTCATGATTATTGATAACAAAATTTATCAGTTTGCTTTAGGCGAGACCAGGCTGAATCGACTAACTGCCGACCGTAACCGACGGCCCCCGACAGGCTTCTCCTTGTTTCATACACCTAGATAAATCAAAGCTAGTGGATTAGTCGTCTTTGTGTTACGTTCCTCTCTCAATTTCAAAGCATTTGCAATCTTCTTCGATTCAGTCTGTCAAGTCTCTTATATTGAGTCCATCGAACAGCATGCTGCCAAAGGTGGCACTAGGCTACCACCCCATGCTAACAAGTCCTACTTCATCTCAGGTTTCTCTTATCTCGTTTCAGTTCTGTGAGCGAGAAATCGATTTATACTCGCTATTATTTACTATCACGTTATTTACTGAACCGACTTACTCATTTTCTATTTTGGCTGATTTACATGACCGTACTCAAATCAAGGTTCACACACGCGATCAAATACTTTTCCACAATTGCATGCTATCAACATGAATATTTACCGAATTATGCACATCTAAAAGCAAGCAAATCTCGTTCAGTCTACGGTGTGTGACGTCCTTTACGTTCAAAATCATTTGTGAATTGCAAAAACTCAAGTACTTTGACATAAATGCTGTTTGGGTGATAATATCCTCTTCACTCTTGCTGCTACATCCCCGTTCTGAAATGCCATCCTTGGTAGAATGCTATAACATGACACAAGGTAGCATCCTGGACGAGCTTGGACATCTGACTAAAGTAAGTGTGCGCCCTAGTCCAGTTAGCTTACGGTTTAGCATACATTCAAACTAGCTAGATCTACTCAGTGAAAGCTTAAGAAAGCGTACAAAAGATGATAAGGACTGACTATTCATCGGCGGCATATAAGAATAATGTAGTTCATACCAATCTACCTTAGCAAAGGCCAAGTCTAGCTTCTGTACAGACATTGTTGAATCACAGATGCACAATCAAAAAGTGCTGATGTCCACGACCAAACAATCTCCTTAACCGCTCCCAGGTTAGTTCCTATAAAGTGATCCTTGTGGTGATCTATCAATCGTTTCTCTATCTTCTTTGTGCGCAAGATAGACAAGATATGAGAGTCCAACCCTTTAATGACAATACCCCCTGCAATAGTGACAGAAACATCCCCACTGGGCTCATGCATGTCCCTCAGTCAAAACTCTGATAGGCTCATTTCCCTCATTTACTTGCAGTACCTCAATGTCTGCATTCAAGACGACTAGAAATGACATCAACACGAAATTTATCAAATAGGTCAGAGATGACCCTTAGATCTCTAGAACAAATTCCCTGTGTCCACTTTTCACGGTACATACATCTGCTAATGCCACGCACGAATGACATTATGAATATGTCCTTGGCGTCAGGTGACGTCCCTGCACTTTTCAAAAAGGTTGTAGTCAAGCCATGCTGTTATGAATTCAACATTAGACGAGAATAACTTAAGCGGCTTCCACCTTGTCTCCTAGCTACCGTCCCTACCAAAGATACTGGAATAAGTTGTGGCAAACCAGCAGAATTTCGACTTGGAAAATTTAAATTTGGCATGTAAATTTTAGTCTGGTTTTGTAGCTAATTACTCATATTAGTCAACACTGCTTTGGGTGTTAGCGACCTTGACAGGAAAGCAGACTTACGCAAAGTGTCTCTACTGTTTTGTTCAATCTTTCAGTAGCGTGTGATACTTTTGATCCCCAAGCTCTGCTCCAGTGCTTCTCATCTTGTTTGGTACAGTACTGGTTCAGATCCTATCACAATAGGAGGCTCTTGAGTAATAATAACTATTATTAAATATAATGCATATGATATAGTACCCTCAGAGAACTCAATCTTTTTTCAATGCATTTTACATTTGCTGCAAATGAAGCACGATCGAATGGTTAGCATGCTCAATAAACAAGAACAAGCATGGTTAGGAGTGCCGTGCACAGGGTCAGCATGCAAGTATGGTTAGTGGCAGTATGCAAAGGGTCAGCTCGCATAATTTAATAAAGGATGAATCGCGTGGACCCACTAAATGCTGTGATAAATAGGTGCGGTTTTAGTTTCTTTTTAAATATGAACAAGTCAGGTGATGTCGTGACACAAGGCGGAAGTGAGGTCCAGGCTTTGGGAGTATACGAACCAAAGGCAAAGTCTCAAAAGAATTTAAGGTTCATACGACGTATAGGTAAACAGATTCCAAAAAGCTGGTGGTCTGATGATTAGCCTGGTGAGGGAGTAGATCTGATAGGTAGGCTGGAGCCAAAGAATGAAGGTACCTAAAAGTGAGTGACAAAACCTTGAATTCGATGCTTTGAATGACTGGGAGCCAGTGATTGGTCGGCGAGAAGTGGTATGATGTGGCAACTGCGACCTCACCACAGAGAAGCCTAGCAGCAGAGTTTTGCACCAGCTGTAAGCGTCTGAGTGCACACGCCGGTAGACCAGCAAGCAGTGAGTTACTGAAGTCGAGACGGGATGTCACAACTACATGGACCAACTTAGATTCGGTATACCTGTCTAAACAAGCGTAGATTTGAGAAATTTTATATCGCTGAAAGTAGGCAGACTTGACTGTGGAACTGACGTGGTCGTCTAATGAGAGTTTACATTGGAATATGACACTTTGATTTCGTGCAGATTCAACGTGATATTTGCTGGTAGAGCCAACTTTGACCGTTAGTCTTTCTAATTTCTGAATCACACATAGTTCGAACATAACTAGTACATTAATTTTATCATCATTAAATTTAAGAGTAATGATGAGAACATGCAAAGGTCATCCAAAGAACCGCTGAAATACGGGGTACTTCAGGTCTCTGTGCTAGATGTGTTTCTTTAAACATATTATACTCTCCCTTTTGCCTTTGCGATCGACAAACACATAGGCTTCCACTTCTATGCACATGACACTCAGTTATACCTTTGCTTTGATCCCTCCCAGCCTTCAGGCATATCGAATTCACTCATTTCCCTAGCTTCATATGCCGCTGGAATCCATACATGAACAGCAGAAAACATTTTCAAATTTAATGGTGATATGACCAACTTACTATTCATGGGCAAACCAACTGCAATTCAGAAATCATCGGAAAGCTTAAAGCTGAAACAAATTTGGTTCTGCCAGCATATCTCCTGTACCATCTGCACAAAATCCAGACGTCCTGTTCCAAAGTGACCTTTCGCCGGACGGCTAAATCAGAGCCACCGCCAAGTCAGCCTACTTTCAACTGCATGACATTGCTAAAATTTGGGCCTACTTTGACAGATAAACTATGTCCTAATTGGTTCATGCATTTGCGATATACCACATCGACTTCTGTGACTCACTGCTTACTGTTCTACCGGCATATGCAATCACGCTCTTGAAGTTGTGTAGGACTAAGCTTGTCTTTTGTTTGCGTCACACAGTTACTACATCACACCACTTCTTGCCGACCTGCATTGCCTTCCAATCAAACAGCTTATCGACTTCAGCGTTTTGCCCCTGACTTTTAGGTTCCTTCATTCTTTCGCTCCAGCCTACCTATTAGATCTACTCTCCCACCTGGCTAAGCATCGTACTATCCGCTTTCTGAATTAAATTGTTTAGCTGCACCTCCTACGAACCTCAAATCACTTGGAGACCATGCCTCTAGTTCGTGTTCAGCTAAAGTGTAGAACTCATCCGCGAGATAAGTCATGACATCTCCTGACGACGGCATTTGAAAAGTAGTGAAAAGTGAATTTCTTTGCCACACCATTTGGTAATTCCACATGATTCGTCCTTTGTGTGCTTATGTGCGCTGACACTGTGCATGCTTCTACTACCTATATTTGAATGTTGATACTGTACAAGTTACCTCTAACCATGTTATGCTTGTTGACATGTTGGTGTAAGCATCAAACATATAATCACACTTCCTTTACAGCAAATAGAATGTGCCTAAAAAGAGATAAATCCCCTGAAGGGTCCTACTTAAGTTAATTATTATTGGTTTAATACCATGTAGCACAATTGAGGACAAGATCCATTTGAAGAACCTCTCAAAATGTCAAAGTATGAATTTCTTCCGTCGTGGTAAGCTTGCATATGTCCTTCCTCACAGAATTAGGTTAGAATGCATGCGTACATTTCCGTCGGTAATCCAGGGAGGGAGCCCTTGAAGTATTGGGTATGGCTGGGTTAGGTCTTAGACCTCCTTTAGCACTCAGCCGACAGAGCCAGGTGGCTAGAAAGCGAACTTGACTTGTTCCGGTTTTTTCTGAAAGGGGGTTCCCTTAATTTTTCGCATGTTCCTAGCTAAGTAACATATTAACAAGCCCCAAGAGTTGTCTTGCGCACTTTTGCATGCTTGCCTAAGAATAGAACTTTGCATGGCGCTAACTGTCAGCTATTTTATCTCTTGCAGTATAATTCGAAAGCATCTGGATAGCGATGCGGTCCAGATAGGTCGCCAAGCAAAATATTTCTTCTTCTTCTATCATTATTATAATTACATACATTATATGGTTAGCTTCTGCTGTCGTGTCTCCGGGAATGTCAATTGTGCTTGCCTAGCCATGCAAGCTGAGAGGATTTACTATTAGCTGCACTAGCTGCTCAGGTAATTAGGCCCCGAACGATCCGAGAGTGCACATTGAATGCGGCACCGACGGCTCGAATTTTGTGCTTACAATTCGTTCGATAATATATGTGTATAATATCCATCCTCTGACGAAACGAGAGCATCTGTGCGATTATGAGCTTTAAAGTAAAATTGCTGCTACCAATTTAGGCATCCGACGATCGAATGACTGGTAGAAAATGTACATGCCAAAATAATAATAACAATAACACGCTTGGTAAAGCGCCCGCAGATAACTCAATCTCTCTCTAGGTGCTTTACATTTACCTCTGGGTTATACTTGGAAAATCGCAGCGATAATTACCCAGTCATCACTTACAGGTAAGTAAAAGGTCCTCTCTGAATTAGTGCAGGCTGCGAGCCAAAAGCGACTATCTCCTCGGCGTTCATGACGTCAAATATCCAAAACTGGAGGTGCTCCGAAGCATCGTGGATAGGATTCACCCAGCTATTGTATACGTCGCTGCCGTTTTGCAGCGGAAGGATCTGCAACGAAAGTTCCACTGAGAGCGCGGCTTCGCACGCGAACCACGAGCTCAGCTGCTTCCTGCGGCTCGTGCGCGTTCGCGTTCGCTGGGTCGAGAAGTGAAGCCAACCTCGTTCCGCGAGCGTGTTGCTGTCTTTTGGAAATGCCCTACCTAGTTACTGAGAAAAATGTGCTCGCGTAACCAGCGTTTAAAAAGGTGAGAGTGCGATGCAGCAGAGTACGCGATGCTTCGATATTTGATTTGACGCGGCTGTCGCACTTAATGACGCGTTTGCACGAAGCCGTAAGCCAGTTCTTGCCGCCGAGAAGAAGGAATCTCAGCATTCTCATCGCGAGCGCAAGGTAAGAGACTGCTAGAGCCGGTCGGATGTGTGAGATAGGAATGCGCGACGAGCGCTCAACTTAAGAGCAGCGCCCGCATCCTCCACGCTGCTCCCAGCTCGCTCCATTGTCCTGAAGGAGCTCCGAGATGCAAGCGTAGGCTGCCGAAAGGGGGCGCCGCAGCCTACAGAACGAGGCCGTTCTCTGGAGGTCGGGCCTTGAAAAGCAGGAAACGCGCGCGAGCGCAAGAGCTTAATCAGAATAATGCATTTGCTATAGCGCCCTCAGAGAACCCGTATTTATTTCTAGGCACTTTGCATTTGCTGCAAAGGACGCACGAGCGAATGGCTAGTGGTAGCAGGCTGCTCCAGTCCATGCTCATGTGCTACAGCTGCTGCAGTGCCAGCAAGCGTAACGTGGTCAGAGGTGACATGCACTTGGTCAGCATAGGCGACAAACCTCTTAGGAATTCTGACGTAGTGCTCGCATGCAAAGAAGCGATTGCAAGGATCGCAGACGGTAGACGGAGACGAGCGACTAAAAGCGTCGACGACGGCCAAAGGGTGCACTTCGATTTTTTCAGTCAGCAGTCCGCAAATGACGCAGGAGAAGCTTTTGCCCGCGTGCGCACCGGCGGCAGCCTCTGGTAATAGTCGCTTTAAATGAAAATAAAATATAGCAGAGCAGCAAACCGATACTGTTTTACTCGACTGTTGAAGACATGCACAGCGGTGGGACTGACAAGACCGACTCCTTCCACTGCGAAGTCCAGCCCTGCATTTGCAAAGGCTACAAGGTTTTTACTCGATCGATTCCCAAAAATAAACTAGGCGGAGCTACACGTCAGCCAGGGGTTGCTGCTGTGGGTGTATCCAGTAACCTTCAACCTTGCAGCGCCATATGCTTGCACTTGCCTGCGTCGCATTGACCATGCCCTTCGCATACTCGGAGCGTCGTCGTGCTCTAAGCTGTGTATTTACTTCTTCGGAAGGGATAGCTGTCATGATGTCAGTCAACACAGCGCCCCAACCAGCTAACGGACATTTTTAGTAGCCTGGCTGTCAGTGAGCTGGCCTCCGCCCACGAAACGCTAATTATTCAAAACAGGCAGCGTCTACAGTGAGGAGCTTAACCTAAATTCCTCAACTACAAGCATCCGATTGTCGAGCGGTGAACGAATAATAATAATAACAATAATAATAATGATAATAATAATTCACTTGATAAAGCGCCCTCAGAGAACTTAATCTCTCTCTAGGCGCTTTACATTTACTGTAAAGTGAAATGCAATTGAATGGTAAGTAAAATCATGCTTGAAAAACAAACGAAATGAATAATATGGTTAGGGGTGACATGCACAAGGTCAGCATGCAAATGTGGTTAGTGGCAGCATGCACAGTGTCAGCACGCATAAGCACATCAAGGACGAATCACAGGGACCCACTAAATGTGAAAAAGTGAAGCGCAAGACCATCGAATCGACGTAGCGAGTGTGGTTTGCACGGCCGGCATCGTCGCCAGTCGCACAATAGGCACCGAATCGATCGGGCACTCTCACCTTTTCTTTCTGCCTCTCTCTCTCTCTCTCTGCCACTATTTCTTGCGCACTCCATCTCTCCCTCTCTCTCTCTCTCTCTCTCTCTCTCTCTCTCTCTCTCTCTCTCTCTCTCTCTCTCTCTCTCTCTCTCTCTCTCTCTTCTCTCTCTCTCTCTCTCTCTCTCTCTCTCTCTCTCTCTCTCTCTCTCTCTTTCTCTCTCTTTCTCTCTCTTTCTCTCTCTTTCTCTCTCTTTCTCTCTCTTTCTCTTTCTCTCTCGCTCTCTCTCTCTTTCTCTCTCTCTATCTCTCTCTCTATCTTTCGTCTCTCTTTCTTTTTCCTCTCCTCTTCTTTCTCTCTCTTCTCTCTCTCTTTCTCTCACCCTTTCTCACCCTCTTTCTTCTCTCTCTTTCTTTCCTCTCTTGCCCTTCTCTCCCGGTCTTCATACTCTTTCTTCCCTTTCCTCTCCCTTTCTTCTCTTCCCTTTCTCTCCCCTTCTCTTTTCATTTCTCCCTTTTGTCTTCCCTTTCTCTCCTCTTTCTCTCCCACCCTCTTTTCTCGTCCCCTTCTCTCCCTTTGTTCTCCCTTTCTCTCCCTTCTCCCTCTCCCTTTCTCTCCCTCTTCTCTCTCCTTTCTACCCCTTTCTCTCCCTTTCTCTCCAGTTCTTCTTTCCTCCCTTTCGCTCCCTTTTTCTCTCTCCTTTCATCTCTTTCCTCTCTCTTCTCCCTTTCTCTCCCTTCTCTCTTTTCTCTCTCTTCTCTCCTCTTCTTTCTCTCCTTATTCCTCTCTTTCTCTCTTTTCTCTCTCTTTCTCTCTCTCTCTCTCTCTCTCTTCTTCTCTTTATCTCTCTTATCTCTCTCTCTCTATCTCCTCCTCTCTCTCTCTCTCTCTCTCTCTCTTTATCTCTCTCTCTCTCTCTCTCTCTCTCTCTCTCTCTCTCTCTCTCTCTCTCTCTCTCTCTCTTCTCTCTCTCTCTCTCTCTCTCTCTCCACCTCTCCCAATCTCTTCTCATCTCTCATCACTCCCCATCTCTCTCCCTCTCTCCCTGGCTCTCTCTCTCTCTCTCTCTCTCTCTCAGTCTTTCGAGGTCTGCTGCAGAGAGGCAGCAAAAGAAGGGCGGCAGAGCTTGAGCAGTTGAATGATTGAATCAACAGAAAAAACATTAGGAATCTGCTTTAGTACCAGCGGAGCGGCCAATAATGGCTACCTCGTCGTTGCGAGTCACCTGAACCCAGGGTCGATCGCCTAGTTTCAACGCATTTGATCCCACTCAGCGCCGCTTGCCATCAAGGTCGTTTCAATAGGAATGAACTGAAATGAAGAACTTGTTTCAGTTGTTATCGATCTCGTCTCGTCCAATCTTGCTCGATACATTTGTTGGGTTCTCGCTCGACGAACCCCGGCTCTTACTCGATCCTGCACGAAGCCAGCAGTTGATCGCCGACCGCGATGGCTGCGGACCGCTAGGCTTAGTGGCGACCCGAAGCTGAGTGGAGCAGCCACCGCCTCCTCTATATGAGCCTGCATCAATCTCCCTTACAGCGAGTCATCGCTCTTCATTGCATAAGCCCGCATCGCTCTTACTTACATAAACATGCAACAATCTCGTTTGCATAAGCCATTATCACCCCCCTTATATAAGCAGGCGTATCCAGTAGTTTAACGCTTTAGTGGTTTAACGGTTAGTGTAACGCCAAAACCGTTACTAACGTAGCGCGTGCGGTTTACAAGGCTGAGCATGGTCACCGGTCGTACAGTCGGCTCTCTCTAACTGTCTCTCTATAACTCTTTTTCCCTCTGACTCCCTGTCTGTCTGTCTGTCTATCTGTCTATCTATCTATATATCTGTCTATCTACCTATTTATCTATCTATCTATCTATCTATCTCTGTCTCTTTATGATTCTCAGTCTCTCTGTCTGTCTTCTCTCTGCCTCTGCCTCTGTCTGTCTGTCTGCCCCCTCTCTTTATTTCTCTCTCTCTCTCTCTCTCTCTATCTCTCTTACCTCGCTCTCTCTCTCTCCCTCTCTTTCTCTGTTTCTCTCTCTCTCTCCCTCTCTTTATCTCTCTCTGTCTTTCTCTCTCCCCCTCTCTTTATCTCTCTTGCGAGGTCGGCCGCTGAGAGGCAGTAGAAGACGGACAGCAGAGCTCGAGAAGTTGTACGATTGACTCAACTGTAAAAAACCGAACATAGGAATCTGCTTTTATTCCAGCGTAGCGTCCACTAGTGGCTAACTTATTGCAGCGAGTTGTCCGAGCCCAGGGCCGATCGCTTCGCTTCAATACATTCGATCTCGCTCAGCGCCGCACGTCTCCGAGAGCATTTCAATATGCATTAGGTAAAATCAACTTATTTCAATTTTAATCGATTGCGTCTCGTCATATCCGGCTCGACATTTTTGTCGCCTTTCGCTTGGTGAGCCCCAGCTCTTACTAGATCTCGAACCCTCTATGAAGCCAGCTGTCGGTTACTGCCGCTGAGCCGAGCAGCCACACCCCCTCTGGCCTCCTGGTATGCCCGCTCCTCTAACGTTGAGGAAAACGTTTGTGCACCGTGCTTTTAATAATAATTTAATGAAAAAATAATTTAATGAATTTATTAACGATTTATTCGATAAGCACGGCGCAAGAAATGTTCCTTAACCTTATATTTTCTTTACAGTGAGCCGGCAGCACTCTTCTCCTCATGAGCCTGCATCGTTTCTTCTTTCGTAAGCCCGTATCACACTCGTTAGCATTAGCCCCTATCGAAATCTCTTATGTAAGCCTGCATTGCTTTCACCTCAAGAGGCCTGCAAAGGTCTTCATTACAGCGAACCGTAGGCGCACATCTGCACGCCGGAAAGCTCTCGAATGGCACCGTCCGTGCTGAGTTGTCCTCTAGGCAGCAGCTCACAGAGAGGCCTTACCCGGCCTGGGTCGATGAACTTAGCAGGGAGCACGGTCGGTCCTGTTAAACTTGCCGTCCAAACGCTGGCCACAGAAGTAGGGTAATATATCTGCGTCTTTTGCTCCACAACGACTGAGCGGTCGTTACGCTGGAGAGGTTAATATAGCGCACTCAAAGCAAAGCCGACGCGGCTTTCGGTGAGCGTACGATTGCGTCGCGATGAGATTTCCATTAACGCGAAAGGATGTCGTCGTAGCGTAGCGCTCCGCACTTTTCGACGTCGAAGTGTCCTCGTGCGCACGCTTCAGTGCACTATCAGTGCCGAAAGGGCCGATCGCCGATCGAAGAGCGGCGGCGGCGGTGGCGGATCCTCGAGATCGCGCACTGGTGCCGCCGCCGCCGCCGCAAACTGCAAACCGTTGCACCTGTTGCGGCTTCAATTGGATACTCACGGAGCGAGCTGAATCGTAAGCCGTGCCGCTCTACCTGAGCGACCATCGCAGACCGGAAGCGCGGGCTCCAGACGCCAACGGAGCGAATTGCACCGCGCTCCCCGTTCGACGCGCACAGTCTGCCTAGGCTACCCTTGCAGCGGTGCACCCATTTCTAGCGCGTGGCATGCGATCAGCGTTTCTCGCGACAGCTTCCGGGAAGCTGGTAACGGCCGCCTACGGGCCGCTTCCGGCACCTCTCTCTCTCTCTCTCAACCTGCATCACACCCAATTGAACTTGCTTCGCCTCTGACGCTGGCGAGCGCACTGCGACGTATTCTGAATGAGCGAAGGATTCGCGGCCGCAGGGCGCTTGATCCTGCGACGTCTACTTACTGAATCATTAAGGCCGCCACTAAAGACGCCTCTACTCCATTCAGCATCGCTGCGCTCTCAGCATCGCTGAGCTATCACCATCGCTGAGCTATCACCATCGCTGAGCTATCACCATCGCTGCGCCCCAGTCTCGCTTTTCCGCGGCTTTCTCGCTTTTTCGCTTGGTTTGAATGCATGTTACTAAGTACAATAGTGCCTTCAAGTTTCTGTCACTCTATTTTGCATGCCTCCGTTCACTTGCTCCGGTCAACCGATCAGAATCACTTTTTCTCCAAGCGTCCCGTCGAACCGCCAGTTCTTCCGACTCTGATCTTTTGGAAAAAGCGTCTTTAAAACTAACTTCAAATCCCTTACACGACGTGCAGCCATTTACGGCGCCTCCTCCGAAGCCTGGAACTCGCTACCGACGGACATCGCGTCATCTCCGGATTTGGCGACATTCAAAAGAAGCTATATGTTAATGTAATGTAATGTATCTCCGTCTGTAACTCCACAAAGTCACAAAGACCACGTGGGTGTTAAGCAGGAGAGTTTTGTATAGCGCACTCACAGCCTGAGCGGCTTTCGGTGCTCTACCTGTTTCTCGCATCCTTCGCTCCGTCCTTGTGAGCTGTCCTCCACCTTCCCGTTCGCTTTGAAATTGCAACGATGTAACCAACCAAGCGCAGCCCACTAGACGCTAAGTAAACAGTCGCAGTATTTAATTACGCCGCCTTTTTATATAACCTCCGGTGCTCATGGGTATTTTCATTTGCGTATTCACTCGCGATTGCTCACCCAAATCGTTACTGCCCAATGAGGCCTCCGTCATGAGTAGCTTATCGCCTTCCTACCTATCGGGCTTCTGATGAGAAGATGCACAAGCACGCCCCCTCGCAAAAATGTCGTCCAATCTATGCGGGCTGTAGGATATCAAAGAGAACCGCACTCAGTTGCACAAGCAAAGAAAGAATTTCCCGTCCAGTCTGCGACTTTTCTAACTTGCACATGAAGAACTGCAGGATAGTCGATTGTGAAGTGATCTGCGATTCACCACCACGAGTGGCAGAGACGGTTACCCGGTTCACGACGCACAAGCCTCGGGCAAATTGGTGCACAGGTGAAATGTGAAGGTCACTTATATGAAGCCACAGCAATAGCTTGACCATCGAAACGATCTAGCAGGTACGCGAATTTTTCAAATGGCTGCTATGACGTCTAGTGACCGTTAGAAAATAAGCTATGCAATAAACATCATCAGTATCCCTACTGTTTTCATGAAAGTATTTTCAGCTTTCTTAGCTCCCATTGTAAATCTCTAATCGCAATTATCATTAAGGTGAAAAATGTAATTCGGTTTCGCGGTGTACGACCAGAACACTAAAGGCTTCCTTTTAAATACAACTCATTTATATAGCGCCCCAAGAAAACTTAATCTCTATTCAGGCGCTTCACATGTGCCTCGGGGCTCGAGCCCACGACCTCAGTCAGACCTTGGTAGGCGCGAGCACCTCAACCACTAGACCAAACCAGCTCCTTTGCCAATGGTCGTTGAGTGAAAAAAATAGACTGCAGTCATTGTCCCGGAGAGGGCGCGAGAGCTCCGAGAGGCTCCGAAGGCGGAAGTGAACGGCGAAGTGGGCGTGCAGAAGCCGAAGGCTGCCGCGGGTCGCTGAGTGATAAATTCGCGCCTTAGCCGACGGTTAATGGAAGGTCACTTTAGAAGACCGTCCTAGCTGGCGGTCGCGTCAGGACAGCTACAGACGCTGCCTCGCCGACGGACAATGGAAAGTCGCTTCAGAAGACCGACCTAGATGGCGGTCGCATCGGGACAGCTACAGACGCCGCCTCGGGGCCACTCTTTTCAGGCAGCCTAGCTGACGCCAATTTGCAGTCACCTGAAGCGATCCCGGGAGCTAGCTGCGTGCTAGCTGAGCCAGCCGCGGCGGCAGGCGGTGGTCTCTAAACCTGGACGCACGTCCACCGCGGCGGCCACGTCTAGCTGCTCAGGCCTAATCGAGAGTTCGTGCAGGCCGCCCCGCCAGCGCAGTTCCCTTTCGCAGAGCGAGCGAGGCGAGTGCACAGAGCTGCGCTGCGCTCGCTCGCGCACGCACGAGCTTTCACAGAGCGAAAGCTTTCACGCACGCACTTTCACAGAGCGAGCTAGCGAGGCGAGTGCGCTGCGCTGAGCTGCGCTCGCTCGCGAACGCACGCCAGCGCTCGGGATTTTCGCGCCCTCCCCCCACCCGTATATCTACGAGCGAGCGCAGTGACGACACCAGCTAGAGCAGCGGTGGCGCGCTACAGCGCGCGCTACCCTCACCTTGCCTACTTCGGAGTGCAGTATCGGATTGACGGCGTAGGGCATGGCGATGCCGAAGGCCAGCGCCAAGAGCCCGAGCGCAGCCGCGGCCCAGACCTTCTTCGGAGCCAGCGCGGCGGCCATGCAATCGCTTAGCCGGAGAGGGTGCCGAATGAATGCTGGCGCGCAGTAGCGGCCAGAAAACAACGGCACGTCGGCCTTTGGAACTTGGCAACGCGCGCCAGACTAAACGAACCCCCCCCCGTGCTCGACTTGAGTCCGCGCGAGAGAGGTTATCTACGGATGGAGCTGCCGCCGCGAGTCACGCCCAGCAGACGAGTTTCGAAGGAGGAAGGGAGGGAGGCGGCGGCGGAATCTGCGGCTATAGACGCCCGCGACGGTGTCGCCTGGTCGCGCGGCACAGTCTCGGCGCCCACCGGTTTCGCTGCCCTGCGACGAGGTTCGAGCTTTCGCCTCGAATGCTGCGTCTCGGCGCAGGCGCTCGAAGCTCGACAGGCACGATGACGATGCAGCTCGCGATGCAGCAGACGCCTGCAGCGCCGAGCCGCTCGCGCGTGCGCGGCGACGTGCCGCGGTCCGGCGCGAATCTTGGCGGACCGACGCTGCTATTCAGAGAGCTGCCTGCGCGGCGCTAGCGACGCGACGCACAGCGGTTCGGTCGCCGCCGCGGCCACTGCTCAGGACGCGTGCTGCCGTTGAAAGCTCTGCTGGCTGGAGGATTAGACACTTTTTTCCAGACCAATGCCGTGGGCGCAAGCGAAAGCAACAACTAGTTTTCGAGTGCTAATGAAGCGCTCTTCACGTGCACCCGAAACTGCGGCGGCTGGGTCGAAGCAGCGGCCGGAAGTTCGCCAACGCAGGTTTAGAGTAAATGCTGACTCTGCTAGGCGGACTCCTGCCGGAAGCGTTGAGGCCCGAGCGCTCAGCTACGTAGCCGTGCCCGCCCGCTTGTCCTCACTATCACGGATGTCTAGAGCCGTTTTGAAAATTCAGTTCCTCTTTCGCTCTACAGCTGCTCGAGCGCACGGCGCTCTCGGGCAGGTTGGAAGGCGGGCGCTCGCGATGCAATGAGGATCAACTGCAGCCGATAAGATCGACCGCGGCGATTACCTGCCTATCGGAGCGGCGGTGGCGTTCTTGTCACGTGGGCCGTACAGACCACCAGTATGGAAGCTCTCGCCCCACACCGGCAAGGCACACTGGCTGAAGCCTTAGACAATGCCGTTCCAATGACTATCGCCGGCTATCTTTCGAAATAGCATTGCATTGCGAGGTCATCGGTCAATTCCCGGTAATTCGCAAACCCCGCCCGCCAGTGACGCCTCGCATTTCTCTACGTATGCCATCCTCGTGTCTCGTAGAGGCGAGTTGTCCACGGCCAACCAGGTACGTCGTGCGGCACCGTGCGGCGTTTCCCGAAAACAGCAAGTGGCGTTTCATCGACGCGGAACGCGGCTCTATAAGACTTGCCCGCGTCGCAGTAACCACGCGCCCCACGCCTTTGCTGGCCGCCCACGGAGACGGCTAGACGCGTTAATTAAGGTGCAACGCACACTAATGCCACTAAGTAATGCTCCGCCAGCAGTCGCTCTAGCTGAGCCTGCTTGAGATGCTGACTTCGCGCCCTCTTCGAGTACGACACAGATACACGATACACAGATACGGCCAGGCTCGCGCTTTGATATGTTAACACTCCACCAGCTCTGCGGCGCTCTACTTGTCCCCCTCTCTTTCTCTCTCTCTCTCTCCCCCCCTTTATTACTGTCTATTTGTTTATCTCTTTACGTCTCTATGTACGTATTAATATTTCTGATGGTAATAATAATAACAATAAGTAGGCATTGTAATGCACTCAAGAATGCTAAATCACTTTCCGGGCACTGTAGGTGTGCTGCAAAGGAAGATTATCACTTGGTTAGTGGTAGCACACACATTGTCCGCACGCACTAGCGCTCAAAAGACAACTCACCACGACGGAGCAAATGCTATGTGGCAATGGTACGTTTTTTGCTTCTTTTTAAATGTCGTCAAGTCAGGAGATGTGAAGTCGGTCGGTAGTGATTTCCAGGTTTGGGAGCATTAAAAATAAAGGCACTATCTCCAAAGGATTTGCGTGCCAAAGGCGCGGGCAGGCAGACTGCTATCCGTCAGGCAGTACGGACGAGGATAGAGTGAGCTTCGAGTGAATTGCGCAATTAGAGGCCAAAAGCGGAGAAGATGTTGCATGCACTTTTTAAAGCGACTGGAGACATTATAATAGGAAAATCACAATAGAGCGCGAGCCTCACAGGTTCGCCATTTTGGTTCGCCATTTCGCCATTTTTGGAGCTTGGAAGCACGCTTACTTTAAGTCTGAACTCAGTCAAGTCGTGGTCCGAGCTTGCAGACAGCGCATTTGAGACATTTAAGGATAAAAATCTATAGAAGCATTTATTCCATTCCATGTATAATATTTATTTAAGTTGTTAACTATAGGAAGATTCTTCGAAGTAGCGGTGCCTCGGCGCAGCCGGCGCCCGCTCGGAAGCACCGGTGCAGTGGCATTCGCACTTTACAGCTCACAACTCTGTCAGGTACCATAAAAGAGAGATGGGCTAAAGAAGACAACATACCTTAGAAGTGTGGCGGTCATTGTGACAGCCAGACCTGTTGAACACACTATGCGTTAGCGGCGACGCGAAGCGCCGGAGCAGCGGGGCTGTGGCGCGCTACAGCACGCGCCACCCTCACCTTGCCTACTTCGGAGTGCAGTATCGGATTGACGGCGTAGGGCACGGCGATGCCGAAAGCCAGCGCCAAGAACCCGAGCGCAGCCGCGGCCCAGACCTTCTTCGGAGCCAGCGCGGCGGCCATGCGATCGCTTAGCCGGAGAGGGTGCCGAATGAATGCTGGCGCGCAGTAGCGGCCAGAAAACAACGGCACGTCGGCCTTTGGAGCGTGGCAACGCGCGCCAGACTAAACGAACCCCCCCCCGTGCTCAGCTCGTGCCGTGCGAGAGAGGTTATCTACGGATGGAGCTGCCGCCGCGAGTCACGCCCAGCCGACGAGTTTCGAAGGAGGGAGGGAGGGAGGCGGCGGCGGAATCTGCGGCTATAGACGCCCGCGACGGTGTCGCCTGGTCGCGCGGCACAGTCTCGGCGCCCACCGGTTTCGCTGCCCTGCGACGAGGTTCGAGCTTTCGCCTCGAATGCTGCGTCTCGGCGCAGGCGCTCGAAGCTCGACAGGCACGATGACGATGCAGCTCGCGATGCAGCAGACGCCTGCAGCGCCGAGCCGCTCGCGCGTGCGCGGCGACGTGCCGCGGTCCGGCGCGAATCTTGGCGGACCGACGCTGCTATTCAGAGAGCGATCAAGCTGACGGAAAATCAGGTTATTTTGACCGTGCTGTTTTGCTCGCGGGCTACTTTGTCCAGGGTTCACCTTATAGGTGTCGATTTATTGCTGCAATGCTAGACCGCTCACTAAAATCATGCTTATTTGCACATGCAGCACCCGTAGGTGCATCTACGCTTGCCAACGTACGGGTGGGAGTGGCAGCAAAGAACGCGCCGCCTCAGCTTTCCGCTTTCCGGCGCGCTGCGAAATGCTCGCCGAATGAGGAGCGGGAGCATAAAACAGAGTTCCTCAGCTGACGAGTGCATCAAGGAAACACATCAAAAGAAGGCAAACGATATTGGTTGCAAGAGCATTGTTCGTGTTTTTCTCTCTCCACATTTACAGGCTGCCATTGGCGCGGAATCCACCGTGCTATCCACCAGGCGTTGCTCACGTATGGCCAAAAAAGTTTTTTCCTCTTCAAAAGACGCCGTGGTTTGGCCAATCGCAACGATGCGAAATGTGACTCGCCGCTATTGAAACGTACTACAATTGATTATAATAATAATTATAATTATACTTATGATTATAATTTTTATTGTGTTATAAAACTTCTAAGAGAAGCGGAAAGTAATTCGTAAATTCTTCAACATGAGCTAGCAAAGAACCCAGGTAGTGGCACAGACTAGCCGTCGAGTTCGAGCGTCTCGCGCCACCAACCAAACGGCGAACGCACTCACTAATGCCAGCCGGACATCCGAGGTTCCGCCTCGCTGCTGCTCGCTGCTTGCGTGGCCTATGTCCGACGGAAATCGCGGCCCTACTTAAGACGATCGCAGCTGCAACGTAGTTTCTGGAAGAACGAGGCTTGGGCGCCCGTCGTAGGCGTCCGAGCGCTCTCTGCTGGACTCAATTCTCGGCCGGGCGGTCGTCGCTTCCACCGTTCACCAGGAGTGGTGATTTTTCGCCAGGAGTCTCCGCGTGCACATCCCGTTCCTGAAATGTCGGCAGAAGAAAGTAAAAGGCGTTTTATTGGCCGCCGCGAAGAAGCGGCGAGCAAAGGCATCGGTTTCGGAAGGTTCTTCGGGCGCCCGCAGCCACGCTGTCACAGAATGAGTGAAAAGGTGTGACTGCGCTTTAACTAAAAAGTCTCAGCAACAAAGTTCAATAAAATCCCCCACTGTTGCTTGAAAACTCTTTCCGGCCAATACCAAGGATCTCGCGGCCCATCGCTGGGGTTGGGTAGCGCCGGAAACGCGGTACGCGAGGCCACCTGCTTGTTGCTCACCCAGCTCAATTAACCGGCATGCTCAGGCGGGCTTCGTCGGTTCGACTTATGCGGAATACGTACCCTCCGCAATGGCTCACCAATACAAATATGTGCAGGTATATATATATATATATATATATATATATATATGTGTGTGTGTGTGTGTGTGTGTGTGTGTGTGTGTGTGTGTGTGTGTGTGTGTGTGTGTGTGTGTGTGTGTGTGTGTGTGTGTGTGTGTATGTATATGTACATTCAGTATAATGGCATATAGCTAGCATTTAAGGGGTTGGTTTAAAATCGCAACTTGCGACTATATAAATTGAGAGATCTATAGGACTTCGCTCGCTGCAAGCACTAAGTCAGTGGTACCTTGGGTCACATTCCTTAATTCATAAAGCAGTAAATACAATGTAAAGTTACTTCCCTGCCATAGGACTCTTTGTCTTCTCGTGCTATCACCTGCGATGCCACTCTCGTAAAAGGACTTGGCCGAACAAAAAGCTAAATAAGAACAGTTAAATCTTTACCTAGAGCATTAGACTTGAGGTTTCATAATTACTAATTTTAAAAATGCTAATACATGTGTTCATACAGCTTCAACGGGCGCTTTGCTACTAAAGCTTGGAATCCCTACTATTTTTAAAGCGAGAAAGTCCGCAGACCAGCTAAACTCATATATCGAAACCTCACACCTTGCTAGTAAGTTCCAGTCCGGCTTTAGAGCTAATCACTCCACAGAGTCAGCATTGCTTAGGGTATACAACGACCTACTTAGGAATGCAGACATGGGTACAGTGTCTCTGCTTGTTTTGCTCCATCTTTCGGCAGCTTTTGTCACCATCGATCACGAAGTTCTTCTAGAGCGCCTCTCATCTCGCCTGGGCATCACTGGCACTGCTCTGCAGTGGTTCAGGTCCTATCTCAGTGGGAGACTCCAGAGTAGTGACGTGAATGGACAAAGATCATCTGAAGTACCTCTGAAATATGGGGTACCTCAGGGCTCCGTGCTAGGTCCGGTTTTTTTCACGGTTTATACTCTCCCTCTTGCTGATGTGATTGCCAAGCACAATCTAGGCTTTCACTTTTGTGCGGATGACACTCGGTTGTACCTTTGCTTTGATCCCTCCCAGCCTTCGAGCACCTCAAATTCTCTCAACTCACTTGCTGCATGCATTGATGACATCCGCACATGGCTGGCAGCAAATTTTCTAAAACTAAACGATGACAAAACCAACTTACTAGTTATGGGCAAACCCAGTGTGATTCAGAGATTGGAAAGGCTGTCTCTCAAAATTGGCTCTGCCAGCATATCTCCTGTCGAATCAGCTTGAAATCGAGGTTTCATATTCCAAAGCGACCTCTCGTTAGACGTCCATATCAGCTCCACAGTCAAATCTGCCTATTTTCAGCTTCATAACATTGCTAAAATTCGGGCTTGTTTAGATAAGGATATCACGTCCAAGTTGGTCCATGCATTCGTGACATCTCGTCTCGACTTCTGCAACTCACTGCTTACTGGCCTACCAGCATGTGCGATCAGGCGATTGCAGCTGGTGCAAAACTCTGCAGCTAGGCTTGTCTGTCGTGAGCGTCGCAGTTGCCACATTACTCCACTTCTCGCCGACCTGCACTGGCTACCAGTCAAGCAACGGATTGACTTCAAGGTTTTGTCGCTCACTTTTAGGTCCCTTCATTCTATGGCTCCAGCCTATCTCTCCGACATACTCCCCCATCAGGCCAAGCATCGTACCGCCCGCTTTTCGGAATCCAACAGTTTACAAATACCTCGTACGAACCTTAAATCCTTTGGAGACCGTGCATTTATTTCGTACGCTCCCAAAGCCTGGAACTCCCTCCCGACCTGCGTCAGATCATCCCCTGACCCGACCACATTAAAAAAGAACTTAAAACACACCTATTTAGGTCAGCATTTAGTGGGTCCCTGTGATTTGTCCTTCACGTGCTTATGGGTGCTGACACTGTGCATGCTGCCACTAACCACATTTGCATGCTGACCCTGTGCATGTCACTCCTAACTATGTTATTCATTTTGTTTGTTTTTTAAGCATGATGTTACTTACCATTTAATTGCATTTCCATTTGCAGCAGATGTAAAGCGCCTAGAAAGAGATTAAGTTCTCTGAGGGCGCTTTATCAATTGCATTATTATTATTATTATGTCCATCACGTCCATCCGTCACGTTCATCACCCGTCATTTACATCTCGCGGCAAGATGGTGCACTTTCGTCAAGCTGTAAACTGCAGGATGGCGACCATTATTTCCGAAAGTGACGTGTAATAGACGTGTACTTTGACTGATTTAGCGGAGCGAGCCAACGAGCAGTGAGCTGCTTATATCAAAACAAATGCATATATATATATATATATATATATATATATATATAATATTATATATATATATGCATATATATATATATATATATATATATATATATATATATATATATATATATATATATATATATATGTATATATATATATATATATATATATATATATATAAACCTATTTATTTAAATGTGAAATTAGCGATATTGCCTTTAATTAACAGCTTAAAATTCATTATTTGGGACCCGATAGCCCAGGATGTAAGGTGCTCGCTTTTCACAAACAAGGTCGTTGTTCCAATCATGCAGTAAGCTATCCTTTATTGCCAACTGCAAGCGGTATTGTTAGCCGTTAAGGCTCTTCTTTTGCTCTACAAATAAGGCTGTTAAGTCAGCTATTTTTTTTCATAAAATCTTTGGAGGCCTAATGAGGAAAATATTCTTAAGACCAGCAGATTTTATAACTTGACCTAATCGGGTCAGACCATTGGGCCCCTTAGCCCTTCTGGTGACCTACCCAAAGGAATCAAGGGATAGCATTAAGCCCGAAAAAACATCGGCTTAATTTTCATACAGTTGTCTGACTTTGGCATGGTGGAGGTTTGGCTTATTCTCTGCTTAAGCTGAAATAATAGACTCCCGATGGTCATCAAAAGTATAGATCGCCTAATGAGGAAACAGAAACGAACGCTGAAGAACGTGAGCATCGAACCGCTGCAAGGTTTAAAGGTTAAATTGGCTTTACACATGCAGTCAAAAGCCATTAAGAGGAAGTTCTCCAATAAGAAATGTGGATACAGTGTTTTTGCGTGACTACAAATTCGGCAAAGGAAGACGCAATGGCTCTGAAATTCCTGCTAGCCCAATAACAGTTGCGGCCCGCTTGCAGGTTGAAGTCTCGCTGGCCGACGCCGGGTAACGCTGAACACTTTCGCTCACTGCTAGCCACACCCACCTCGATTCTCGAACGCCGTTGGACGTAGGCGCCATAGAGCAGCGAGGCTAGCAGCAATGTAGATCCAAGGCCAATGAGAACGTAGGGCAAGATGGCGCACACGTTCAAGAAGAGCACGAATTGTGATTTAAACTCGTCCAGGCGTGTCTGGCTCACGACGGCCGTCTGAAGCGATAAGGAGGTGAGCGAATAACGTCGGATCAAATCTCCTACATACACAAAATTCAAATACGGAGAAGATGATCGGCTGTGGGATCGTTATCTAGGAGTCTCACCGAATTAAACCAGATGAGTGGAAGCATTAACATTTCCGGTAGATTTCTGGTCTCCCTATAACAACAACGCGGACATAATTGCGAGCATTATAAACAATTTTATAGCTGCAGGCGCATTCATTCGCTTTGAAAAATATTAATTAAAACTTAAAAAAAAATCAAAATCACTTGGTTTACATCTACGTTTACATTTACATCTTGGTTTACATTATATCTAATTGAATATATCAATTCTTTAAAATGCTTTTAAATCGAGACCAGAAGAATTGACATTAAGGCGTTTAAAAAATATGCCCAGGCTTATTTATCGAAAGTAATTTTTAATTTATGCTTTTCTGCACACTCAAGTATTCTAATACGCAATGAGTAGATCTTGTAGAATTAATGGGCCACGTTTTCAATAAAAACAATAAGTCGTTTGCATAGCACCCCAAGACTACTTAATCTCTCCAAGCTCTTTGCAGCTTGGTTCAAGAGAAGCAATAAGCAAGGGCTATTGAAATTCAGTGATATCATTCTTAGACAAGCATGCAAAATTCAGAAATATTATGCTTTAGTCATCATGCAGGACACACACAGAGACGTTAAGGGGCACTAGTTTGGAGGACCATTTTTGTTCTATGCACTGCATCATCCACGGATGATCAGGCAAAACACGCGGGAATAAAGGCAGAGAAGTTCCCCAGGGAGTAGTGTGAGCTACTCGGTACACACGCGTCCTTACCTGCATCTTAAATTTTGCCTAATCCCTTGCAATGAAAATGGTGACTGAAGCCGGGAGCGAAGGCTATCTGAACGTTTTAGACCCGGCAAAGGAAGAGTGATAACAGTAGTTTTAGCGTGCCTTGATAATGTAATGTTTGTCAACCGGTAAAATCCTTTAAGCCAAAAGGACTATAAGGTGTTACGCTAGAGAGTTTTCTGTTTTGCACTCAAGCTTAGAGGGCTTTAAGTGTGCATGAGACATTAAGAAATATTAATCCAAGGAATAAGGGCATATTGACGGCGCTTTTCGTCAACTGATTTTATATCTGCAGCTGAGACAGCGGAGCAAGCTAAACCAGCCAGCCTATGACTGATAATAATTATTCTTATTATTATATTATTATCATTTCTTATTATTATTATTGTGCAATAATCTAAGGCCGAGGCTTTATAAACATTTGATCAAGCTTGCTTTACATCATATGTAAATAGGTGCCTAAAAGAGATTACGTTATCTTGTGGCGCTATACAATTATATTATTAGTATTAATATCTGAATAAAAAGCCTGCGCCACGAGATAGGAGGCAGTTGTTAATCCAGACTCAGCATTGGTATTGGAGCTGGTTTTGAGCTCTAAGCCATAGATCCGTTGGTTTACGTCACGGCTGCTGTTGAACGCCTGTAACTTGCCACTGGTGTCAAATAGATGTGTCTAAATTAGAGGTATTTACTCGATCATAATCGCATTAGCGCTCTTCGTCGCTAGCCGTGATACTAGATTCAGGCGTCCCCAGTAGTCTGTGCTTGTCGGCTTAGACTAGCACAGCTTTGAACGATGCTTTTTCGGCCTAGTTATGACAGGCCGCGAACGCAGCACACCGGTTTGTGTGTAGCACAGCTCCCTCAGACGACTTAATCTTTATCCAGATGTTTCACGTTTGCCGCAGGGGTCCAGCTCACTTCCTCCGTCGTTAAAGGTGCTCGACCTAGCCTTGGGCCACGCCAGGTCAGCAAAGAAGGTGGCCGTACGTGATCTCGTCAATTTGACGTTTGGAATGGACACTTTTGGGTTATATTAGGAATATAATTAAATTACCAGCCAAAGTTGCCCGCTGAAAAGTTTTGAGCCAAGTTAGGTTGCTTCGGTCTTGGTCTAAGTTCCAATGTAGACACTGGTATCTAACTGTCCAGAATTGAAGTTAGTAACCCTAATCCAAGTACAAGAAGCGAGGCTTACTTTAGCCACTGATAGCCAATTCAGATCTTTTTTGGTATGCTGTAATGAGTGTCAAACTGAACCTCATCTGTTTTTTGTTCGAATATTGTACCAGATGTCTCAGGAGACGCTGCCATTTATAAGCCGTACCGCGAAAACAAAAATCAAGTTTTGAGAGTGTCTATCCTTAAACACGTGACTCGAAAAAAGTACACCATCGTTGAATAATGAATTTAATAAGTTTTATGGAGTAAATGACTCAACTGCAGAACTCACTGGCTACATCAACTTGCAATGTTTTTTGTCATCCTTTGATCGTTAACTGGAGGTTTGCGTGCCTTGAATGTGGTTTGGTTACGCCGAGGATTAGTTTTATCAAAGCGAATTTACGCTGACTGAAAAATTACGAAACTGTCTTTTCAGGAATAGTACACCACATTTTAGAACCTAATTGGTCAAAATATTACGAAGCTTTAAATACGTAAGTGCGATAACAGAGGTGGTGTTGAATTTTGTTAGCAACGAAATCATTACTTATGAAAAGGATGCAACGACTATACCGCTTCAGTCAAAAGAATTGGGCAGGAAGCATGCAGTAGCACAGCAGTACTCACTTGATACCACTTATGTTTGTCAGCTTCATGTTAAGTTGGAATCTTATCATGCATTCTAGAACGACCCCTGTATTCTAAAAATACGAATATAATAAGTTTGCATAGTGTCCCTTTGGAATTATTCTGTTTCTAAGAAATCTACATATGCTGTAAAGGAAACTTGATCTAACGGTTAGTAAAATCATGAACAGTGTCAACAAGCATAATGTGGTAACAGGTAACATGCATAGTGTCAGCATATACATATGAGTAGTTGTAGCACGCACAAATATCAGCATAAATAAGCACACGAATGAAAAATCCCAAGGACCCAGCTAATGCTGTGAGAAACAGTTGCAATTTTTAGCTTCTTTTTAAATGTCAAGTCAGGGGATATTGTGACGTCAGTCGGGTGTGAGTTCCAGGCTTTAGGACTCTAAGAATTAAAGGCATGGTTCCCAAAGGATTAGAAGTTTTCTCGGGGCATAGCTAAGCGATTGTAGTCGGAAAAGCTGGTGGGCTGATACTTAGTCTGTTGGTTCAGTAGCTCTGATAGGTAGGCCTGAGCCAGAGTAAGAAGTGACCCAAAAGTGGGTATCAGAACCTTGAAGTCGATACGCTGCCTGATTGGGAGCGAGTACAGGTCAGCCAGAAGTTTTTTAATGTGGCAATTCATTCTCTGGCTCCAGCCTGCCTTTCACGAATACTCCCCCACCAAGCGAAGAATCGCACACCGTGCTTTTCCAACTCAAAATCATTTAGCCATACCTCGTACGAACCCCAAAACTGTTGGAGACCGTACCTCTAGTTCGTATGCTCCCAAAGCCTGGAATTCACTACCGACGCACTTTACAACGTCCTATTACATGACACCATTTAAAAAGAACCTTAAAACGCACCTGTTTATTGCAGCATTCGGTGGGTCTAAGTGAGTTTCCCTTGTACGCATGTACCGGCTTACACTATGCCTGCTGCTTGCGGATGTTACCAATAATTTTAGTAATGCTTTCTATACAGCATCTGTAAAGTGCCTAGAGAGAAATTCAGTTCTCTGAGATCGCTGTACGCACGTATTATTATTATTCTTGTAACTGCAATGCTCACAACAGACAAGCCTAGCTGCAGAGGTTATAATAAAGGTTTGCACCAAATATAAGCACCGACTGTACAGGCCGGTAGACCAGCAAACAGTGAGTTAAAGAAGTCGAGACGAGATGTCTCAAATGCATCGACCAATTTGGATTTCGTATCCCTGTATACGCAAGCAAGAGTTGTAAGATTTTCCAGTATCAGAAAGTAGGCGGACTTTGCTGTGGAACAGATGCGGTCGTGCAGAGAAATGTTACTGTGTAGCAGGACATTTAGATTTTGTGCAGAGGCTACTAGATAGGCTGCTCGCAGAGCCAATTTTGATTGCTAATATTTCCAATATCCGAGTCACACTTGGTTTTCCTGTAAGTAGCACGTTGGTCATATATCTTCCTTTAATTTTTGAAGTTTTACCGCTTTCCAAGTTTGAGTGTCAGCGATAGCAACGGAGTTGAGAGAACTTGTGACGCGCTGAATGGCTGGAAGGCATCGAAGAATACATACAGCTGCATTTCGTGTGCATAAAAGCGAGAGCAAAGGTGCGAAGCAAAAAATAATTAGGAATAATAGATGCTCGAAATGAATATACACCGCAGAAAAAAAAGTAAAAATTGTCATTATAATAATGCACTTGATAAAGCGCCCTCAGATAACTCAATCTCTTTCTAGGCGCTTATATTTGCTGCAAGGGGACAAATTAATATATCACCTAAAAGAAATAAATACTTTTAATTCACTTTAAATGGGTATGCTGAAAAGGAAACGTGTGTGCCAGCTAGTGATAGCCTGCACATTGTAGAAAAGTAGTACCGAGTGATTCCAACGAGTATGCAGGCGCGCGTGTGGGGGCATGAGAGGGCTCTGCGACTTGAAAGAAAAACGAGGGCCCCACGTGACGAAGCACCGGAAGTTTGGGTTGCAAGAATAGCTGACGCAGGCGGACGGGCGTCGTTCCTAGTAAGACGTAGGTCGCAGGAGTAGGTCGGAAGCTCCATTCGAAAAGAAAAAGAAAAGGGAATAGCATCTGCTAATGGCGCCTGATTGGCGGCACATATGAAGTGGCCACTGCTAGTCGTTTTTAAATTAGAGATGTGGCAGAGTCTCGGGCGTCAGCAAATCCCTTAGAAACTGAATGCTTTAAAACAGGTTGTTCCGCCGATGGACGCGTCAAAACAGGCAGCAACGCTCTATAAATTTCAACCGGAAATTCAAGCGCGACTTCCAGATCGCATCTTGCGGATTCAGTTGAAACCTTGACGCAATCTCATGCACTGACCTCGTCTTGAAAGTTTAAACTCGAAGGGTTTCTTGAAAGTTCGAAACGACTCGCTCGTGTCACTTGAAAATCAGCCGCCATTTAGAGGTTGGCAGTTCTCCAAAGAAATAGCCTATGCCGTCACAGTGCTACATTTTTAACTTCGATCGGACGTTACGATAAACGCCAGAGATTTCCCGAGCCGATCAGCGGGTAGATAATTTTTATTTCCATGTCTTTTTGTCAATCTGCGAACGGAGTCAAAGCGCCACCTTGCGGTTCATATATTTTGCAAGGATCGGAATCCGTCGCTCTTCCCGATACGTTCACGCCGATCTGCCGCATAGAGCTGCACTGTAGTCGGCCGGTTCTATGCCAACTCTGCCAATGGATCCGGTCCGGCTGCGCTTGTGCCAGTATAGTAGCGACTGGGTTCGGTGCTAGCACTTTACGACCCAGGTATTTGGTTCGACTCCTGCAGCAGACGATTCAACTCCTTAGTGCTCACTGCCAGCGGAAATAATAACGGCAAAGGCTCTACTGCTCCTTTAAAAAATGAGGCTGTTGAATCAGTCAATCGTTCGTTTAATTTAATTTTGACTTGAATTTATTGGCTAGATTCTGCATAGTTGATCGAAAACCGAGGAGAGGTAACTCCACTGCTTCTCGGCAGCAGCGTCCGAAGTAATGTAATGTAATGTACATTAATATAACGCAATGTAATTTAATGTAATACAATTTAATGTAAAACAATTATTTCCGCCGGTGACTCTACAAAGCCGCAGAGATTATATGGGTGTCATGCTGGGGGAGTGTTTTTTATATCCCACTCGAAGCCTAAGCAGCTTTTAAAGAACAGGCCATCCAAGCTCTTTAAGCAATGGAGTCACGAAGTCAAACCTCTGGGATTAATAAGCTATCCTTGCAGACATATTGATCACCAGCTGCGAAGGCACAGTGGCTTTTTTCGATAGCCCAGCCAAAGGGAAAAATACAATAATCCAGCCATCGATACAAAACCAAGGAGCCAGTTTAATTTTTTGCAAGCCACGGTGGAAGAAAGTTCCTAATCTTAGACTGCGACCGGACGCGATGGTTGGCTGTGGAAGCAGTTTTCTTAACGAAACTTTCAAAATTTAGGGGGTGGCAAAGACGAAACCTAAATCATGAGCACGCGATGACGGTCGCACGGCAGCGTCACCAATTAAAATAGCCAAGCCTTCTAGTCCAGCCACATGCTTGGAGTGTCCCAGGTGTAGCAGTTCCATTTTATCATTGCGTAGTTAAGGGAAATTTGCCGACACCCCGGGTTGAATGTGTGCAAAGCCAGCATAGCTTTTTCAGCCTCTGCAACAGACTCTGACGATTTAAATGACAAAAACAGCTGAGTATCGTCAGTATAAAAGGGATAGCCTAATCCCTGGACCCGAATTTCATTTGCCAGAGGTAAAATATAAATTGAGAGAGAAGAGCAATGGACCAAGGGTGGACCTTTAATGGACTGCACAGGTAACAAACCGAGGTTTGTTCTCAAACGTTCACACCGGATATCTTGGTCAATAGTATCGAAAGCAGCTGACAGATATAGCAGCGCTAGAAGAGTGACATTCCGGTCATCGTTTCTGCATAGAATGTTTTTGTTTATATGGAGGAGAGCAGTTTCAGTGGAGTGCTGCCACTTAAACCCAGACTGCAATTTTCTGAAAATTCAGCTTTTTTAATGTTTCCTACGAGCCACTCAGAGCCGAATCTTTTTAGGTATCTTTGACAAAAAAGAAGGGAAAGTTGGCCATAGTTTGCAAGGACCTCAGTGTCGAATCCAGTTTTTTTTACCTACCAGTCTAACGATGACCAATTTGAAAGACTTTGGTACAACACCTTTTTACAGAGAAGTACTGGGAATCTCGGAAAAGGCTGGGCTAAGTTTGTTAGCCAGCGAAGACTGCAGAGGAGCCGGTATTGGGTCTTCAGGAGATAAGCTCTTTTACTAGCCCTTATTAAGGTAGCACGTTGCATGCAGAAACCTCAAAAAATCCCTGAAGAAAGATCACAGGTTGCGATTCAACAATTGCTTCAGTCGGAATAGGCTCTATAAAGACAAGAATTTGGACGGTTCTTTTAGCGAAGAATGCTCAAAACCTGCCGGCCGAGCCAGTAGTATATGGGGAGTTAGGTCTTTCATAATTGGCCAGTAAGTTGTTTGCTGTCTCATAAATTCATTTTGGGTCTGACTGACCGAACTTTAGTTTTCGAGTGATGAAAGAAGCCCTGGCTTTTTTGAGCTTCCTGGTACAAAATTTGAATACATCTTTTAAATTGAGCAGATCTTCATCAGACCAAGACTTTTTAAAATGGCGTTCAAGAATGCGCTTAATACGGCCAATCTTTAGAAGTTGTTTCATAAATTGAAAGGAGTCTCCGGGACTCTATACACGAACAGAATGAGCAGGATCACACTCGTCAAGGGCAATAGCAGCTGTCATTTTCATTGCATCATTAGGGTATCAAGGCTGTCGGTAAAGTCTGTGTGCAGATCAAGAAGACCGGCATTACATACTGATTAAAAAAATTATTTCTTGGACAATGCTTTTTCAGTTACATTGTAGGACAAACTCGATGTTACCCTGTACGTACAAAGGAGCAGGAACAGTAAACGAGACCAAGCAATGATCTGAGGTGGTCAGTGGGCGCACAATGAGGTCAGTGGGCCAGACATCCTTAGTGATAATGAGATCCTGGATATAGCTGTGAACGCGAATGGTATAGTTAACTTGTCAGACCATACCAAAGTTATCCAGACAGTCAAGAAATTAGTGGACCTGACTGCTGCTAGCGTTGTCGACGTGAATTTTTGTTGAAGTCTTCTGCAATTAGTAGCGGCCTATCGCACACACATATATTAGTGGGGAACTCCGAAAACCTTTGTAAAACCAGTGTAGACATCCAGAAGGAGGTCGGTGTATCACAACAGAGAGAGGCATGGTCTTTGATGAGGACCTAATGGCAACTGATTCAATCGATAGCCCGCATTAAAAGTGCAGGTCTTAATAGTAAACGATTCATGAGCAGCACTAGCAACCCTGCCACTAACCTTATCAGATCGCATTGACTGAAAGAATTAAAGCCAGGGTGATGTGGTTTCAGACATACAGCAACCAGAGCAGGGCGTAATTCACGTCTTGGTCAGCAGAAGTGCGTCTAGCTGCACTTGGACAGCGTGGTCGTAGATGAGTAAACCCTTGGTTTTATCAAGCGGACATTTAACGGACGGAATTTCAGAGGTTGTCCCGTAACTGTGACGCCAATTAAGTTGCTCGCATTCTTGTCGGCTTGTAGCTGGTCCAGCAGATGCCACCCCTTCGAATTCAAATTAAACCTTAGTAACCGTCGCCATTCGACTTTTCGTAACACGGTGAGGCACGGCTAGTGTGCTACTACCACAACGAATGCTAACACTGACCTGCACGATATCAGTTGACTGGAATCTGTTATTATTTTCCAAATATACAGCACAAAGGATGAATTATCGTGCATTCTTATTGCTTTGGCACGTCAGGTTTGTCATATATACTTTATCAAAGATCGGGTGCACTTTATCACCAAGCATTATGCATAGTGATATGGGCTTTCTTAAAGTTTACTTTTTACACTCAATGCCATGAATACTGATTGCTATTTTTCAGAGTAGTTAGCTACTTTGTTGGCTGACATAGTTCTTTAAATCAACGGATATTTGTGATTTTGGATTTCGGCCAAGGGATTTCTAGAAATCTCGAATATATTCTGCAGCACCTTCAGGAGATTCTCAACAAAAGAGCAGCGGCTACCGATGACAACATTCATCAAACAGTGCTATCATACCTACTTGAATGCAAACAACGAGATTAAGATAAGACACGGGCATCACATACGGTGTGCAGGCCGCTTGTAGAAACTTTCAGACAATTGATTTAAAGTTAAAAGCAGATATATGCCACTTGGAGTACCGGTGATTTTAGAGAAGATACTGCTATTGTTATTCCTGCATTATTAACATGCAGGTCTCCAGAAAGAAGAATCAGCAAACAATTGAATATCGTAATCCACCGTCAAGGATGCGACATGTACAACACAGCGATGAGGTGAGAGTTCGTGTTGCAACTGTTACACTTGATGATATATTGACTGACTGAGATTCTAGATCAACTGATGGTGATTTTGATGACAAATATGATGCTTTGGATCTACCTATACCTCAACTATTGTCCTAATCTGAGCTTGATGATTTAGAGAGAGAGCTCGACCTGTCCTCAGAGCCGGCTGAACTCCTCTGTTCTTGATAATAAGAGAGAAATTTTTTTGTGGACGGTACTACATTTTCGTGGGATAGGTAGGAGAAAAGAATTTTGTCTGTATCTTTCGACGAAGAATTCAATAGTCTATTGCAGCAAAGGCAAACATCTAGGCAACCAAATGGAAGATACTAAAATCCAACTGAGTGGAGATAAAGCGGTAATTGGCAACAGAATGAGTAGTAAGATACATTTCCTAAGTTCTCAAGTTTACTATTTCTCATCAAATTTAAAAGCATTTAGCGGGGAACAGGGCGAGAGGTTCCATCAGCATATATAAGAAATCGAGCTTAGATATCAATGCCGCTGGAGTTTTTACTTGATGGCAGATTACTGCTGGAGCCTGAGGCATCAGAACCCAGCTGAACATCGTATCAGAAAGTCGGGAAAGAGGTAGTTTAAAAGAACTCGATAGAATTATGGAAGAATTATGCTTAAATCGTCCATAATCTACAATCTAGGTATCGACAATTTAACCATAAGGTCCTAAATGATATTTTTAGAATTTTTTGTATTAATATATGTTATAAAATGCTGCTATTAAACTTATTAAATATTGTAAAACTTTAATGAATTAATGTGAAAGTACTGTGACATAAAAATCCATATTTACAAAAATCCTGGCGGGTTATATAAAAAGCCCTAAAAGATTCTGAAAGAGTATCCAAAATGTACTTGCGTTACAAACATATGATAACACGTTTTTATTTGCAGGCCAGTGTAATGAGTGCTTTAGACTTACGGGTCTTGTGATTGATAGAAGAGCTGTTGACATGGCAAACACAATATGGAGGGAGATTCTTTTTGACCTGCCGAAGAAGGTATTGGATAATGGCGTCATCGCATCTTTCGCTAAGCAGGTCCCATTTTAAGTAGTATATCCGAGGACAGCGGATGAACAGTCTCAGCAAAACTATCCACGGAATACCAGAAGATATCGCGTAGAATTACATTAGTATGGCGACTAAACACGGCCTGAATCGTGCTGCATTGGTGAAGACGGCTTATCAGCCGTGGAGGTGATTATTCAGCGGTCAGCAAGTGGCTGCTGCGGAATTTGCTCTAAGTCAAAAATGATAACTGCATGCAAAGCTAGCGCTGATAAGAAGGCACTCTTCATGAACTTTTGCTGCTTTCACTGTGTGGCGGAACTTAGCGGCCTAGACCCCACGCCTGAGCAAAACTCAAGGTCACGCAACTTCTCATACAGTGCTGGCTACGCTGTGTCTGTGAGAGGTCGCCGATTGGGGGCGGCCCGTGACGCCTCGCAGCCACACGCGGCGCCTCGGGTGCCGCTCCCTGACTCCTGCATCTCACCAATGACGATGTAGCGGCCGATTTAGTGCAGAATGAGGCGAGCATTAAAAGTGGGCGCTCATTATCACGTTGCATCGTAAGTACGGATGTGTTGACGTAATAGTTCTTGCCTTTTACATATACCTGAAGCTAGATCGCAATGCATGTTCTCTTTATTAAATACTTTATAAATCAATTTTATATTTACAAAGGAAATTCAAAGTGGATAAAAAGAGATTTAATTATCCTATATAATTCAATATAATGTATCCACCATCTGTAGCTCCAAAGACTCAGTAAGACAAAGTGAGCATTACACAAGAAATTATTCCACAGGACGCTCAATGCCTAAGTAGTTTTCAGTAAGCAAAAGGTAGCCAACAGACTTTATCTAACGCAAATAAAGAGAAAGTAAGGCGCATAGTGGAGTCAGCGGGGCAGTCGAAAAAGTGAGTAGCACGAACGTAGCAGCTCAATACGGCTGGAAAAGTTGGGGTGCAGTCGGCAGCAGGAGAATGAATTCCGTTGCAAAAGAGTTGTACAAGTTATTTAGTGCAGCGGTCTGCACTGCGTAGAGAAACATCGTCTGCCGTTAGCACTCTTTAAGCGATGGAATTGGATAGCTGATTTATTGTTCATAGAGAGAAGACCTGAGGGAACTAGAAAGCTAAAAACTGAGGTGCAGCATTTAGCATTAGGTGTAAAAAAGGCAAACAAATGGCGGCGCTTGTGAGTCAGAGCAAGAATTAGACAAAAGTATTCCCTTGCTGACTGAGAGCTAGCGCAGCTCCTCCAGCAAAGAAGACGCAACCGCTGACCGCTCCGACTGATCTGTTGACCTTGGCTTTGTAGCCTAATTCATCCCCAGTCTAAGCCGAAACAAGGAATCACTAAGACTTTTAGCATTTCCCAGTAATATATAAGGAAAGACTAGCTGATTAAACAGCCTCTTCTATTTAGCGACAGAAGAGCCTTTACGGCTATCACCACCGCTTGCAGCGGCAATAAAGGACCACCCACAGCAGGATTTGAACCCGCGACCTCAGAGCCGAGGTCGTGAAAAGCAACCACCTTACCTAGTGTGCCCCTAGTCTAAGGCAGGGATTAGAAGTAGTGGTTAGCTGAAGAAATGGTCTCCATAATGAAGCCTTCAAACTTTTAGCAGTTAATCATGGAGGACCTCTAATTCCAAACACACGTTGACCAGCACACTACAACATTTTCAGTTAGAACAGCAAAGTCTCCAGACTCTGTTCTCCAGATTTCAAGTTAGAGCTTGAAGCTTACAATGAAACTTACAATGGCCACCAGCTTGCCCGAGCAGAATCCTGAAGTGAATGCTCTCACTTTGTCTTTGTTGCATGACATAATGTCCATCGGCTACCGAATGCTGACAGAAAGCCGCTTCGGCTGTGAGTGCGAAACTGAAAACTCTCATGCGTAACACCAACATTGTCTTTGGCTTTTGTGGAATTAAAGAAGAAGAAGAACATTGCGCTACAATCGCTTCCTAAGCCCTTAATGTCGACAGGAATATAATCTCATCAACTAATATATTATAATGCGTAATGTTAAAAGAGGATATCCATTACATTAAATTGCAATCTTTTCCTAAGCCCTTAATCTCTGCAAGAATATAATCTCATCAACTAATATATTAAAATGCGCAACGTTAAAAACAGCACGCCTAGGCACACACAAAACAGCTCTGATGCTTTTAAGATATGAAAAGGAGGTATGTTTTTCGTTTCACATCGGGCGCCGCTAGCAATTGAAGGTATGCCAGTCGGTAAAGACTTACAAGTCTACAGATTTGAAGGAATTTTAATAAATGCCTTGAAAATTAAATTGAGGCAGGTTAGAGGCAAATTTAGAAGACCAGCGCCAGAGAAGAGAGAAGTAAGTATTTCAGACACGAGGCCTTGAGCAAAAAAAGTTGGGAGCTAAAAGAGGGTAACAGGACCTTGAAGTTGATATGTTTCTAAATGGCAAGACAGCATATGTATTAGAGAAGTTATGTAATGTGACATTTGAGATGTTCACGACAGAGACGTCTACCGGCCTAGTTCTCCACCATACCCAAGAGTATTATTGCGATCGCCAAAAACTTCAGTTTAACACTGTAGGTGGCAACATGGTTAGATGATGCTAAAATGAACGGTGGTGTGGGAGCGTAGTAGAAGAACAAGGAGGTTGGATGAGTAGGCAGGTTAAAGGTTAGCGATTAACGGGACCAGAAAGCTTGACTGAGGATTATTAAAGCGGTTGGATGCTTGATAGGGAGTGAGTGATTTGTAGCTCAGACAGCAGTGGAGTGATCTGGCAGCTACGCTATTGACGGCAGGCGTGACTAGTTCTTACCAATAACTAGAATTTAAATATGCACGACAGTATATTTTAATTAGGTCGAGGACGTTCGTTGAATGTTATCGTGTGGTGGCGAGTATCTAATATAGGCATTGTATAAGGAGAGCAGCAAGAATAGATTCTGGAAAGCTCGTAGTGTTCTTAGAGTTTGAGATGAACCTGGATATGAGATCAATCCTGTGTGAATTTGACAGCAGGGAGAGAAATAAGGCAGAGGCAAAAAGATAAATAGATCAGGTACTGGAGACAAGGTTAGAGGTGAGAAAGAAATGGTAAATAGTCTATTTGGGATCTGCTGTATTTGATATGGAATTACACAGAATGCTGTCAATTAATTTAAGACAAGATAAAAAAAAAAGAGTATCAGCAGGATGACCGGCTTTGACGATAGCCTCTGCATGCATTCGTTTAGCATAGTAAATGGTTTATATCTAAGAATTTTTTTATTGGGCACCAGGGATTCAGCTTGGCCCTAACAGACTTGGCTTAGCTCGCTCGAACTTGCGTGACTTACACTATTCATAATACATGTTAGTCAATAGACATTCTATCCTGATTTGGCGTGTGCATGAGCAAGAACAATTCTTAGCCGAGTTAACAGCCTTGTAAATATAACGGCAGAAGAGCCTTATCGGCAACCAACGCCGCTTCAACTTGCAGTACAGGAATGCTCCAATTCGAATGATCGCTCGGGATTTGAACCCACGACATTGGTCGTGTACAGCGATCACCTTACCTCCTGTGCTATAATGGGCCCAGTGAGAACGTAAGTGAGCCAACGTATAGTCTGCGCACGAGAGATGGAGCAGGTTATCAAAATGAGTTTGAATTTAACTTTTAAGGTACCTTTGAATTCCAATGTGAACACAGTGCAAGTGTCGAAGATGCTGCCCTTACATCTGCTGTGGTTAAATACATGAGACGACTACGCCGGTCAACTTATGCCTGTGCAGGCAAGCTGAGGGTAACTACACAATCCCAAAGTCGGTAGCAGCCATTTTTGGCACACTTGAACAGCTAAATGTAAATTGCTGCCTTTTGCGTCGGAAGCGTAAATTAAAGAAAAATCAGAATGATCGAAAGCCGTCTTCAAAGAGATCAAACGCAGAAATATTTATTAGAAAATGGGTGCTTTTTAATTTATGGTGGAAATACAGAGTTAGAATTAACCTTATCTATCTTAGAATGCAGTAGAAAACCCCAACATTTAATAAAAATTGCATTAACGTTTGTGCACACTAGGGAAATATGATAATGAGGTGCGAAATTTGTTAAACTTAAAAGCAATAACGAAGCCAGGATGATTAATTAGGGGCCGGACCTGTTGATATTGTAAAACACAGTAGAAATTGAAAGTCAGTGTGCCGAAAGTCGCGATGGATGGCCACATAATGTGAATATTTTACGCCGGACATCTTTTCGCGACGAATGCCGTAGGAATTTTAGGCTTCGGGAGGGGGAGATAAGTGCTCCCCCGAGATATAGTTGAAACAAAAAGGGTGTAGCATCTTCCACTCCCGGCCAGAACTAGGCCGCCAGTGCAGCGCTCGTAACGACGCAAATCCCAACCGACTCGCGACGGATACTGGTGGAGCACTAACACTTGGATCACGGCAAAACGACTCCTGAGTGCTGCGCTAATGTGTAAAAATATACAGCAGACAGCAGCGTAAAACTGCAGCTGCAAGGAACGCGCGTAACTTCTATATTAACGATAGTAAGTTATAATGGTGCTGACATTATTGCACTCGAATTCCAGACTTATAGCAGTCTCTGCATCGCTTTAAGCTGAGTGCTGGTTAGCCGCGACATTAGACACAATTCGCTGAGGTTTGCAAAGGTTCTGAAAAATTCGCAGGAGGCGATTTTTCTGAATCTCAAAGTTCGACAGGGCAAGCTGCTACTTTACCATTCAAATACTTAGTATCACGCTGGGCATAAGTAAATCACTCCAATCAAGAAACCAATCCTGTACACTCTTAACCTCGCACAAACCTCGTACAAACCTCAAGTCCTTTGGAGACTGCATTTAGTTCGTATGCTCCCAAAGCCTGGAACTCACTCCCGACATGCGTCAGAACATCCCCTGACCTGACCACATTTAAAAGGAGCTTAAAAACTCACCTATTTAGGACAGCATTTAGTGGATCCCTGTGATTCGTCCTTGACGTGCTTACGCGTGCTGACACTGTGCATGCTGCCACTAACCACATTTGCAAGCTGACCCTGTGCATGTCACCCCTAACCATGTTATTCATTTTGTTTGTTTATCAAGCATGATTTTACTCACCAATCAATTGCATTTCCCTTTGCAGCAAATGTAAAGCACCTAGAGAGAGATTGAGTTCTCTGAGGGCGCTTTATCGAGTGCATTATTATTATTATTATTATATTTTCCGTTCAATATTCCAAATTTTGTCACAAGCCATGAAACTAGCGCAACACGAATGCTAAGGGTCTAGAGCAATTATCCACCACTTCTGACGCCAGCATTTACTAACTGGGTACGGCGGCTTCCACATCCTGACAGAACAGGTTGCAAACGCAGCGCCCGTAACTGTGCTGTTACGTAATGCTAGTCGCCTGCGACGGGCATGAGACGCCAGGGACGTCTGATACCTATTTCCATGGCCAGCGGCTTGTGGGGGCATCGACGATGCATGCAGGTTGGCCAACAGTAGCGTAATGCGTCAGTAGCGATGAGTGCCCTGCCTTAAAATAAAACTTCCTTATCCATAGCGTAAATAAGTCCATTCGAGAACGATGGAGGGTGACCGGCTTCCAGGACCTACCGCAGCGTACATCAACTATCGTTAGCTCTCTTCTCCGAGAGCCTTCCAGCTGCCTGACCCGACGTCTAGAGTGAAACGCCAATGTGGTGCCAAGTTTTGAGCGCAACTCGGCTGAATATTACACGATGTCGACATTTATACCGCCAAATCACCAATTACAGCTGTTGGGTCCGCCTGGCTTCTCCACCCACCGCCTTTTTTCGGTCAAGACAGCGGACCCACTTGCAGCAGCTGCTTCTAAGCCAGCATGCGCCCGAGCGGCCCGGTTCCGCGTTTCCATAATAAACGGCATCCGCCTGCGCCGTCGTGGTCTGTGCGCGACTGCCGCAAGCTTAGCAATCACGCAACCAGCTTTTAAAAATTATAATTCAGTAACCGCGAATGATAAATATCGGTATTAATGATCTAGCTCATCTAGTCCACCCTGGTTTCAACATTAAGAGGGTGCGGGTAGACCAACCGCAGTGAAAGAGGGTTTCCAATTTGTATTGCCAGAAATAAAGCTGGTGGCGGCCACTGCTGCTGCTGCTGCTGCTCCGTGGACGCTGCTATGGGCTATCCACTCAGTGCCAGACCGAAGCAACCAAGAGACATTCTATGCTGTCCCCGCGGTGTTAGCTCTTTAATGACGCTAGTACCAGGGGGCGCGCGGCGGCCCGACAGGACTAGGGGTGCAACAGCCTCCTGCCTCCCTGGCTCTGCTACTGCTCATAAATGTTGGGAACACCATGAAAAGAAAAGACGCAATTGTTACCTAGAGCATGAGATTTTAACAAAGCCACAGGTCTACCAAAAGGAAAAATAAATGTCAGTGCGCTCGGTATAATTACCTAATTTAAGTTTACCTAAATAGATACATGCAGACTAACGTCGATCGGCAGTATACAATATTTCTGTGATACATGAAACTACGGGGCGCGCGATGCCTGAATTCACCCAGAGGCGGTGGTGATAATGCATTCGTGTAGAATCCATTGAAAGTGTTCTCGGCGGGACCTGAATTTAATATAATAATAATGCAATAAATAAATAAATCCTAGCTGATTAATCAGCCTCTTTTCATATAGCGACAGAACAGCCTTTACGGGAATCACCACCGCTAGCAGTGGGGATGAAGAATCGCCCACCGCAGGAATCGAACTCACGACCTCGGGGCCTAGGTCGTGAAAGCAACCGCCTTACCTAGTGTGCCATCACGGCTAATTTCGTTGTATAGTGCCTTAAGAGAACCTATTCTCAATTTAGGCACTTCACATTTTACACAGAGCTCGAGCCCACGATCACGGCCATCAAATACGTTCAAATTCACATCAGTTGGGGTGAGCACCTTAACCACTGAGCCAAACCTACGGGCTATTCTAAGATAACTTCCGCTGAATAGAAAATATTATTTTCAAAAGTATTTAATTTTGTTCGAAAGCGCTGACTTCATTAGCTGAGGATGGGATTTTAACGGTACGTTGCCTTTACCGGGCTCGATAATAAAAGAGGGCGTGTCGAGAAGCGCCTGGCGGTCGCGCGATCGGGCTGCTCTCACGAACTCACCACTCTTTCTCTACGATTGCGATGAGTCTCTAAGTGATGAGCCGGGATCTTTGAAACACGGTGAGCAATTTTTGAGAAGTCTTCGTAGCAGGAGGCTAAATGGTGTGCAAGTTCAATTCCTTTAACATTGCAACTCTGTGCTGGATCGCCAGGAATCTTCACTGTGATAGGCCGCTCAAATTAAGTGTCCTTCGGCAGGCCGCTTGTCAAATGGGATTCTGAAAGCTTAAAGCGAGTTTACCTTGCCAAAACATAAACATTGGCTGGTAAACTTTCGCACCATTTCTTCATTTCTAAATACCTGAGCATCAGCTTTTTGTGAACCTCAGCCTAACAGCGAATAGCAAACTAGCCAGAAAGTATCACATAAAGGATCTTTACCGAAATTAGTACAGTGAATTGATCGCAGAGTCGTAAATACGCTTGCCTTCGTCACCGGAAGCAAAGGGTCAATTCATGATAGCGAAAACTTGTTATTTAGTCGTCGATGGAGGCAAAACTCTTACAGCTCACTCTGCTGGCTGCTTCGGCCTATAAAATATTACTATAACTGTACGTCGCACTGAAGAAAAGCCACAATGAGAAATTCTGAAGAGAGAAATATACTGGGAGCTCGCGTCCGAGATAGAACAGAATAATTCATATGGAATTGATCGACATTGTTTTCCTAGCTGCTTGTGGATATTAGGTTTTAAGGAACGCATAAAAACTACGAACGTCGCTAAGGGTTTCAGCAATAATATTTTCCGAAACGCTGACATCTTTTACTGGCATATACTCTGAAATATGTTTTTTTATGCACAGGCTTTATTCGCGAAGAGTCAACAAAATGTGGCAATATCTATTTCGTATCTATATCTGATACGGGTAAAGCTTTCGGTGCCAGTTAGCTGAGGGTCTCGAGAACGAGTTTAGATTTTACGTCGTCCCTCGTTTAATCGCCACTGTAGATGCTTCACCGTTATGCAGCTCAGCTAATGTGACTTGGCAGAGTCCCGTGCTGTATCATTCGTTCGCCCGCCACATTCCTGCTATCTACGGCAGGAGACCCGCTCTACTCAACCCTCAGCGTGTGCTGCATTCAAGCTGCGTAGCACAAGGTTGGACTACTCCTCTGTATATTAAGGCTACAGCTCATTCTATTTGAGTCTAAACGTCGATTAATAAGAGCTCGCTCTGGCCATATTCTTTCAAATCGTGTGAATGCGAAGGACAAAACAGTGCCAAATAAAAGGACTAGTGCTTCTTTGGTCTTAATCAATAAAGCCAGTTCCCTCCTCGTAGATTTAGGAAGGTTCCCGAATTGCTCTTTTATTAAAATTATTCGGAACAGCGATGCTTCAATTTCACGTATAGCACGGCGGTGCCGTCACCGTCAACCTAGTGACGAGTTACAGGAGCTGATCCGAACTGCTCAGGGCACTGGTTGAGCAAGTGCACTTTCGGCCACCCGAACATGTGCTTCAGTTGTCCACAAGCGGGGCCAGCTCTCTGCCGCGGCCACCACTAACCGTTCGATAATTCTTCCTTTGCAGCAAATGCGAAGTGCCTAGAGAGAGATTCAGTTCTCACAGGGGGCTATGCACAAGTATTATTATTATTATTATTATTATCGTTACTGTTATTACTATAACCCTATCGATCCCCACAAATTGAGGCCCCCAAATCGAGTCCCTCCCTCCTATCGAACCCTAACACTCAAAAGAAGAGATCCCTGACCACAGCGCTCAACCGACCTGGAGAGTGCAAGCATGTGACTGTATGCCTACGCACGTGACTGAGATTGTGTGCTGGCAGATCCTCTTGTCTGGGGGCTGACCGGGCGCTTTAAGTATCAGTAAAGCAGGACCGTCACGTCAAACCATTGTACATTCACCGGCAGGTGACAGCAAACCTTAGTTGCAAGATTAGCCGGCCTTCTAGAAAGGCGCCTGGTGCTTTGTACAAAGTCTTGGCCACCAGACTACCCGATATTGCGTTATCTGCTGAGATTACCTTTAGGTCAAACCCTCTGATGCTGCACTACGACGAACGCACCCGCTGAGCCATGGGACAGCCAGTTCTTACTGGGCTGACTTCGGATGGAGCTCGACTTCTCATATGCCATGAAAGCATCCCCAGTGGTTCGCTCTCGGTCAGCCGTTGGCATTTGTGCCAACCATTTCGCTGGCTGTCAGTCTGCTATAGTTCCAGAGCTATACGGTATTGGTATCTGATCAGGAGTTTCTCAGCTTGTTGTGCCCAATCTTTCGGCAGCTTTTCAGACTATAGATCACCAAGTCCTTCTCCGGAGTCTTTCATCTTGCCTGGGCATCACTGGTACTGCACTGCCATGGTTTTTAAGTCCTATCTCATTGGGAGATTAAAGAGTTTGATGTGAACGGAAAACGATCATCCGAAGGAACCCCTGAAGTATGGGGTATCTTGGGGCTTCATAATTAGTCGGTTCTTTTCACGGTTATATTCTCCCTTATGCCAATATGATTGCCAGGCACAACCAAGGCTTTCACTGTTATGCAAATGAAGCACAGGTGTACCCTTGCTTTCATTCCTCCCAGCCCTCCAGCACGACTAATTCTTTCAACCCTCTAGCTGCATGTATCAATTAAATTGGCCAATTGAAGCAAGCATTATTAAACTGGATGATTATTAAAACAACTTACTAGTTAAATACAATCGAAGACGACTCTGAAAGTAGAAAACCTGACGCTCGAAATCGGCTCTGCCAGCACATAATTGATTTTAGCGCCCTCATAGAATTCAATCTCGTTCTAGGTACTTTACATTTGCTGCAAAGGAAGATTTATCGAATGGTTAGTGGTAGCGCTCAATTACATCAAGCATTACAAAGTTAGGGGTGACATGCACAGGTTCAGCATACAAATATGGTTAGAGGCAGCATACAATAGTGTCAGCATGCATAAGCACATAAAAGACGAATCACATGGATGCTGTGATAAATAGATGCGTTTTTAGTTTCTTTTCAAATGTGATCAAGTCAGGGATTTCGCGACGCAAGTCGGGAGTGAGTCCCAGGCTTTGGGAGCAAACGAACTAAAAGCACGGTCTCCAAAGATGTAAGGTTCTTACGAGGAATTACCAAACGATTCGATTCCGAAACGTGAGTTGCACGATGCTTAGCCAGGCGAGGGATTAGATCTTATATGTGGGATGGAGCCAAAAAATTAAGGGACCTAAAAGTGAGTGACAGAACCTGGAGTTCGATGCGTTGCTTGACTGGCAGCCCGTGCAGGTCGGCAAGAAGTGGTGAGATGTGGCAACTGCGAGAATCACGACAGGCAAGCCTAGCTGCAGTATTGTGCACTAGTTGTAAGCGCCTGAGTGCACAGACAAGTGGAACAGCAAGCAGTGATCATATATCATGTCGAATGTGCACAAAATCAAGGTGTAATGGTTCAATTAACATTTCATGAGACCACCATATCAGCTTCACAGTCAAGTCTGCATACTTTCAGCTGCATAGCACTAAATTTGGGCCGGCCTAGACAGAGATAATACGTCTCAACTTGTCACAGCATTTGGAACATCCCGTTATACCTTTGTAACTCACTGTCTGCTTGTTTACCGGCTTGTGCAGTCAGATGCTCACAGTTGATGAAAACCACTACAGCTAGGCTTGTCAGAGGCGTAGTTGCCTCATAACACCACTTCTCGCCGACCTACATCGACTCCTAGTCAAGCACGGCATCGGCTTCAAAGTTATGTTACTCACTTTGAATCCCCTTTATTCTTTGGCTCCAACATGTACATCGAATCGTCTTCCTCATCTGGCTTAGCATCGTACCAACCAGTTTTCGGTAATCGTCTAATCGATTACCCATACGAACTTCAAATCCTTTACAGATCTGCCTTTCTGTTCGTATGCTCCGAAAGCCTTTTACTCATTTCATGACATCCCTTGAGTTGACATTTAAAAAGAAACTAAAACGCATCTATTTTTCGCCGCATTTAGTGAGATTTGCATCAGGACCCTGTGCATTTCGTCTCTAACCGTGTCATGCTTGTTGTCATTGGGCATCCTACCACCAACAATTCGATTGTGCTTTATTTGCAGCAAATGTAAAGTGCCTAGAAAGCGAATGAGTTCTCTTAGGGCGATACACAGATGTATTATCGTTATGTAATGTAATGTATCTCCGTCAGTAACTCCACAAAGTCATAAAGACCATGTGGGTGTTACGCAGGAGAGTTTTGTATAGCCCACTCACAGCCTAAGCGGCATTCGGTACGCATTCGGTAGCCAACAGACTTCGTCTCACGCAACGAAGAGAAAGTGGGAAGCATTGCAGAGTCAAGAAAGCAGTTGAGGTAGTGAGTAGCATAGAATAAGCAGTTCAGGACCGCTGAAAAAGATGTCCCATAGTCGGCAGTTGGAAAGTAGATGACGTTGCATAAGAATTGTGGAAGCGAGTTCCAGTCTAGGACCTGCAGAGCTAAAGCTTCTGTCGCCAACTGTCTTTAGGCAGAGGAATGGGACAGCTAATTTATTGTCCACACAGGACCTAAGGGCGCGAACAGGCTGAAACTGATGCAGCATTTTAGCTAGGTACGAAGGAGGCAAGCCGTGGTGGGCCTTGTGGGTTTGCATAAGAACTTTGATCTGTATCCTTTGCTCGACCGGCAACCATCCTAGCTCTTTCAGCAGAGGTGACACGTCCTCAAACCGCTGGGACTTGAAGACCAGCCTTGCAGCCATATTCATTGTCCGCTGTAGTGGCATAATAGCTTTCTTTGGTAGCCCAGCCAAAAGGGAATTACAATAATCAAGCCGAGACAGAACTAAAGACCTAGTTAAATTTTTTACAAGCCACTGTGGGAGACAGCTTCTAATCTTGGATAGGGATCGGATGTGATGGCTAGTTGTAGAGGCAGTCTTCTGAAGGAAGCTTTTGAAATTGAGGCAGCTGTCGAACACAACACCTAGATTACCAGCACGTGGTGAAGGTCGCACAATAGCATCACCTATTAGAACAGCAAAGCCTTTTAATCCAGCCACACGCTTAGGGTGTCCTATGAGAAGCAGTTCGGTTTTATCATCATTTAATTTCAGGAAGTTTTCCGACATCCAGGATCGAATATCGGCAAGGCAAGCATTCAGTTTCTCAGTTGTGGCAGCAGATTCCGACGGTTTGAATGACAAATACAACTGAGTATCGTCAGCATAGAAGTGATATCCTATTCCATGGGCCTTAATCACTTTTCCCAGAGGTTGCGTATAAATGGAGAACAGCTAGGGACCAAGTACAGACCCTTGAGGGACTCCACAGGTGACCCATCTCATGTCAGAGACCTGACCCCTACACGACACGGATTGAACACGATCAGAGAAGTATGATTTAAACCACGCCAGTGCTTCGTCTGCCAGACCGATCGTTGATCTCAATCGTTCAAGCAGAACTTCGTGATCAATGGTGTCGAAGGCAGCAGACAGATCTAGCAGAGCTAGGGCAGTGACATTCCCGTCGTCGTTGCCACGTAGAATGTCATTGCTAACACGGAGGAGAGCAGTTTCAGTAGAGTGCTGCCTCTTGAAACCTGATTGAAATGTTTCTGACATTCCATTATTTTCAATATGTTCAACTAGCCGCTTAGCAACAATTTTTTCAAGAATCTTTGATAAGAACGGGAGAAGGGAAACTGGGCGATAGTTTGCTAGTCCCCCTGTGTCTAATCCGGGCTTTTAAGAATAGGTCTAACGATTGCCGATTTGAAGGACTTGGGGACGACCCCTTTTCGCAAAGAAGCATTTAAAATCTGGGTTATGGCAGGGCTAAGTTGGTCTGCAAGTGAAGACCACAGAGATGAAGGTATAGGGTCTTCAGGAGACGAGCTCGTTTTGCTAGACCTTAATAAGGCAGCCACGTCACAGGCAGAAACATCGGAGAACCTTTTAAGTAAGGTCACAGGTTGAGGAACGGCGATTGCTTTGGTCAGAGGGGGCTAAATGGAGGCACGAATGTGCACAATTTTTTCAGTAAAGAAGGCTGAAAACTTTTCGGCTGAGCCCTTAATATCTGGGGAGTCAGACCTCATAGCATTGGCCAGTAAATGGTTTACTGTCTTATAAATCTGTTTAGTGTCCGACTGGCAGGAAATCAGTTTTCTAATGAATAAAAAGCCCTGGCTTTTTTAAGCTTTCGGGTGTAAACTCGAAGGAAGTCTTTAAAATTGACTAGGTCTGCCTCAGACCCCGATTTCTTGAAATGACGTTCCAGCCTGCGCTTAACACTGCGCATCTTAAGGAATTTTTTTGTAAATTGAAAGCAATCTCGACGACTTTGAACACGGGTAGAGCAAACGGGAGCATGCTTGTCAAGAGCACTCGTGAGTGTCATGTTCATCGCATCAGTGAGGGTATCGAGGATGCCGGCCGAGTCTGAATGCAGATCAAGAAGGCCTGCATCACAAACAGATTTCAAAAACTTGTCCATGTCAATGCTTTGTAAGTTACGTCGTTTGGCAAATTGGACATTGCCCTGCACGTACGAGGGAGCAGGAACAGTAAACGAGACCGAACAATGATCTGAGAGGGTCAGTGGGCACACCACAAATTCAGTGGGGAGGACATCCTTAGTGATCACGAGATCTAGAATGTGGCCACCGACGTGGGTGCTATGATTAACGTGTTGGGCCAAACCAAAATTCTCCAGACAGTCAAGAAATGAGGGGACCTGGAAGTTGCTAGGGTTGTCAACGTGAATATTGAAGTCTCCTACAATCAGTTACGGCCTGTCACACACAAATATTTTAGCGAGGAGCTCTGAAAACTCCTCTATAAACAAGTTTAGACAGCCAGGAGGTCGGTATATCCCAACGGTGAGAGGCATTGTCTTTGATGAAGACCTGATAGCAACCGATTCAAACGATGACCCATGCGAGAAACTGCACATTTCATAGCCAGACGATTCGCTAACAACAATTGCAGCCCTGCCACCAACCTTGTCAGAACGCATGGACTGATAGAATGAGAACCCGGGTGGGGTGGTCTCGGAAATACAGCTACTGGAACAAGGCGTTATCCAGGTTTCGGTAAGCAGAAATGCATCTAGCTTCTCCTGGACCACCTGATCGCGGATAAGTAACCCCTTGGTTTTTAGCGAGCGGACATTTAGTAGGCGGAATTTAAGAGGATGTCCAACAACTGGGCGACGGCGATGAAGTGGCTCGTATTCTCTACCGTTTGCGTCCGGCCCGGCGGACGCTGGCTCTTCGAATTTGAATTGGACCTTGGTAACGGCCGTGGGATGACGTTTCACAACGCGCAGGGCTACGGCGGGTGGGCTACTACCGCAACAAGTACTATTCAGCGCTTTAAACTTACGAGTCGGAGGTTTGATAGCCGAGCTGTTGATGGGGCGAACGCAGGATGCAGGAAGGTTCTCACTGACCCGCCGGAGAAGGCCCGGCGGTAGGTATCGACGAATGGCGACATCGCACCTTATGCTAAGCAGGTCCTATTAATTGTAGCATATCCGAGGACAGCTCATAAATAGTCACAGAGAAGATAGCAGCGGAATACCCGAAGGTATTACGGAGAAATCAAGTAAAGGTCCACACCAAAGCTAGGAGTAGCCCGAGGCCGCTCTTTAGCGCGGGGAGGAAAAAGGTTATCATTATTAATAAGTGGGGAATCGGGCTGTAATGTCAAATCGACGGCCTTGAGGGCTGGGAGAGATCAAAACAAAGGTACGACTGACTTTCGTGTCCATAGAAGTGTAAGCCTTGGTTCTGCCTGGCAATCTCAACGGCAAGAAGGAGAGTATACATCTTTTAAAACAACCAAACCAAGCACAAAGCCCTGAGGTACCCCATACTTTAGTGGTTCCTCAGATGATCGTTTTTTGCAGTGACCCGGCCTCCCCTTGTCACTGTCGTTGTTTTACCAGGGATATAATTTTCAGCAGTGATAATTTAAATAGCATTTAAATAGCATCTTAGGAGATCGGATTCTCTGTCTAATCACCTCACACGGGATTGTGGTCCAGTGAAACAACCAATCAATTTTGCAATGTATACACACGTGTACTCATTGCATTTATACCGTGAACCCTTCGATGATCAGCCACGCTATCACACTGTGCAGTTAAAGTCGTCCAACCGGCGACAGTCTTCTAGGGTAGCAGCAGCTAGGGTGATTCTTGCAGTGGCTGTACCACCGGCGGCGATTGCTTGCACTTCGAACTGACGAAAGTGACGGCTCGGTGGACTGGAGTCGGAGGACAAATCAAGAACTGGCCATTATATTCAGTGTATCATATACAGTGTATATATATTCAGTCTATTCCGTACCTGTATATAATAAGCCACGCCCAATGCAATACTTTAGGAATGTAAATGCCTCTGCTTGCCGGAGCACTCCACAGCACTGACCACTGTCACTACCACTGCCGCCTGATGGAAGGGTCACAAGTGCAACAGCTCACGATCTTTATTAGCGAGTGGGTGCATCCCAGATCCGGCCCGTTCAGCTAGATCGATCGAGATCGATCTGCTTGTGACCGGCTTGCCCTTAGTTAACGCCAAGAACTTCGCCTATTTCCGCTTGGCAGCAGGAACTTGAAAAGCCGCGGATGCAAGACCTGCCTCACTCTGCTCCATTCTGGAAGAGCTGCCCAGTCTGCTCAAGTCTGATAGTTCAGCTCCTGTCTGCCTGAATCTGAGAGAGGTTATTTAGTCTGCCCTAGTCTGAAAGAGCTGCCTCAGTCAGCCCGTGTCTGAGAGAGCTGCCCAAGTCCAGCAGATTTTAAGAGCTAGCTGACCTTTTCAACCGAAGCTGGGAATGTGCGGATTTTTTCAATAGTTCGCTTTTGAAACGGCGCTTTGTTTCAGGCAGCAGATGGGTGCAGAGTTCAGAGAAATTTTACTGAAATAGTACTAACGCACAGCTACAGCAGCGCCATAGAATTGACTACAGGCTAGTCAATGAAACGTATTTCGCCAAAAGACACTACGGGTGGCTGGTGAGCCATCAGAGTATTCCACAAGGTTTGTCTTTGAAACGCTTAACATATTTATTGTAAGTAGCAATTTTCCCGCATTATTTGCTTGCTTATGTGTTCATGATTAGGAGCATGCCAACCACGAGTTCTACTAAGCAAGAGGCTCTAGGTGTCTTTAAGAGCGATTTCGGATATTTTCTATGAAGTTTACAATTGTGCTTACAAACCACGAAGTTCTCAGAAGGCTACCAGACCGGCGTGGTCCAAGCACTGTGGTGTCGTGAATACAGCGCCAGAGCAAAGATTTTCATCTGGGGCAAGACTTGAAAATTTTGTATGTAGGGGACAAGACCAGCAAGATTTTCTCGTAGGCCTGGCTAGAACCACAATTAATGAAACATCCAAGCACAAAATCATAATATTTATTCAACACAAACTCGGCAGTTGCTCATTTAGTGGAATTAAGACACAATTTTGTCTTTGGCGACGCTCGTTTGAGCATAGGAATAGGGCAATGTCTAGGTCACTAACTCGCAGAGGGGGGAATACCTCCTGCCCCCTAGTTTCACCACTGAGTACGTAAGAACTTAATGAATACTGAAAGCGTCGGCATCCGTCGCAGAAAAAATATCACACATCGAGGTGTCCTTAGTAGAGAAGCTACGCCATCGAAAGGCATGTGCACTGGCCAGCTAATGTAAAATTGCAAATGTGGTGGCCCAGTGCCGTGGTGGATTTGGTATTGATCTACTGCAGTCAAGAATGATATGCCGCGATTCCGTCTCTTTGTGTAGGGAGGATGTAGCTATGTCTTCTCTACCTAGTGAGACGGACCGACAGACCCCGAAATGGGACGGGAGCTATCAAGGCCCTCGTCAATTTCTAAACATTGATTACCGGCATGGGCACTACGTCATTGCCATTTTTGAGGCCAAATTTTTTCATAGCACTTATACTGGTACGTTGTTCGACAGTGTGAGTGCTACAACGGGCGACAACAAAGAATGGAAAGCGACCTGAAAGTTATATCAGTACAATCTGCCTAAATACTTTACTGCTCAATACCCACAGGGCTCCAAATTCTCTCCACTTTGATCGATTTCCGTGCCTCTATGGTGCCTACGTTCGCCGAGCATTGTTATCCGCTGCTACACGCATGGCACTGGAACGCTCACGGCACGGATGACTAATCAACGGAATCGTCGTCACCACCCACCTTTACGCCACGCCACGCCACGCCACAGCCACAGCTCAGGGCCTGGCAGTGGTGGCACTGGAACGGTCGGCACGTGTCAGAGCGTTCACGTAAGACACGTGCACTAAGCTTAGACACCGTCTGGCACATCATGTGAGCGACAAGTCCGCTCAAATAACTGCCCCCCCTGCACTGCTCAACTCTCCCGTCCATGAACGTGTGGAGGGTCCGGCACGTGAGGCCCGGCCGGGCACGTTCGCTCAGCGACCAATCTCCGGGTAGTTGACTGGCATCTCGACTGACGCGACGGCCGCCCACGCTTCTGGCGCCAAATCTGAGGCTAATCTGTTTGCTCGCCGACTCGAACCTCGGCTCGGCCGATAGGTTTACCCGCTCCATCTCGCCCTCCCGGCCGCTGGTTAAGATGGGCGCAGCTGGGTTTAGCAGTCAACCGAAGCAACTCTCACTTAGACCACTGCTGCACTGGCACCGGCTGTTGGGCTGCTCCAGCACGTTGGCTTTTGCATTGCTTTCGTACTACATCCTTCAAATCAGTGATAGTCTTCAAAGTTCCATCCCGCATTTTTAGGTTCCTTCATTAATTGGCTCGAACCTAATTATCAGTTCTACTCCACCACCGTGCTAAGCATCGTACCGCCCGCTTTTCGAAATCCGATTATTTACCTACACCCCATAGCATTCTCAGCACCTTTGGAAATCCTATCTTCTGTTCCAATGCTCCCAGAGCCAGGAACCCACTCCCTGCAGCGTCGAAACATCCCCTAATTTGATGGCACTTGAACAGAAGCTAAAACGTGTCTATTCATCGCAGCATTTAGTGAGTCCATATGATTTGGCCTGTGTGTGCTTATGGGTGCTGACCCTGTGCATGCTGCCACTAACCACATTTGCATTGACAGTCGCGCCATCTCTAACCACGATATGCTTGTTGTCATTGAGCTTACTACCACTAGCCATTCAATCATGCTTCCTTTGCAGATAATCAAAAGTGCATAGAAAGAGAATACATTCTCTGTGGTGCTACACACACATATAATTACTAGTATTACCATTACCCGGGGTGCCGGCATCGAGCCCCTCCGTCCATGAGTGCAACCCCCACGGTTCGATCATCGTCAGCCGTCGGCATTTGAGCTAGACAACCTTTCGCTGGCTGTCAGTCAACCTCAGCAGAGGCGTAGCGAGGGGGCAGACGTACCCGGGTGCCAAGGCTAAGGAGGCTCCAAAAGCAAAATGGGATGTGCTTATTTTGAAAAACATTTTTATTGTTAGAATATCAAACTTGGTTTTAAGAAAGCCCTTGTTTCAAAGGACTTGGCAATGGCTGGCTGAGCTGCTTAAGCATGTTTACAGATTTAGACAACGCTGTAGCACGAAGCTCTGGCGGCACCACGCGACGACACGGAAACACTGAAGGGGCTTCAACCGTCGTATATTCGGCTGGCACTCGCAATGCAACAAGCTCACCGCCGTTCAACCCCTCCTTCGGCGTTCCAACTTTCCCCCAGTCCGCTCGCCCAATCCTGTATGCCACAGGCGGGCTTCCTCTCGTCAAGGGCGAGCCAGCGTGTCATATCTGAGCACCAATTTCAGCAGCATTTTGCAAAAAATTGCGCGATAGTGACTATTGGGTGACTGTTGACCTGATTAAAATATAAGGCTTGTGCCTCACCGAAGTCGCTCTCCTGGAGTAGCGGTCTTCCGGTCGGTGAGTCTAGCACTGAGCGTGAGCTGCTAGGAGCCAGTTAGCCAGAGTCGGCAGGAAGTAACAAGTGTGTTTCAGCCGTAAAATACTGGCTATTTTGGAGTTTCGCTAAGACATTTCTGTTGCTATCGCTGAATGCAGAGTATTAAGCACTGTGTTTGCATCGTCGGCGTATTGCTAGCTTCTGGTTTATGCACATAGAAAGCGAGTGTGCCGCTACCACAGCTAGCGAGGATTTTTCGGTTGAGGGAACCGGACCAGCCTACTATCAGATCTACTTCATCACCAGGCTAACCATCGTATCACCCGTATTTTCGAAATCTGGTCGTTTACCTGTACCTGGTACGAGCCTGAAATCCTTTGGAGACCGTGTCGTTCGCTCGTATGCTGCCAATGCATGGAACTCGCTTCCGACGGGCATCGCGAGATCCACTGACTTGACGACATTTGAACACAAGCTAAGCAAAGTATTTATCTATAGCAGCATTTAGTGGGTCTATGGGGTCCATCCATAGTGTGCTTACGGCTGCTGACACTGTGCATGCTGCCACTAACATATTTGCTTGCTGACCCTGTGCATGTCACTCGTAACCATGTTATGCTTGCTGTCATTCAGCATGCTACCACTACCCATTCGATCCTGCGTCCTTTGTAGCAAACGTAAAGTGCTTAGAAAGAGATCGAGTTCTCTGAGGCGCTATAACAAATGTATTATCATTATTATTATTCTTCTTATTATTATGGCTACTGTATACATTTGTACATTTTGGTCGATCTAATCTATTTTCAGAAGACGGGAGGAGAAAAGGAAGGAAGAAGCAAGCAAGCACAGAAAACGATAACACAGGGAGAAGAAAGAAGCAGAAGCAAGTCCTGCATGGTACTAATAGGTTTCTTGAAGGAGGCAGAGCTGAAGAAGAGTGAAAACACCGAAAAACACTAGGAAGATCTATATAATCACAAAGAGAATGAGGAAAAAACAGTTTGACGTGGACGAAAGCAAGCAGGACGGAGGCAACAGCAAAAGCAGGGAAGAGCTGGAAAGGGGTGAAGGCAGGAAGCACGATCAAACAAACTGGAGAAACAGATACTCTGCTAGGTGAAAGCTTCATGAAAAAATCTTTGCTCTGTAAATACAAAGACAGTCAACATTTGGACCATAGTAGTGTAAACACTACTATGAGAGGCAGACACGGAATCTACTGCAATCGTCCCAAGTGCTGACGCTAAATGATATTGGCCACTTAAAGTTTAGCCGAGTCTCTGTTTTGCAGGTCATTCCGCAATACCTTCGAACTGAACTATTACTAAGAGAAAGAAGCGTCTTTCCGAACAAGGGAAGGTCCGTTTGCTAGAACAGGAAGACGAGCCATAAGCACTTCCCGGTTCAAAAGGCAACTTGCTAATGGGCATGAAGCTAGCATGACCTGGCTGGTCTGCTCTCCCGCAAAACCGTCGGTGTATTGCTTCTGCTGTTTGCTCTTCCTTATGTCGACCCAAACTTCCTGATTGCCACTTGAATTGGAAAAGGGCTTTAGCCAAAGGAAAACCTGAAAAACTAATTTCCCATGAAAACAGCTCGTTTCGACGTCATGGTTTCACCACGTGGAAAGAAACACCGAGGTGACTTATCAGAGGAAGTGAAATAGATACTGTTGTTGAGGCAAACATCATCAAACATCGGAAAACAGCAATATCAAGCAGTCCTAAAAAGAGTTTTCAGCAGCATAAAGTTCTCAACTTCTCGAAATCTGGCATTGCGTGGTCACCAAAAGAGTGTAAACCTGGCCGATGAGAAAACTTTGGAAACTTCTTGGGATTTCTTCATCTTGTAGCTCAGTGCAATCCTCTTCTGCAATCATACCTGGACCCAGCCAGAAAGAATCCAAAGTCAGCCTATTATCTGTCTCCTCAAACCCACGTGAATTCCTAAGTATACTTGTATCTACAGTCAGAGATAAGCTACTCTACAACATAAAGGCGAGACAAGTCCTGTGGAGTTCTGTTTGACACAATTCCCGATTCGGCACACTGCGAGCAGATGTCTGAGGTCATCAGATAGGTTGATGCAAATTTTGCCCACAATACAGTCACCGTCAAAGAGTCTTTCGTCGGCTTTCTTCAAATCTACGCCAAGCAGGGGGCAGAAATTCTGGGTCTCATCTTGGACAAACTCGAATCCGACAAGATATCCTTGCAAGAGAGCAGTTTGCAGTGCTACGACAAAGCAGCAGTCATGTCTGGCCACTTGCCAGGTGTCCAAAGAAGAATACCGTCCAGAAATGAGAAGGAAATTTTGTAAACTGTGACAACCACAGCATGAACAGGACAGGATTTCATGCTGCAAGTTAAAAATCCCGTCTTCATTACATTTTTTTAACAATAAAGAGCACCAACTTAGTCTTTTCAAGATAAACCATAAGGTGGGAATAACTGGAGAAATTCTTAGTAATCGCTATCAAACGTGACTCTGCATCAAAGTGGAGTGCAAGAGTGGTCCCGCAGTGGTTCTTTGAAAATGTACAGACTAGGCTCGGTTCGGACCTTTACCTGACTTCTCCACGATACCTTTGTGTATTCCGTTGCTATCTTCGATGTAACTGTTCAAGAACTGTCCTCGGATGTGCTACTTAAAGCAGGACCCACTTAGCATAAGGCGCGACGTCGCCATCAGTCAATACCTACCGGCAGGCCTTCTTCGGCGGGTCAGTAAAAACCTCGCTGCATCCGGTATTCACCCTATTAACAGCTCAGATATTAAACCTGCGACCCCTAAGTTTAAAGCACTGATAAAACTCGTTTCGGTAGTAGCTCACTTGCCGTGCCTCAGCATTTTAAGAAAAGTCGACCGGTGACCTGACCGCTGTAAAGGTCCGATTTAAATTCGAAGGGGCAGCATCTACCAGGCAGCATAGGTGCCGACCAGAATTCGAGTGACCAAGTCGGCATCGCACAGTTGTTGAACAGGCTAGAATTTTACCCGTTAAATGTCTGCTCTCTACAAAAAAAGGGCAACCTATCCGAGATCAGGCTGTCCAGAAGAAGCCAGATGCATTTTTGCTTACTGAAACGTGGATGACGCCCTGCTCCGGTAGCTGTGTATCTGAGACCACTCCATCCAGGTTCTTGTTCTTTTCGGCAGTGCGATCTGACAAGGTTGGTGGCTGGGTTGCTATTATTCTTCGTGAATCGTTTGGTTTCAAGGCAGACAGTTTTTCGCTGGCCCATCATTTGATTAAGTTACAATCAGGTTCTCAGCGAAGACAGTATCTCTCAGTTGTGTAATATAACGACCTCCTTCTTGCTGTCTAAACTGGTTTTTAGAGGTGTTTTCGGACTTCTTCTCTAAAAGATTTGTGTGTGACGGACCGTTGCTGATTTTAGGATACTTCAATATTCATGTTGACAACACTAGCAACAGCCAGGTCAGTTCATTTCTTGAATGTATGCAGAACCTTAGCTTGATTCACTCACGTCGGTGGCGATATCTATGTCCAAGATATTTGCTACACCTCTTTATAACTAAGGAGGATTCTGCATCACTGACCTTGTTGTTCACCCGCTGACCCTCTCGGATCATCGTTTGGTCTAGTTTACTTTTCTTGCTAAGTTTTTCAGTACAGGATAATGTCAAGTTTGTCCAGCAACGTTACTTAAAAGTATTGTCCAAGACAATTTTTTTAATCTGTATGTGATGCAGGTCTTGTTGATCTGCACCCAGACTCGACTGACAGCCTTCATTTTCAGACGGATTCAACAAGCATAGCACTTAGGAGTGCTCTTGACAAGCATGTTGCCGTAGTCCGTATACAGAGACGTGGAGACTCCTTTCAATTTACAAGCAAATTTCGAAAATGTGTCGTGATAAGAGCAGGCTTGAACGTCGTTTTAGGAAGTCTTGGTCTAATGAAGATTGAGCTAATTTTAAATAATCCTTGGAGTCTACTACGATAAAGCTTAGAAAATACAGGGCTTCTTTTCTTCAGTCAAAAAGTCAAGTCCAGCCAGTTACTATTTCATATGCATTGTGTTCATGCAGTGCAATCACTTGCGTTCAGTCTGGGCTTTTACGATTTTATGATGATGACCTCAGCAGAAGACAGGGGCCCTTAATAGAATCAGTATCGGGGGAAAGGTAATCAAATGGAAGGGTAGGTAAAGGCAGACCATCTAGTACCATTGATGTATTTCTTCGATGCAGCGGAACATTCTTTGGCAAATCATGGCTGGCTGGCACCACATAATCGCAGGATATTTTATCACTGAAGATACTGCAACTAGAAAGAGCGAAGTCCAGTAGGAGAATACTCTCACCTTCATTTCAATTTAATTTGCGTGAAGGTTATAATCATGGTGGAAATAAGCCTTACTACGCTGTAGAAAAGTTATTGCCATATTACCAATACAATATTCTCTTAATACTGTCAATCTTAATGGCACGTCAAAATCTAAGACCCAAAACCGATTTGCAAGAAAGGTAAACAATTTGCTGGCAAATTCTGAGAGGTTTAATTCTCTTGATATTAACAGATCGAATGGAGAGTTTTCAGCTTTCTTTACTGAACATATTGCGAACATTCGTGCGTCCATAAAGCCTCATCTGACTAAAACAATTGCTGAATCCCAGCCTTAACCTTCCTTAAAAGAATTTCCGCGGTTTCTGCCGGCGATATGGCTACCTCAAGGATCTGTCCTTGGTCCGTTGCTGTTCTATACTTATAAGCAACCTCTGGGAAAAGTGAATCATTCCAATGGAATAGAATATTCCTTTCATACTGACGATACTCAGCTGTATTTGCCATTAAACAGTCGGAATCTTTTGCTGCAACTATAATAAAAAACCGATAAACCGTGATAAAACGAATGCTTGCCTTGCCAACATTCTATTCTGGATGTCGGCGATTTTCCTTAAACTAGAAGTCAATAAACTGAAAAGCTGCTCATATGACACCCTAAGCGTGTGGCTGGACTCGAAAGTCTGTATGGTTTGTTTTTCTATTAAGAGCTTTGTTCTTATATTCGGCGATGCTGTTGTGCAACCATCACCGCCTGGTCGGAATTTTGGTGTCGTCTTCAACAGCTGCCTAAATTTAGAAAGCTTCAATAAGAAGACTGCTTCATCAGCTAGCCATAACGTTCGATCCCTTAACTAAGATTCTGAACTGTCTTCCATGGTTGCTTGCAAAAAAATCAAACTAGCTCCTTAGTTTCGTCTTGGCTAGATTATTGTAATTCCCTTTTGGCTTGGGTACCGAAGAAATCTACTAGGCCACTGCAGCTGGCTATGAATATGGCTGCAAGGCTAGTTTGCAAACAGCAGAGGTTGGACCATGTATCTCCGTTGCTAAAAGAGCTATGATGGCTGCCGATTGATCAACAAATACACAGCAGTGATCTCACGCTGATCCACAAGGCTCACCACGGCTTGCCTCCTCCAATCTAGCTGAACTGCTGCATCAGTTTCAGCCTTTTCGCGCCCTCAGATCCAGTATGGACAATACATTAGCCGTTCCATTCCTCCGCTTCAAGACCATTGGCGACAGAAGCTTTTGTTGTGCCGGTCCTAGACTTTGGAACTCACTTCCACAATTCTTATACAAAGCTAACAACTCTCCTGCTACCGTCTATATCGCATCTTTTCCAGCCGTTATGAGCTGCTAATTTCATGTTACTCACTACCTCAAGTGCTCTCATGACTTAGCTACGCTTCCCGCTTTCTCTTTGTTGCGTGAGATGAAGTCTTCTGGCTACCGAATGCGTACCGAAAACCGCTCAAAATGTGAGTGAGAAATTTAAAAATCTCCTGCGTAACACTCACATAGTCTGCCGCTTTGTGGTGTTACAGAAGGATTCATAGACATCACATCTGCATTGCACGGGTACATTACTCGACACTGTGCGTGCTACAACAGGTGGCAAAAGTAAACGGAAAGCGACCTGAAAGTTGTAACGTTGTAATCTGCCTAAATATTTTACTGCTCAATACCCATAGGGATCTGAATTCTCTCCACCTTCATCGATTTCTGCGCCTCTATGGCGCCTACGTTCGCCGAGGATTGTTACCCGCCGCTACGCACATGGCACGGGTAACCAGTCAACGGAATCATCGTCACCGCCGACCTCTCCGCCGCTGCCATATCTCAGAGCCTGGCAGTGGTTTCACTGGAATGGTCGGCACGTGTCTGGGCATTTACTTTAGACACGTGCACTGAGCTGAGACACCAGCTGGCGCTGCACGTGAGCGACAAGTCGGCTCACATAACTGCTCCCCCCGGCTCAGCTCGCACGTCCGTGAACGTGGACAGAGTCCAGCACGTGAGATCCGGCCGCCTGCGTTCGCTTAAGGACCAATAGCCATCTAGTTAGCAGCGATGACCTTGCACATGTTCTGGGCAGCAGATAAGCTCAGGAGGCCAAAAGCCTTAACTAGACTAGGTCGCGGCCATAGGAGTGAGCGATACAGGAAGCACGTATTAGACCCAATACACGCATCGAATGAGAATGATTTGTTTGTGCAACGAGCTAAAGTCAATCTTGAGCACCCGAGCCAGGGGCTAAAATAAAGTGAACAAGGCCACGGCCTTTTCGCCGGGCTTTTTAGCTCCTGGTCACTTACGATAGAGCTCCGGAAGAAGTTGTCAAGCTTTTATTTTTTACGAAGGCCATGCTAGTAAAAGACCGACCGAAGAGGGGTGCTGATCAGTTGCTTTTGCTATGTTGCTATTAAGCCAATACTCGCCTACCGGCTGGCCTTCTTCAACGGACCAATAAGAATCTTCATGTATTCTACTTTTGCCTTATCAACCGCTCGGCCGCCTATTCAACGAACCTAAGTTTAATTCCCTGTTTAACATTCGTTCTGGCAATGGCTCGCTTGTCTGGGCTCAGTACTAACTGAATAGTTTGCCGCCTGCCGCCAATTGGGTCCACAGAAAAATACAGTCGCACCTTGACTGGAACTTTGACTGACTTAGCCTGCCACTTAGCCAGCAGGTAACTTGATCGACTTCACGCATAACAGAACTCCCTTAACATAGACCAGCGGTCTCAGCCGGTCCGCTTTGTCCAATCCAACTGAGCCCAATCCAGCCCAAAAGAGCCCGCATCCAGCTATTCGATCTCGTGCAGGAATGGCACAGCTTCCTGAACGCCACCACTCACTAAAACCGTGGCGGCTGACTATCTTCCGCCAGGTCATACAGGAGATTCTCGGTGCATTTCTTCTGACCGAGACGTGGATGCTGCCCTGCTCTGGTGGCTGCATATACTCGATCTGCGCCGAAACTCTGCTGATAGCTTTCATGCCCTAATGGATGGTAACTTATAAAGCACTCTCAACGAACAGGCTCTCCTAAAGTATGTCCCTCACAGGAGTCACAGAGTATCCTGTCTTTTTACTAACGACCTTTAAAAGTTGGGTTATGCAAAGCTCGTGCTTGAAAGCAGCTTTAAGAAATCTGTCCCTGATTATCACTTCTACGCTGATGATGCATAGCTGTATTTATTATTTAAACAAAAGGGATCGACTGGAGCGACAAGTAAACTGTAAGCTTGCGTTTCAGATATTTAATCCTGAAATACCATCAATTTCCTTAAACTAAATGATAATAAAACCCAAACTCTTATCCAGAGAACACTCCAAGAGTGTGGCTGGATTAGGAGACTTCTCTCTTCTAATTGGTTATGCTGGATGGCGACCGTCATAACATGTTCGATTTACGTGTCCTTTTTGAAGTTTGAATGCTTCATTTAGAAGACTGCCTCAAGAGCGAGACATAATTATAGATACAGTTTGCAACTGTATTGATAATGCTCTAACTAGATCCCTATCTCTTTTCTAGGCTGAATTACTGCAGTTCCGTTGTCGCTGGGGTACCAAAAAATCCACTAAAGCCCCTGCAGAGCTGATGATGAATACGGCTGCTCTTGATAATATGCTTTGTTGACTATGGTTAGTCAACAAAGCATAGAGGTTCTGCCATGTGTCTCCTTTGCAGAAGGAGCTGGAATGGCTTCCGGTTGATCGATTGATAACAAGCAAAATTCTTACCCAGACAAAGCCCGCCATGGTGGCTCCTTCCTACCTAACCGAACTGCTGCCCCAGTTTCAGCCTCCTCGTGCTCTCAGTTCCTCTTTGGACAATAAATTAGCAGCCTCGTGCTCTCAGTTCCTCTTTGGACAATAAATTAGCAGTTCCATTCGTATGATAACGTTTTTGTTAGCTACAGAAAACTTTGCTCCGCAGTTTCTAGGCTTTGCAGCTCACTTCTAGAAATCTTGTGCAACGACATCAACTCTCCTGCTACTAGCTAAGTGGATGATATCGTTTAAAGTCATTCAGAGCCGCTGCTATCCTCCTATACACTTCCTTGACGGCAATTCTGAATCAGATATACTTATCACTTACTCTTTTTACGAGAGATGCAGTCACTGGGCGACCGGATGTGCACCTAAAACTTCCTGGGCTTCGAATTCGCTACAGAAAACTGACTGGTATGATACCCAGTATGTCATTGTGGCTTTTTAGAGTTACCGACAAATAGAAATAAAATTGTACACAAGCAATCGGAGCAGCAAGACACTTTATGGATGGTGAACAGCTAAAGCGCGATGAATGCTTGTCTGTCATGGTTGCACCGGGTCAATTTTTTTGAACGTCAAGCTGATAAACTCTGCAAAGTAAGATTGCATGGGACTAAATTTCATTTTTAAGGCAAAATAGTCTTAATTAATGCATAATGCAAACTAAATTCCATCCCCTTTACAAACTCACTTTTGGATAGCCAAACGCGGTGATTAGTTTATGTTTACAAAAAGAAAAGAAAGACAGCCAGATTCAATATCAATATGCGTAAGCACTTTCGAGCTCTTAGAGCGCTGAGTCACCTTCAGATAGTCGTTTGTACAATTTTTAGGTGGGAGGGTCCTCGGAAGTCATCATATTTCTTAAAATTAATTGATAAGAAACGTGACTGCTGCCCTTTGTCACGACAAAACTTTCAGTTAAGCTCTAAGAGTTGTGATCATACATACGTGACTTCCTCATTTAAAATTTAAAATTTGCTTGAAACTTTGGTGCCACTTTATGCCTCAGTCTCGAACGTATGGCTGGAAAAAAGAAACTTGGCTCTCAGGATCCTCCAACTGAAAACTAGTGCTGATTTTTAACACAATAAAGGAGCACTGCATGAACCTAACTACCTGCCGGCTTTCTAATTACTTGAGAATCGCACTACTGCACTTCGGGCGGTTGGCCCGCTGCATGAGAAGCACTAGCCACCATTACTACCGTTAGTAGTAGGAAAACGACAGTGCGCTACGTCAGCCAGTTACTGGTTGCTGAGATATTATTCCCGTTCCGTGAACTCGGATGGCTCGGAACCTGTTATTTTTTAATCACCTAGGCACAGTAATCGAGGCAGCCTACAGACCGAATACTCGGCATTATCGACAGTCATCGGTGCCCAAGCCATCGAACCGCAGTTAATTGTGCTGTAGACCTTCGGCTAAGCAGGTCAGTGGCACTGTGGGTGCCCTACGTGAGCTGCTGCACTCAGTGGCTGGTGCAGGACGCCTGCAGCCCTCACTGACTGTTGAATGGCTGATCTGTGCTATGGAAAGGAACCCATCTCATCCAAACGTAAAAGCGTTCTCATCGGCGCCTCGTTCCGCTCGCAAGTCACTAGTTGTAGCTCGAAGGCTCGGAGCTTTACCAGCGAATCGGCAAGGGCGAGTATCGTTACGAGCACTGTGTTTGTGGCTCAAATACTTGCTGTAGAAGCCCGTTTTGATAAGAGGCAGCGGATAAATGTCCACTGCATACCTAAAAGCCAGGCTATGAAGTAAAACGACCATAACTCCGTGTGCTAAGACCCTGGCGGTGGCGTCGCCGTAAGGCTATGCGGTTGCTCACCGGTTCGACGTAGAGTCGCAGTGCATGCTCGTCCTCGCTGGGCTCGAGGCCGGTCACTGCTCTGACGTAGCGGTCGTCGCCGTGCAGGAAGTGAGGCAGCGAGATGTACACGGGCGCTCCGCCGTAGCAGGGGCCCAAGGCGAGGACGCCGTCCAGAGGGCACGTTTCATTGACAGGGCAGTAGCACGAGTTCTCCGCTGCATCGGCACCATACGAAAACACTGTGGACGGCATCCGGATGTCATAGGTGGATATGCCTTGCACTGACACTTCGTCGTAGAACCCAAGCGGTACAGAACTAGAACGGCAGCATTATTATTAATACGATCTGAAGAAGTCAGTATCGTTAGCTTCGAGGCAATCTGTTGTTCGAAAATATACTTAACGCCTACTCAACAGTCAGCCTTGAGCGTTTTCTGAAGGGGACGCGGCAGTTCAAATCTTTGCGTTCGGATCGCTGTCATGCTGCCACGATCTTAATTTGTTGCATACCTAATTCTCATGGAGATTTGTGTATGCCATTCCTTGTAAGTGACTCGGGAACCACGTAGAATCTGCACCGGAATCAGGATGTGAATTGGGAGCAGAGCCTTATAATAATAATAATATAATAATATTGCACTTGATAAAGCGCCCTCAGAGAACTTAATCTCTTTCTAGGCGCTTTACATTTGCTGCAAAGTGATACGCAATAGAATAGTAAGTAAAATCATGCTTGAAAAACAAACAAAATGAATAACATGGTTAGGGGTTACATGCACTGGGTCAGCATGCAAATGTGGTTAGTGGCAGCATGAACAGTGTCAGCACGCATAAGCACATCGAGGACGAATCACAAGGACCCACTAAATGCTGTCCTAAATAGGTATGTTTTTAAGTTTCTTTTAAATGTGGTCAGGTCAGGGGATGTTCTGATGCAGGTCGGGAGGGAGTTCCAGGCTGTGGGAGCATACGAGCTAAATGCACGGTCTCCAAAGGATTTAAGGTTTCAATTTTAAATGTTAAAAGTAAAGAGCAGCTAGATGTTTACACACACGCACACGCACACTCACGTGCGAACACACACCCTCGTCCACTCGTTCGAGCGTTCTCGCGAGTGCACACACACCCACATACACATACATAAACACATATTTGTATACTGTTTATACTGTTAATACTATTTATATTCTGCAAATGCCTGTATAATTTGGCGGCCTTGGCTTGGTCCGTTTAGAGACGAACGCCTCCATCCTACGCTCTGGGCCAGCATGTCCCATTCTGTACTCACCCGGCTCCCGAGGCCACCGAGCCGTCGCCAGCTTGGAAGTTATGCCGTCGTCCAAAGAGGAGCGTTCGCGGTACCTGAGCCAGCAGCCTTCTGCCCTGGCAACGGGCCAGGCCCAATCTCACTACGGTCGGGCGCATGCAAGTGCTCAAACTCCTGCCTCCTCTCGCTTGCCCACCCTAAAGTGCTAGCAGTGTCCACCGATCCTGACAGCGTCGAGCACTCGGTCGTGTGGCGAGTGGTGATCATCAGGCTCGTGAAAGGCCGGAATTTGGTGGCCCAGCCTGCTGGCCACGGACAGATTCGCGACTCGAGATCACTTCCAGGCCACAGGTGGCCTATCGTTCCGGGTCTGGGAGTTCGTCCGCCGAGCGAGCCCGGAAGTGCTGTAAGTGGCTGCCGCTCGAAGTCGGTCGTGCCCTGGGACGGCTACTAGCTGCCTCCTACGCCGCAAGGAGGCAGAGACCATTTTTTTAAGTGCTGAGCCAATGCCGACCGATGCTTGCTTGCGATCACAGCCCGACATAACCCCTGGTTCTGGACCACCTAATCGGAGCTCTTTCGGCCACCTCGCTGACACCTACATGCCGGCAGGCCGGGCCCTCCCGCTCGCCGGTGGTCCGGCTCTCAAGCCGGACCTGGCGGTAGACAATGGCACCGATTTGGTAATCGTTGACGAGACTGTGCCTTTCGATGGCAGCTCAGTATGCCGTGATGGTGGCAGCCCGGAAGAACACCGACAAGTATGATGCTATTGCCGACCTTTTCTGACTGCAGGCTACAGGTCGGCCAGTGCTCTTGGCAACTGGTGGCCAAACAGTTAAGCTTGCCTGGTTGACCTCAGCTTTCCACGCGAGAAGCGAACTGAATTTCTGCGGCTATGCGTTTCCGACGCCATTACCAGCTCGGAAGCCTGTGGTCCCAGTTTCTGAACCGAGAGGCGCGGGTAATAATAATAATAATCATCATGCATATGATATAGCACCCGCGACCTCGATATGGCAGGGCACCGAGGCCAATGTACAGAGGTATATTCAATATTTTAATAATACTTAACATATATAATGCAAAGCTTTAGGTGTGAAACGGCGGCTTCCATCCCGTCGGCAGATGGCAGTTCATAACTGCCTTGCTTCCTGGCTCAAAACCACGTCTAGTTTGTAAAGTGCAGGGACTCGACTGCTCAACTAGTCTTTTGGCAACCTGCAAGCTCTCTAGACGCTGGTTTAAATGTGCGTTGGGCCTAAGGGAACTCTGCCAGGCTAAGGTGCTCTGGGTGGCTAAGGGCATACTTTTATGAGTCGCTCAATAGTCCAAAAACTGCAGAAGCTCGTTTGTCTTAAAGCAAAAAGTATTTGTGCGATGATAACGGAAATGCTTGTCGAACTGATTTAAATTGAAATCAAACTTTTCCAAATTTAAAAGAAATTAGGACTTCAAGCTGTTCCTTTCACAGTTTCTTTCTTCAGTCCGTGTGAATCCATCAAGTGCAAATGCGTACTGATTTTGTGAAGGGTCTCGCTTATCGACTAGCATTCTTCTTGGGCAGCATATGCAGGGTGCTAGCACACCACGGTCTAGATATAGCGGGATTTTTATTTTTCTCCGCAAGTGAGAGTGATAGCCATTAAGGCTCAACTGTAGCATTATGGTTGAGGTCGGTGACTTAGCTGAACTCTAAATTCTTATCGTAATATTTGATTCTCTTAGGGTGTAGTGAAAAATATTCATTTCGTATTATCAAAGCCCACTACCAAGTTCTTCTACTTTCAGCTTAGGGAATATGACCAAAATCAGGGCATTATAATGAGTAATTATAAAGAGTAAGACACCAAACGAGTTCACGCATTTGTGACATCGAGACTGGATTTTGATCGCATGTCTCTTTATTCAGATTTTCTTTTCAATGCCCTTAATCGTCTGCAAATGTAGCAAAACTCGACGGTTCGTCTAGTCTATCTTCAATTACGTAGGTGTATCATATCACAGTACTTCTCACAGAGACTTACTGTCTCATTACAAAACATAGAGTTGACTTTAACTCCCAAGTCTCACTTGCCACTCCCAAGTCACTTTATTCGCTTGTCTGAGCCCCGCCGATCAGATCTCCTAGCGTGATACACATGTGCTCTCCCACCAACCCCTCTACAGCATGTAGCCACCTCACCATCCCTCGGACTAAATTTATTTAAGGATCGAGTCTTCTCTTTGTATGCCCCAAAAGGCTGGAACTCGCTTGCAGCAACAGTTACAAAAGTTGCAATGACCTTGCATGATTTAAGTCTTAGCTAAAAGATGCATTTGTTCTGTTAAACTTTCTCTTAGCCCCAACGAACTTGCAATCATAAATCTTGTTTACTATGAGTGCTTACCAGTGCGTTATTTAGTGCTAGTTTCTAGCAAGAGGCCTTACCAACCTGTGGTCTTGAGTATCTGCTTGTTATTTTTAGCATGCTGGCCTAAGAATGGTCCTTTTTTCTTTTGGATACTTGTTCACCACGATATCACACAAGTCACAAGCTCTTGCTTATTAACTCTCTTGCTGCCACGCTGGCTTGGCCCAGTGGTTAAGGTTCTGGCCCAAATAAGGTCGAAGTAAATTTGTTTGATAACCGATATCGTAGGTTCAATCCTTGTGGCATATCTGAAGTACATGGATAAAGCTTAAGCTCTCTCAAGGCACTATTTTAAAGAACTGTATTTTTATATACTGTGCAGCTACTTTTAAAGTACCTGGCTGAAAATCCGGCTCTCTTGAAGTCTAATATTAGCTCAAGATTCGACCTCAATCCTTTAAAGATCGTGCCTTTAGTTAGTACGCTACCAAAGCCTAGAGCTCACTCCCAAATGATGTCACGAGATTTCCCTGCCCGACTTGACGGGATTTAAAAAGGTAAGAATTAAATTACCTATTCCTTCCAACATTTTTCAAGCCCATGTGTATTTCCCGTTACTTGCTAATGCGCGATGAAGCTGTGCATGAAATCACTTTATACACTAATGCATGCTGACACTATGCATTTTATTAGAAAATCATTCAAGGTCACGAAGGCGAAGGAAAAGCTGACCTTAACATACGCGTCTTAAATCGATGTGCCTTTGGCTCGCCACCTTATCGCATCTAGAATCGCTACTTAAGCCGGATAGCCACTCAGAAAATATCAAGGCCGGCGAAGTGAGCGTCAAATAACTAGCTAGCTCTGCAGGCAGTGCAATGGCATTTGAGCCGTGATGGGTCACTAGGTAAGGCGCGGTGCTTTTCACGACCTCGGTCCCGAGGTCGTGGGTTCGAATCCTGTGGTGGGCGATTCTTTATCGCCGCTGCAAGCGGTGGTGATAGCCGTAAAAGCCCTTCTATCACTTTGCAAAAGAGGCTGATAAATCAGCTAGCATTTCTTTTAATGTATACTAGTGCCAGCAATGCGCAACTGCCGTAGAGGCGGCCTAGCCTATTGAAGTTGTAATAGTATTATTACCTTGCTGGTACCTTCACCAACCTTTTGTTAATGCCTCAAAGAAGCAGATGTGCAAGGGCAGCTCACAATCCCAAAAACTTACCGACAAAGGTCAGTTGAGAACATATATCGAATGCTGTTCGATTCGATGAAAGGTGGAAACTCGGATCCATCTGTAAATCAAAGATACATTATATTTGAAATTATTTCGCGAGCAACCGTCCCCAAACCTGGCTTGCGCGGACAGTTTAGACCGAGCAACGTGTTTTGCACATTTACTTAGAAGCACGGATCTTTAAGATAATGCTGAAACGAGACGAATAATGTAATTTGCGGCCTAACACCCAAAACATGGATAGATGATCTCGAAGTTTGTTGGCCATCATGAACGCGTATTACACCAGTCAACATTATATCAGGTGTCTGGCATTTGCTAGTAATTTTCAAATATATCTTGCAACTGGTGATTCGTGATTTATTTTATTTAATTTGGCACGTTATTTTCGTATGCATTGTTTATCAAAGATCATGTGTAATGAGATGTAAAGTAATGTATCTACGTCTGTACCTCCACAAAGCCGTAAGGACTATGTGGTTGTTACGCAGGAGAGGTTTGTATAGCGCACTCACAACCCTACGCGGCTTTTGGTACGCTTTCTGTCGCTAACAGACTTTATCTCACTCAACAAAAAGAAATTGGGAAGCATTTCAGAGTCAGGTGAGCAGCTGAGGTATTGAGTAGTGTGAAAATAGCAACTCAAGATACCTGGAAAGAGTGGGCCATAGTCTGCAGCAGGAGAGTACATGTCGAAAAATAAGTACTTTGGAAGTGAGTTCCACAGTCTAGGACTTGCAGAGCAAAAGCTTCTGTCGCCAACGGTCTTTAAGCAGAGGAATGGAACGGCTACTTTATTGTCCATACAGAATCTGAGGGCATGAGATGGCTGAACCGGCACTGCAGTTCAGTCAGCTAGGTAAGGAGGAGCCAAGCCGTGGCAGGCCTTGTGGGTCAGCGTAAAAACTGTTCTCTGTATCTGTTGATCAACCGGCAGCCATCCTAGCTCTAATAGCAAAGGAGACACGTGGTCAACCTCTGGGACTTAAAAACTAGCCTTGCAGCCATATTACTTTAACACTATGAGTTATTTATAGCGATACTGGCTTTCATAAGGTTTACTTGTTGCAGTCACGTGGAACTTTCTCCCAAATTGCGTCACGACATCTCAAGACTTGACCACATTTAGAAAAAGCAAAAACGCACATATTTATCACATCATTTAGTGGGTCCATGTGACTCGACCTGTATGTGATTGTGCGAACTGGCACTGTGCGTGCTGTCACTAGCCACACTCGCATTCTAAGCCCTTCCATTCAGATGTTCTTCTTGTTGTTTAATGAGCATGCTACCATTTACCATCCGATCGTGCTTCCTTTGCAGCAGTTGTAAAGCCTCCAGAAAAAGATCGAGTTCTGTGAAGGCGTCTAATCAAATGCGTTATTATTAAAGGGGACAAATGCACTTAGTTATTTTTGCAAAAGAATAAAATATATAATTCATTTATATAGCGTCCCGAGAGAACTTAATCTCTATTCAGGCGCTTCCCATATGCCTCGGGGCTCGAGCCCACGACCTCAGTCAGACCTTGGTCGGAGCGAGCACCTTAACCGCTAGACCAAACCAGCTCGGCAGAAAGTATCTATTGTTTGGTTGACATAGTTGTTTAAAAAAACGCATATTTGTGATTTGCAATGCCATGTGATTCTAAGAGTTCTCCAAAATATTCTTCTATATCTGAGGGAGATTTTTGACAAAAAAGAAGCTACTACCGATGACTACATTCAACAAATAGTGCTACCACGCCTAATTAGGATGCAGACTGTAAGATCAGGATAAAACATCGGCATCACTAATGGTTGTTAAGCCGTGTGTAGAAAATTTGAGACATTGGTTTAAAGGTCAAAACAAATGCACACCTTTTGAGTACTAATAATTTGGAGAGAACAACTAACCATGTTTCGAATTTTTATTTATGTATCACTAACATATATGTATATATATATATATATATATATATGTGTGTGTGTGTGTGTGTGTGTGTGCGGGTGTATATTAATTTGATATTCATTTTGTATAGCACCCTAGCAGAGCTTAATTTCTATTCAGGTGCTTCACATTAGCCACGAGGCTCTAGCCCACGACCTCGGCCAGGCCTTGATCTGGACGAGCAAAACCTAAATCACTGGAACAAACCAGCGCGGCAACTTGCAGGGCTTCAGTAAGAAGAATGAGCATAAAATTGAATATCCAAATCTACCTTCAGCTATGCGACCTATTCCATTAATTGATGAAATATGAGTTATTGTTCCTCCTGTCACACTCGATAATATATACTTACTGATATTGATTCGAGTTTAACTGAGGGTGACGTTGATGACAACTCTTATGTTTTGATGCTCAAATATCTGAACTGAAGTCACAATCCTACCTTGATGGCTCAGTGAGCGGCCTTGACCTGCCCAAAGAGTCGGCTGAACTCATCGGTTCTAGATATAAAAAGAGAAGTGAATTTTCTTTCGCGGGTTACCATTTTTTGGTCTACATATCGTGAAAAAGATTTTTTCATACTTTTTGACGACGGATTCACTAGTCTATGGCAACAACTTTGAAGTTTATGTCAACCAAATAGAAAAATGCTGTGATCAAACTAAGTGGAGACTCATCATTTATTCTTGGATCCGCAGTTTAAAGGGATTTATACTTCACAATGGAAATGAAATTTTCTCTTGGCCCGTTGCACATTCTCTATAAATTAGAAAAACATACGCAAATATAAAAATGCTCCACGACGAAATCAAATCTGATCCACACCAGTTGCCGATATGCGGCGACTTAAAAGTAACTGCCCAAAGTGACTCATGTTGTTTATCAAGCATGATACCACTCACCATTAAGTCATGTTTCCTTTGCAGAAAATGTAAAATGCCTAGGAAGTGATTGAGTTCTCTGAGGGTGCTTTATCAAGTGTATGATTATTATTATTATTGGTATTGTTACCCTTCTGCTTGGACTTCAAGGTGGCCACACAAAACGTCCGATTACTGTTTGAGCCTGAAGCGTCGCAATCAGCAGCTGCTGACCATAGCAGTAAGTCAGAGAAGAGACATATTAAAAGCATTTGACTAAATAAAAGGAAACTTATGCTTAAATTGTACTTAACCTATTTGATGTTGCTTTGAAACGATTGTAACACAAATGTAGTTATTCTATAAGAATATACTGTAAAATTTAAAATGCAAATTGTTAAAATCCTGACGTGCTGGGTTAAAACGAGTTACGGATTCTGACAGAGCATCCCAAAATGTACTTGATTTACACATTAGATTGAAAACAAATCACAAAAACTGTAATTCGCATTCGAGTGTTATTGTTTCCCTGTCGTCGTTGTAATCCATTCCTGGTTGCGGATACTGATGCAAATATTCGTAAACTGGGAAATTTGCTGAGAAAACCTACTCGGAGCAAGCAAGGTGGCTGTACCATAGTCTTAATTATAATATCCTGAATTGTCTGGTGCCCACCTCAGCTTGATCTTCACCAAACGCTGCTGCGAATAATTCTAACTTGGTGGTCATCAAGCCTGCTGAAACCCCGACCGGCCATCATAATGCTTGTCTACAGAAAAATTCTCTCTCAATGTGCAATAAACCCCTAACGTAACGTGACGTGATTACTGATGATAATCTAGACCTGTTCCCTTTGACCAAGAGATGGCCGTAATCGACTGACAGCCAGTTAGCAACCAGTTCTACTCCGACAGGCTATTCTTTCTCCGGACCCCTAGATCTGTCAAAACTGGTGGTGGAGTCACTATTTCCACATTCTCTCCCTTAACTTTAAGCCATTTACAGTCCTCTCCTCGAAACAGTCTTTCAAATCTCTTGTTTTTGTGTCCCTCGAACAACAAGCTGTCACTTGTGGTAGTGATCTATCGCCCACCCCAGTAACCAAGTATTCCTGTATCTCAGACTCCTCTGATCTTATTTTAGGTCTGTGAGCAAGTAACCAATCTTTCTTCATTGACTTTTAAAATGATTGTGAACACTCAGCTGTCACTTAAGGACCATATTTCGTGCATTTATTGACTCATTTTCTCTTCTGGCTTTTGCGCATGACATCACTCACAACAAGCGTCACACACTCAGTCACCCACAAGTGTATTCTAGCAATCCATATCACTACGACATTCTTCTCATCTGACGGCATGCGGATCTCATGCAGTCTACTGTATGATTCTTCTCCCTCATCCAATATAATCTTTTAATGGTGAATCCTCAAGATCGTTGACATAGATTTTGTCCTCTACAAAATATCTCCTTCGCTTCAACTGCTCAATCCCTCGTTTGACCAGTCACCCTTAGTAGAATGCTACACCGTAGCACTTGCTGACGTGCTTAACGAGTTGGCCCCCTGACTAAGCAATGTGCGACCTCGTTGGAACGGCTTATGGTTTACCACAGACGTTAAACTAGCTATGCGTACCGAAAGCCGCTTAGGCTGTGATTGCGCTATACAAAACTCTCCTGCGTAACACCCACATGGTCTTTTTGACTTTGTGGAGTTACTGACGGAGATACATTACATTAGGTCTACTAAGCGCACGCTTGATAAAGCAAACAAAAGATCAGAACCTACACTCCCTCATTAGGTATGAGAAAGTTATTGTAGATCACACCGATCAATCCTAGCAAAAGCCAAGTCTAGCGTTCTATAAAACTGTTGTTGAATCACAGATGCAAAATTCCAAAATGCTGATGTCCACCATCAACTATCTTCGTTACCGCTCCCATGTTAGCTTCTTACCTAGTGATCTTTAAAGTGATTAACCAGTCGCTTCTCTAGCTTTTATGCCAGCAAGATAGAGAAGGTAAGCGTCCATCCTTAATGTAGCAGGATCCCCCTGGACTCGTGTCCCTCAGCAATACCCCCCAGAACTCCACTCATTTAGAAGCATCTCAGTGTCTGCATTCAAAGAGGCAACAGTGACCTCTTCCGGAAATTAATCTTCCAGTCAAAGAAGATTACTAATTATCTTGACATATTCCCACTGCCTTACTTTTACAATGCGCATATTTGCTGCTACCATGCATGAACCACATTATATAAAATCCCCTCAGCCTCAGGTGATGTCCCGGCACCTTCAAAATACTATTGCTAGGCCACTATTTAGGAAAGCAAAACTAGGTCGAGACAGCTTAAGCAGCTTCCGCCCAGTCTTCCGTCGACCGTTCATGTCAAATACAATAGAAGGAATTATGGCAGACTAGCTGAACTCACATATTGAAAACTCGAACTCTGCAAGTAAGTTCTAGTCTGGTTGTAAAGCTCATCGCTCCACAGAGACAACCAAGCTACTTCTACATAACGACATTCTCAGGAATGAAGGGTTAGGTAAAGTCTCTCTGCTTCTTTTGCTTGATATTTCGGCGGCATTGTCTACTAATGATCACAAAATCCATCACGAGCACCACTCATCTCGCACGGCCATCACTGGCACTGCATAAAAACTCTTCAGTTCCTTTCTCGGTAGGAGGCTCCAGAGTATTGACGTGAATGAACAAAGGTCATCTGAGGAAGTACTGAAGTACGCAGAGCCTCAGGGCACTGAGCTTTGTCCTCTTCTTTTCGCGGTTCATAGTCTCTCTTTTGCCGATATGATCGCCCAGAACAATCTAGGCTTTTACTTTTACTCAGACGACACCCAGTTATATCTTGCTTGGATCCCTATCTGCTCTCAAGCAAGTCCAATCGTCACAAATTCATTGCTGCATATACTGATGACTTCCACACTTGGATGGCAGCAAACTAGCGCAGTTTGAAGGAAGATAAAAACAAGTTAGAAGTTATAAGGTAAATCAAGTGTGACTCAAGAAGCAAAGATTTTGAGGCTCAAAATTCTCTCTGCCAGCGTATCACTAGGTTGCACCCGCTCTAAATCCATTCGCTCCGTTCCACAGTGACATTTTACTAGACGACCACGTCAGCTCCACAGTCAAGTATGCCTACCGTCTGCTTCATAGCATTGCCACAACTCTGGCTCCTTTAGAGATGGATACTACATCCAAATTCGTACAACATTTATAACGTCCCGTCTTGGCTTCTCTTACTCATTGCTTTCTTGAGTACCGGCCTGTGCAATCAGACTCCAATGTTTGCAGCAAAACTCGGCAGCTAGGCTTGTCTATCGTGAGCGCCGTAGTTGGAACATCACAGCATCTCTTGCCAACCTGCACTGGCTCTCATTCAGGCAGTGCACCAAATTCAAGGTTAGAATAATTTAATTATAATTCAGCCTACCTATCACATCTATTACCCCACCAGGCTAAGCATCGTACCAACCGCTTTTTCTGAATTTAATAGTCTACCTATACCTTCGTACAATCCTCAAATCCCTTGGAGACCATGCCTTTAGTTTGTATGCTTCTAAAGCCAGGAATTCACTCCCGACTGGCATCACGACATCTCCTGACTTGACCACATTTAAAAAGAAACTAAAAACGTATCTTTTTATCACAGCATTAAGTGATTCGTCCTCAATGCACGTATGCCTGCTGACACTGATGCATGCTGCCACTAAACACACTTGCATGCTGACCCTGCTAATGTCACCCCTAACCATGTTATTGTTGTTTTTAATTGAGAATGCTACCACTAATCGTTCGATCGTGCTTCCTTTGCAGCAAATGCAAAATGCCTAGAAAGAGACTGAGTTCTCAGAGGGATTTATATTATATGCATTATTATTATTATTAATATTATTGGAATCAGAATAATAAATACCTACTTTTAAACGTATTACTCTCTGAAAATTATTTTTAAAGCAGCCTTTGATGTGAAATCATTAATAAAGTTGGTCTTGGAAATACGAGATGCACTGGAAGGCATCCAAATCCCTTTGCAAACTCATGCAACTTTGATCCCACAGAAGCCTGGCTCATCCGAGTAATCGACTGGCATTGAAGCAGTAACATTGAAATTAAATCTGTTGGAACATAACAAAACGTATCATACGTATCTAATCAAGCAAGCACGGTGATAGTCTTCTAACCACCAAGTATGCAGCGAAATCTCATCTTTTTATTGCCAGTGCGAATCGCCACTATCTCGGTCTTTCCTCTTAAAGTCATGCTACAGCATTCGGAGGCTGTTCGCTGCGGGCCACCGGCTGCTTGCTATGTGGCACTTAATCAATGGCCCTCACTAATCCAGCCTTGAGGCTGCCTATAAATCACTTTTCGCTCGGCAGTACACGTGTGCCAAACAATGGTGACTTTCCGGATCACCTGGCGGACTGCTGTCGGTGCCTCGAAGCGTTCGCCCGTACGAAAAAATCAGCCCAGCCAGAGTTGGAAATTCCTGCAATCAGCACTCTGCTTCTGTTCCCATGACCCAAAAAATTAGTTGATGTGAACACAGAGCCGGACATGTTTTGGAAAGCCAAAATACAAACAATATTTAAAAAAATAAAATTTTTCATATCGCTTTACTGGCTCAGAAGCACTTGGTCCATTACAATAATAATGTAATAATAATGCACTTTATATATCGCCCTCAGAGAAATCAATCTATTCCTAGGCACTTTACATTTGCTTTAAATAAGCACAATTGAATGGCTAGTGTTAGCATGCTAAATAAATAACAGGAATAACACGGTTAGGGGAACATACACAGGGTCAGTTTTTGGAGAGTGCTGATGATATTCCTGGCACTAATACTCCAAGAATGTGCTCTCGATGCACATCTCTTATCAATTACCTAAATTTTATGTAATAATTGATTCACATATCAAATAATATGCATTATCTAGGTTAATTTATATTATCATTGAAATACTATAGAATTTCATGAAATATTACTTATATAAGCGACTAGGCAGTAACATAAAGATTCGTACTTGTTTTACACATCCTCAATGATAACAAGTCTTAATATCATCTCTCTAATCTTTGATCTGTGCTTGGGGCCAAATTTTTAATAAAAGTTATATTTTGGTCATCATCAGAGCAGCAGAGAGTGCCGCCATTTCGCCATATGCATTCAAGACGATCAGCTGGCACAGAAGGCTGCGGCGAATATATCTAGCACCTGCTCATCAGATTGGTCAAATTATATTACAATTTCCAAATACATAAAATCCGGCCTTACAAAGGAGACCTTTTGATGCTCTCCTTCTCTCGCTTAATTGTATAGCTCATATGTAGCCATTTCACTTCGTAAATAAAAAGACACAACAATAAACAGCCAGGTCCCTTACACAAATGAGGAAAAAGTTTTTTAATGGTCTTGCTTAGTCATTTTCGTCTGATGATAGCCAGATTTACGATCAAGCACTAATAATAATAATAACTATAATATATTTTATATAGCACCCTTAGAGAACTCAATCTCTTTCTAGGCAATTTACTTTGCCGTAAAGGAAGCACGATCGAACAGTTAGCGGTAGCATGCTAAATAAAAAAAAACAATAACATGGTTAGGGGTGACATGCACAGGGTCAGGATGCAAGCATGGCTAGTGGCAGCATGCACAGTATCAGCTCGCATAATTATATAAAGGATGAATCAGGCGGAATCACTAAATGCTGTCATAGATAGCTGCGTTTTTAATTTCTTTTTAAATACTCCCAATTCAATTGCATTTCCCTTTGCAGCAAATGTAAAGCGCCTAGAAAAAGAATGAGTTCTCTGAGGGCGCTTTATCAATTGCATTATTATTACTATTATTATTATTATTAAATTTGGAAAAGTCAGGAGATGTCGTGACGCCAGTCGGGAGTGAGTTCCAGCCTTTGGAAGTCTACGAACTAAAAGCACGGGTTCCAAAGAATTTGAGATTAGTACGAGGTGTAGGTAAACATTAGATTCCGAAAAGCGGGTGGTACGATGCTTAGCCTGGTGAGAAAGTAGATCTGATAGGTAGGCTGAAGCCAAAGAATGAAGGGACCTAAAAGTGAGTGACAAAACCAGAAGTCTGCGCGTTTCTCAACTGGGAGCCAGTGCAGGTTGACGAGAAGTGGAGTGATGTGGAAACTGCAATGCTAACGATAGACAAGCCTAGCTGCAGAGTTTTACACCAGCTGTAAGCGATTGATTGCACATGCCGGTAGGCCAGCAAGTTGTGAGTTCCAAAAGTCAAGAAGGGATGTCAAAAATGCATGGACCAATTTACATGTTGTATCCCTGTCTAAACAAGCCCAAATTTTAGCAAAGTTTTGTATCTGAACGTAGACAGACGACTGTGGAGCTGGGTGACCGTCTAATGATAGGTCACTTTGGAACATGGCACCTAGATTTCGTGCAGATTCAACAGAACATAGATGACAGAGCCGATTTTGAGCGCTAGGTTTTCCAATTTCTGAGTCACACTTGATTTTTCTCAAACTATTAAGTTATTTTTATCGGCGTTAAATTTAAGTAAGTTTGCTGCCATCCATGTCTGGGTGTCATCAATACAGGCAGCAAGGGAGTTGAGGGAATTCGAGGTTCTCGAGGGTGGGGAGGGATCAAAGCAAAGATATAACTGAGTGTGATCTGCATAGAATTGAAAGCCTAGATTGTTCCTGGCAATCACATCAGCAAGAGGGAGGGTACCAACCATGAAAAGAACAGGACCAAGGACAGATCCCTGAGGTATCCCACATTTCAGAGGTTCTTTGGATGATCTTTGTCCATTCACATCAATAATCTGGATTCTACGACTGAGATAGAACCTGGACCATTTCAATTCAGTGCCGGTGATGCCCACGAGATGACAGGTTCTGAAGACGGATTTGGTGATCGATAGGATCAAAAGCTGCCAAAAGATTCAGCAAAACAAGCAGATATACACTAGCTAAGTCTGCATTCTTAACTACGTCGTTACACACCCGAAGTAATGCTGACTCAGTTGAGTTATTAGCATTAAAATCATAATAGAGCTTACTAGCAAGGTTTGACGTTTCAATATATTTGCTCGGCTGGTCTGCCACGACTCGTTCCAGTGTCTTTGATTGGAACGGCAGAAGGGGGACTGGGCGGAAGTTACTCAAGTTCTCTCGGTCTCGTGTTTTTTTTAAGTATCACATAACACCTGACAGTGCATCTAGAGTATCACTGATCATTTAAAATAGGTACTGGCTGTTTTTTAACCGTTTTTATTTGTTAACATGAAGGACCTAGGGGAAGTCCCGTATGAATCTCAGGCTGATTTGCTGGATGGCACTAGGTAGGGTCGCATCTTTCGTCATCCACATTATCTGAGGCTGGAAGCTAATATTTGCAGTAAAATTCTCTGAGAAAAATAACGATCAAGAATTTGGATGGCGTCCTAAAGGAACTAAATTGCTTCTTATGAAATTTACCCGTGATAGATAAGAAGCTTGGGAACTGAATAATTATAGCAAGTAAAAACTCAGCGAGTGTGAGCCCGTAAATGATCATTCTGTAGAACGGTACAAATGATGCCCCTGCCTAAGCAAACTCAAATTTCAGCAATGCAACTTAGCAGGTTGTCCTAAAGTCAGAATATGCCGTGCTGCCAGCTGATGGTTGGTTTTTAGGCTTCAGAGATATTTTAAGCGAAGGTTTTTCTCCAAAAAACTGGGGTTTTTAAAGGCATGGCCAAAACAAGGTACGCAGGAGCAATACAATTAAAGGAGCCTAAAATGTACGTTGTGACAGCTTGAAGTCAATATGCTGCACAGTTGAAAGCTTGCACCGGTGTCGGTGAGATTTGCTGCTTCATAAGAGTTTTGCCGTCCATGACAGACAAGCATAGCTGCCTAGTTTTGTACCAGCAGCGGCAGTATTTTTGCAAAGGCTTGATATTATAAAAGTAGTGAATCGCATTACTCTAGACAGGATTTCATAAATTTATGCACTCCTCGAGTGGTGTAAATGTATACTGACGTCAGGCATGCATTAACCACCTTAGCTGTGATATCCTTATCAAAGAAAAGCCAAATACGCTGCTTGCGTTTCGCTATCAGTTGTTCTACTAACGTCTATCAGCGATAGCACAGTTTCTGATCTCGCAAAACCCGCATGGACCCAAGATCTGCGGCCTTGTTGATATTTGATCAACGGGCGATTCTCTGTTGCCCGTCAAGGCCATCACTCTGAGCCCTGAGCGAGTGTTTTGCGTTAATCTAACTGCCTCGCTCGATACGGTCGAGCCCGCCTATTAGAAAAAAGCCTTACCGGTTCCGTTGATCAAGTTGCATCTGTCGTTCTGCCAGTAGTTCAAACGTCTACAAGAGATCCACCAGTACTTTAGCGAACGACGTTTTCGAACTACCTGGTGCAATAGTGCCGACAAACGATCCCCTGGAGAATCACTGAAGATGTTACAAATGAAAGGGTCATGCAGTGCCACGCCAAGCAAACAAAATTTAAGTTATACAAGCTTCTGATATCCTAGGTCTTCTTCCACAGAAAAATTTGAATGCTTGACAACATGTAGGTAATTTACAAGTAAAATCGTGCATGATTTGGGTGAAATTTTTGTTAAAATCTGGAACTAAACGATGTAGCGATAGGCTCAAGATAGAGTAAGACATGCTGAGACAGAAAAGAGACCTGTTGCACGACGCGGAGGCTCACCGTTTGCCATTCCAAGAAGCTACAGTGAGAAACTTCGATATGTCTGAATGTCCTTGGAAAACCTTAAAGATGCCGCTGCTTGATCCATTCCGCTGCAACGAATTTTGACCCTTAATGCGCGTGCTGGACAAACCTAGCTCACTTCCTACAAAGTCACTAAAGATTGATCTTAAGTGTAATTGAACTTGTCCTAAGGTTTAATATGTTAGAAATTCACGACTCAGCTCATTGCTTCGATTCCTTCAGTAGGCATTCTATCATTACCAGCTACGTTTGTGGGTGAAAGCCGCTAAGGCCCGTGTGCCCTAATATAAACAAGGCTGCTGAATCAGTCGAACTTTGACTTCGGATGCCCGTCATTAGCAGCATGGCGCCACATTTCGTATGGCTCAATTGTCATCCTTGGCGACTCAAGGTAAAGCTTGGCAAATTGCTGCCGTGTTTTCATTTATTGCAGGCGAAACGCGCCACACACGAGCAAAGTTCTTTGCCGGGGAACGACATCAAGTGGGTGCCACTGGTTCTCCAGCCCCGGAAGGTACTGGTGACACCACTATGCTTTAAATTGGAGCCTTACGAAATAATCAGTCACAGGTCTACATGAGAAGGCAGCAGCCTTTGAATAGAATCAAAACTAGTTTTGTAAGCTCCTTTGTGTAGAGGTCAAAGCCTGTTTCTTTGTGAACCACTGGTAAAAGAGATCATCGAGTGCAATAAATTTCTCAACAAGCTCATTAGTAAGGGCACGGCGGCTTGAACACATTCTTCACAGTGTTTAGAGGTGATCACAAGGCGGAAACTACGGACATATGGCTGAGACTATGGTATAGAACTAGGGCACAATGTGTTACAGGATATTGTGCTAGATTATAGGCCGCTAAAGTTCATATACTAAATGCTCATGTCGATTAACTCAAGAAGAAAATCGGGGCTTTCTCGTCGGAACAAAGGCGCAGCTTTCACGGATATTTAGTGGACTCAAAACACCGTATCAAGGACAACATAAATTTAATGTGATGGGGGACTGTATTTGAGGCTTATTCTTGAACTTAATTTATATTACGGTCCTAAATCTCTGAGGACAAATCCTTTCTGAATCTTCTGTGGTCATTCTTTTATAGCTTCTGCATTCCAAATTCATGTTAGTTTTGCTACGGCCGCTATTTCTTCTGTTTCACCGTGAACAAAAATGCGTGCTGAGAATGGGTAGATTTCAAAATATATTACTCTCCTTGCCATTAAAGCAGAATTGTTAAGGTATAATAGATGCCATTTTCCGTCATTTTGAGTCAATAGCGAGTACAAACTAACATAGACTCAGCAATAAAAACTGTTTATGTGATTTTTTACCATGATTAGTTAGACGTACGGCTGTTCAAGTCGGCTGCTAAGACGGGTGCTGCATATTGCCACGTGTCCGACTCGCACAGCTATGCGGTTTCATCGAAAACTATGCAGACTTTGTTTGGCAGCCTAGTAGGTTGCTCCATTAGATATCCCATTGATAGTACCGCTTGCCTGAGGAATTTGTGCCTATCACTTCACACTCCGTCATGACTTTCCCCATAGAGTTCCTCGTTGCAGTATTGCATGTCGAAGCGATGGTTTCAGAACCGCCGCTGCACCACAGGTTGGTGCGTTGCACGATAACAAAGAGCAGCCAAACCTATGCATACGTGTACATCTACATATACATCCAGACCTGTATGTATGTAATGCATACATATGTATACACACGCACAAACACAACACACACACACACACACACACACATATATATATATATATATATATATATATGTGTGTGTGTGTGTGTGTGTGTGTGTGTGTGTGTGTGTGTGTGTGTGTGTGTGTGTGTGTGTATTATGGTAGATTCTACTGGGTGGGCTTTATATCAACGACGCTTCATGCCAAACGAAATTGAGCAGATGCACAGTGCGAATGTTGGGTTTGAAAAAACGCTGGAGGACCACCACGTCACTCCGAGTAACTATTAGGTATATATGCTTACATTATAGTAATATCCAAACGTCGAGTCAAATTGTGGCACGGAAACGTTGAAGTCCTTTATCAGTTTGGCCACACGAGGTTCGTTCAGCATTCGTTGCAGATCCACGAGGAATTTGTCGGGGTAGCCCCACAGCAGGTCTTTCACAGAGACGGTGATGAACAGATGCTCATTCTCGACTAAGCGAACGATGACGTCCAGTAGCTCCTCGGGCAAGTGCTGGTTACGGAATGAATATTCCACCACCTTGAAATAATCGCACAAAAATCTTAATTTCACGTGAGGTTAAGGAAGTCAGTGAAGTGTATTCATTTCATCGCGTGTCAGAATGATGATGACGATGTTTACCCTGCCTGCCGCATTACTGCTTTTTTGAAAAAATCTTACACATGGTGCCATCGTGTGGTACCTTCAAAAATAGCACCTGTAACTGAAATATAGCTGGCGCATTTTTTATCGTGAGCTAAAATGTACGATGGACGCAGGCAGGAACTATGCACTGCATTTTGAAACGGTCTCTTCTGCTCTCGGAAACTTCCCTCAATCACCTCAAACTTGCATTTAATAACGGAAAATGTTAGAATTCTTTATAATACCGCTTGTAAAATCTGCTTTCATGATTTAGTAATCGTGAGTGTTTGAAAGGGTACTGAATTACCAGATATATCTCTAAGTGATCATCTTTGAGTCGTCTTTAAAAGATGTTCCATCAGCAAAAATTATAAATTCGTCAACAATTTACAGCTCCTTACTTGTTATGCTTGTTTCTGGTTGACTATGGTAAACCCGAGATAAACCTAGCACTGCATACTGGTTAGAGGGGTTCATTACTTCTCAGTCTTTGCCTGCTCTTTGCCTTTGCTAGGTCGTGCGCCTTTTCTTTACTTACCCTGTTGCATCCTTGACTTTCAATCACGAATGGCCTTTACGTGTCAGCTTAGCTTTCACTCCGAAATGCGAAACGTGAGCCCTCCCTCACTTCGTCCGTCCGTCCGTCCGTCCCTCCCTCCCTCCCTCCGTCCCTCCCTCCGTCCCTCCCTCCGTCCCTCCCTCTGTCCCTCCCTCCCTCCCTCCCTCCCTACCTCCGTCCCTCCCTCCGTCCCTCCCTCCCTCCGTCCCTTCCTCTGTCCCTCCGTCCCTCCCTCCGTCCCTCCCTCCGTCCCTCCCTCCCTCCGTCCCTCCCTCCCTCCCTCCCTCCCTCCCTCCCTCCCTCCCTCCCTCCCTCCCTCCGTCCCTCCCTCCCTCCCTCCCTCCCTCCCTCCCTCCCTCCCTCCGTCCCTCCGTCCCTCCCTCCCTCCCTCCCTCCTTCCCTCCGTCCCTCCCTCCCTCCCTCCCTCCCTCCTCCCCTCCCTTCCTCATCTCTCTCCGTCCGCCTGTATGTCATACGAAGGGGGTTAACCCGCCTATCTATCCGTGGCCAGCGGACGAGTTGCAGCAATCCAAGGGCTAAGGGCTAGCTAGTCGCTCTGCATGTTGAATCGTTCAACTGCCGACACCTAGTTTTGGTGATTTCGCGGAAGTAGAAATGGACCCAAGCGGCATAATTGTACTTGAAGTTAGAAGATAGAGTCAGATTTGTTTAAAGACGGCACGTTTTGACGATACGATCTCCGAACCTTTACTATTTCGGTAATCTAAACTTTAGAGGGTCGCCTAATCTTTGATTAGGTGAAGAGTCATGTGATCTCAAACTTAAACTCTATGGAGATTTTTAGACACCTGTTCCTGAAGCCGAGTTCGATATCCGAGAGCAGGATCAAAATTCCGCTACGCTGCTGTAGGAGTAAGAAAACAAAAACATAAATAGACTATGCTGCATTCTTTGCGAGCTTTGGAGTTCAACTTGTATCTTTACTCGTTATGGGCAATTTTAACATTCATTATGATAAGTTATCTAACGCCTTCAGCACTACATTTCATGTAATGACTGATTCATTTTCTCCTGCTGCTCATGTCACGGCCCTACTAACATCAAATGTTACTCAATCTACAACACTTTTTCCTAAAACCACACACTATCATCTCACCTTTTATTACCATTTTCTGTTGACTGAATGAGATTTTTATGTGGTCAGATAAGCAGTGTGCCCTCATCTGCATCCAAAGTCACCTGTGAATCTCGAAACCCCGTGAGCTTTCACGTCGGTGCTGTCCGCGCGAGAATTTTGTCTTCTTCCCTGCTGCTCATTATACCCCTTCTGACCTTTCCTCATTTGTAGAATGCTGCAACACGACACTAGCTGGCATGCTTGACGAGTCTGCTGCACCTCTAACTAATCGCACTGCCCGCCTTTGCCCAAGCGGCCTATGGTTAACCGCTGAAATAAAACAAGCTACGTCTACTAAGCACAAGCTTGAAAAAGCGTATCAGAGATCTGGTCTGACTGTCCATCGACAGGCACGCGAGGAATAATGTAGATCCTATTAATCAAACCTAGCAAAGCTCAAGTCTAACTTAAACAAAAACAGGGTGCAATCATAGATGCCAATTCAAAGATGCAGATTTCTACGATCAAATAGCTCTTTAACCGCTCCTATATTAGCTCCTTACCTAGTGATCTTTGTGATGATCTAGCCGATTGTTTCTCTAGTTTCACTGTCAAAAAGATGGACAAGGTCAGGGAGTCCGTCGCCGAGCGTTGCAGCATCCCCTCTGCAATTGTGTCCCTCAATTCCATGCAGCACCTCAATGTCTACGTTCAAGGAGGCCGCAAGTGATCTCATCCTAATTCATATCTCAATCAAAGAAAATAATTAGTCCTCTAGGCCCTATTATAACTGTCCTGCTTCCACGATGCAAATATCTGCTGCTGCAAATTATAACTACCATAAATATTTTAGTAGCCTTAGTTCATTTCCCAGCACCTTTCAAAAACGCTGTAGTCAGGCCACTACTCAATTCAGCATCAACTCTAGACCGAGAGAACTTGAGCAACTTCTACCCAGTCTTCCTTCTATCGTTCCTAGCAAAGACATTGGAACTCACATTTTGAAACTTTACACCTAGCTATTAGGTCTATAGCCTTCAGCCCTAAACAGCATAATGCTTGTTGGCACTGAGTACGTCACAACTTATCATTCGACCACCCTTTCTTTGTAGTGAATGTAAAGTTCTTAGAAAGAGATTAAGTTCTCTGAGAGCACTATACAAATGAAATATTATCATAATCGTCCTTTTAACTTTTGTCCAATCCTTTCACAGTGCTCTCCGATGTCGTGGATCGGTTGCTGCTAGCCCTAATGATATTCGCTTTGAACAGAGGGTGAGCATTTAGCCTGAGAATGACTTGGGATCAGGGAAGCAAAGCGGCATACAGTGTACATACATAGACTGGAAAGTTGAACGTCGTAACGACGAGGTCTTCGGCCTGCGCAGACAGATACGGGTCAAAGTAATACGTTCCCTGCTGACGATATTCAATCGTGTCGTCGGCAGCACTATCAAAACTTATGTTTGTCTTTTTAGACTTCAGCCTACAACACACAAGTGCGCTATGCATGCAGATTCGTGCCATCTCAAGATCTTAGCGATACACTCAGTGGGTCACCTAAATAATCATTGAAGGCAAAAGATGAAAGATAATAAAACAAAGCAAAAGACAGCGGATGGACGATAATTGTTGGTATATATTTAGCGGTAAGATGTGGTACCTGAGTAAGCAACAGTTTAAATCTGGATGCCTGACACGTTGCTCAAGGGGAGTGCTTCCAAGTTTTGGTCGACCAAGCTTTGATAAGGGTTTCATAATCTTCTAAGCCTGTAAGTCTGCCATTATCTCACGAGTGCTTAGTTATATTAGCACTTCATAGTTATTGGCGTGACCTTTCATTAAAGATTAGATTAGTTAACAGCCTCATTTGCATAGAGGCAGGATAGCCTTGGTGTGGTGGTTTCTTTTCATGATATTGATCCCGAGGTCGTGAGTTCAAATCCTGTGGTATGAGATCCTTTATTGCTGCTGCAAGTGCTGGTGATTTCCGTAAAGGCTCTTCTGCCGCTGTAAAAAAAGATACTGTTAAATCCGCCCGATTTTTTATCACTGCCGCTTACAGTGAACAATTAAGGATTCTAACCATTCCTGGACTCGAACCGAGTTATTCGTTAGTGAAAAGTGAGCACCCTTCTTAGCCCCGCAGGCGTTGCAGATTACGAAAGCTCGCCCAGCTCCCGTAGCCTGCTTTAGGCCGCCAGCGCCCAGCTAGATTTCTTAGCCCTGTCTGTGGGAAACCGCGGCCAATCCTCAGAAGTCTGCAAGCTTTTGAATCTATAGTAGTCCTTCGTGACATTGGAAGTATTATGGTCACATATCCAAGCAGAAGCCAGCAATTAAATGCCTAGGCGACCACCTCGCCACAACGTTAAAGCTAATAGAGCGCAGGCAATGCTAGTGTGTAGAGCATCAACCTGTGTGCACTAGGGCTGCAACTTCATAGCTCTTAAGCCTTTTAATTTTTCCAGTCTCAGGTGGGATGCCTTTGAACCTCCAAATGACTCAGACTGAAAATCTGAGCTAGAATGGTTTATTCAGTGGCGTATCTATTGAGCTCGTCACTTGTTGTGCCTCTCGCGCTATTAAGACGACTAGTTCTCTTGAATCTGTTCACGTGGTTCTATCTATAGGATGCCTAGAACTGTTGGAGCACGTTTAGTCTGCACACATCACTAAAGCCGCCATGTTGAACGGTTTGCTTATAGTTGGTCCCCTTCAAGGCAGCTTCGCTTGCGAAATGTACGAGCTGGCTTTACTACCTCTTCCTCTCTTGCAAAACCACAAATACTGTGTGTACGCTTTGTAAAGATCAAAATCATGCAGCGTAAATCAACAGCCTATTCGGTATACTGCTCAAGGAGGCGAGAACGCCTCATAATTCGATCGCTTCATGTGGTTGCACTGTTCGATGACGAATTAGCTAGTGAAGAGTTTACATGTTCGTGGCTTGTTGGGACCAGCCGGCACATAAGAATGAGGATCGCTAGTGTACTTGCAACGTCAGCACCAGCTCTACTGGCTATCTGTCTGCTACTCCCACTTCTTTTTGGTGGAGATGATAGCACTGGATCGCCTGCAGTGACCAAATGATTAATGGGTATCGGAGATGTAGGAACTGAGCTTTTGTGGTCGTTACATGCTGCCTTGGGCTGCAAGGTTGCGAAGTCAAGCTTTCAGCAGTCTGGTTAATGGCCATTCGTCTTCGTTTTGTTATTCATCCACTTGCTGATCGGAGCAAGTGAGATCTTGGTGAGTTGTGGTGGACTACGACTTCTGCTTGGATCCATTGCACGGACGCGAACCTTTTCGCCGTGAAGGAGTAATAGATAGTCTCTTCGTGGGTCGTCGCTACCACCTTGCCCAGCATCAAGTAGTTGGCAAACTGACTGAAAAACTGACAAACACGACTGACGGTGCTGCCAAGGAATGGCTGGCACGACACTAATGCTCGCTTATCGAGTAGCAATTGTGGTCCTCAAACTGCGACCCTGCAGTAAAGCAGCAGGCATAGGTAGACCGTCCCTAATTGACTTGTTCCTGAAGGTGAGCACAACTGCACCTAATTATTTGCCATCGCTGAACATTTTCACAGTCGTTTTTGCTTTCTGGATGAATCGCTTTAACAGACAGTCGCTCTGAGGCTAAAACAGGCTAGAGGTAGTAATCCGAACATCTAAACGAGGTGCAGTCTCAAACTCAGTATTAGTGAGCTGCGGTTCACTGTCAGTCACTAGTTCCTCCACGATCGCGGAGTTTGCGAATACTGAATTGAAGGCTTACGCGACTTCCTCCGTCCGTACTGCACAGTGTTTATCTGTAGCGACCCATTTGCTGCACTGATCGTCAGTCAGCATCTAATTTCTTCCATCGCGATGGAACAGGTCAACTACCAGCTTTTGGCATGGGTATTTTGGAACAGCATGCACCGTATATGTCATAAGTGGGTTGTTTTTGGTTTTCTTGACATTTGCTGCAAGCTGCCACGGTGTCCTCGATCGATAGAATTACGCATCCAGGAAAGCAGACCGCAATTCTGGCAAGCATGATATTTTTATAGCAATCATAAAATTGACTTCGTGAAGTAGCACCAAAAGCTTTGGCGAAATAACCAAGGAATGACCACATGTTCGTCTTTAAGATCGGGTCACTGGGTTATCAAATCATGACGAACACCGCAAAGGCCAATGAGCAGGCTGTTGTCGGTGCTTATCTGGACACCCAGTCACAAGGAATGAAATGAATGCTTAAACGGATATGTCTTCATCTGTTGCTCGCCTGCAGGATTAGCGTTGATCGTATGATGGTCGGGTCTGGTGAATAACAAATGCAGTTTTCACTTCCTCTTCTAGCCACTCATGATCTGTAGACAGAAATTTGGATGGCGCCCCGCTTAGTGCATCTGGTATGATGAGCTCCTGCCCAGGCTTATGGACTAAGATGAAGTGATAGCCCAGGCAAAGATGTCTCATACATTGCAACCATGGTGATACCTCAGCGATAAGCTTATTAAAGATGCCAAGTAGTGCTTTATGGTCGATTTCTACAATAAGGCCCTTCCCAAAGAGGTATTAGTGAAAAGTTCAAATTGCATCGTTTTGTGCTCTTGCATTGATGCGCACGAGGAGTTTTTCTGTGCCAGCCTTCGCAACTACTGCAACAGGAGTGGTGCATTCTGAGAGCTGGCTAACTGCTACATGCATTCCTTACTTCACTAGGGCGTGCAGGCGGTTCGCAAGCCAATTTCTGTATTCGAAAGGAACACGCCGAGCCGCCTCGACAACCGACTAGAAACGCGGGTACAACTCGGTCTTGTATTTCTCGGGTCGGCTTTCTAATCGATTAAAGGCGTCAGGAAATTTCCCTCGGATTGATAGCGGCATGGCGTGGAGTAGCGACCAGCTGAGCCTGGTTCTTGATTATGTCTAATTCTCTGAGACTATGCAGGCCGAAGAGACCTGGAATGTCTTCGTTTACGCTTGTGAATTTCAGTGTCTGCCGTCTTCCTATATACAGTACCTGGAACTCAACCCCATACTGACAGGTGTACCACTATGCGAAATGAGATTGACCTTCGTCGGCTTGGGAGCACCGTCACGCAAGCAGAAATGCAAAGCCCACGACATGACGTGGCAAGTGGCTCCGACATCAAGACAAACTTTAAAGTCACGGCCAAGCACATGAAGATTAATACCCGAGGTCGCGGCTTGTATACATCACTATGGCCTGCTGAGGGGTAATTAATTCAGACTCACGTGATGCTGCTATGACATTCGGGATATCTTTTATAGAGCAAAGCACCCTACGACAAACAGCAGCGTAGTGACTCTTCACTCCACGAAGCTCGCAGGCATTTCCGAAGGCATAACACTTCATGGGTGCATGTTCTGTACCACAATAACCACTTAAGCATCGCTCCGCTTCGCAGCCACATGTGACGGCTTCCAGCATTCTGTGGTTCCTCGGAAAAAGCTCTGAACGAGTGTCAACCGGCAGTGAACATAAACTCATGCGGCTTAATAGAAAGTGAGCCGTTACTCTTCATGACCTACAAATGGTCACCACGTGAGCGAGAGTCTGCTGGGTATCCAACAAGAGGTTTTTCCTCGTGGCGTCAGAAAGACATTGATGACTATCTGGTCGCTCAGACCTGTAGGCCTGTCCTCAGCTTGAAAAAGGCATGGCTCAGCGTGACCGAAAAGAGCAGCGTAAAATTAATCACGGTATTCTGAATCGCATTGTCGGCGACGGCGGTGAAGAATGCGAAATATCCTCGCCACTCATTTCTCCAAGGAATGAAAGGTACGGTAAATATCGCCAGTATTTTTTCAAATTCGTCTGTATCTTCTATACCTCCTATTGATCAACCCCAGGAGAATGTACTTAATATTTCGATAGCGTCTCGACCCACAGCCGTTAGCAGGTGGCCACTTATGCGGGTCCATCCTTAGCAGACCTTTCAGAAATATCCAAAGTCATAAAGACCATATTTGTGTTACGCAGAAGAGTTTTGTATTGCGCACTCACAGCCCAAGCAGCTTTCGGTACGCATTCGGTAGCCAACAGACTTCGTCTCACGCAACAAAGAGAAAGTGAGAAGCATAGCAGAGTCAGAAGAGCAATTGACGTAGTGAGTAGCATGGAAGTAGCAGCTCAGAGCCGCTGAAAAAGATGAGCCATAGTCGGCAGTAGGAGATTAGCTGTCGTTGCATAAGAATTGTGAAAGCGAATTCCACAGTCTAGGACCTGCAGAGCTGAAGCTTCTGTCGCCAACAGTCTTTAAGCAGAGAAATGGTACAGCTCATAACAGCATTACAGCCTAGACAGTACCAGGCAGCTAGTAAGTGCACTTGTCTATTTCCCGTGCGCTCCGCGAGCCACTTTCCTTCACTGTGGTTCTTTCCACACGACACTGACAAGTGGTCTTACTAAACTGCGACCCTAAGTGTTTCCTGTGGACTTTTGCTGGCTCGTCTAAGCAGGATGCGCGGCTTCTCATAGCGGCTCACTCTGCTGTTTTACTCGTGCCGTGACTTTCAAAGCGCCTGGTTGGCTGGCTATCTGGCTCTCCCGTGGCGCTATGCAAAACTGCATCGTTGCTATTGTTATTGCTATTACTATAGCGTATCTTCAACGCTCAGTCGGCGGCTGCGGCGTCTCGGCGAGAGTCGATCGCGAACGCCAGGCAAGTTGCGAGGATTTGCCTTCACCTCGACCACTAACGTTAAATTCACCATTCACATTCACCGATACCAGGAGATTCGCAGTTTCGTGCGCAGGCTGCACGGCTACGTGGGCCTCCTCGCTAAATCAGAGTGCACTTTGGAAGCGGCACCGCGCGGGGCGGCGGCTAGCGTTTTTGCGTTTCCAATTCATTCGATGTGATACAACTGTGTTTCTTTTTCCATCTTCTGACCGAGCTCGAGCGGCGTCTCCGACGGCGAGCTTTCGCTTACCATCGCTGCCAAGTAAATTCCTTTCTCTACACAAGCCGCTCCCAGCGAAGCCAAATGTAAATGCCAATGCGTCTCGCTGCGCCCGTCCACGCCGCCCTCTGCGATGCGAATGGTCACACGACGCGCGCCGTACTAAGTCCTCCCGTAACAGCACGGAGCGGCGTCTCCTTAGCGGTTTACCCGTTCTGGCACACTTCAAGCCAGCTTCATTAAAGAGCGACTGCAACTGCACGGTTTTCTCTCTCGCATCTTTTCCCCGTCGTCGTCTACAGCTTCCGCTGAGCGATGAGTACGGTTTGGATTGTCCCCGGTAGAGCACGTACTAGGTCATCCACCTAAAAACACACCTATTTAGGACAGCATTTAGTGGGTCCCTGTGATTCGTCCTTCATGTGCCTATGCGTGCTGACACTGTGCATGCTGCCACTAACCACATTTGCATGCTGACCCTGTGTCACCCCTAACCATATTATTCATTTCGTTTGTTTTTCAAGCATGATTTTACTTACCATTCAATTGCATTTCACTTTACAGCAAATGTAAAGCGCCTAGAGAGAGATTAAGTTCTCTGAGGGCGCTTTATCAAGTGAATTATTATTATTATTATTATCCACCAAGTGACCTTGACGACCTATCTTCACGGCGGAGCAGGCTCGAGTTCAACGCGTGATACCAGACAGGCGCGCTTCGCTGCGAGTGAGTTCAGACCGTGCCTTACCTTTTGACGACTGCTGAACTACATAGACACACTGACGACATTAACGCCTCGGTGCGAATATTCCACCGCTCTTCGTCCGCAAACCGTCGTCACTGAAGTGCATGCCTCCGCGCTAATGCTGCCGTCGTTTGTCAAAAGTCGGTACCCTTCGCCGAGTTTCGCCACTTTAACGAGACACCGCTTCAGAGGCCAAGGGGCAGTCATGTGGCTAGGGAGGTTTTGGACTACCGGAAGAGACTTCTGGGAAGCCACGTGCCTTCCGCCACACCAATTTAGCCCGTAAACGCCTGGTAAACCATCGCTGCTGTGGTGGTGGTGGCGACCGCATAACCGGTGGAGGAGCAACGACGCGCACAGCGAGCAGCTCTCAAGGTCGGGAGGAGAACATTGGGCCGACAGTTTTGACTCGCTTCTACTGATGGGCGCTTCGACTGCATTTTTCTTAGCCGCTGCTGCAAAAACGTCATTGCGCTAGCGCGACACCTGGTCCTTTCTCGTACGGTCGCTCGCGTCGGCGCTGGACACGCTGGTAGACTGAAAACGCGCTACGTTCACTGACCGCTGTGCGTCTAGTCACACTTTTTAGTTCAGGCCACAATGCCTCCAGTTCCTCGCAGCATTGCAGCGCTTCGCACTGCATTGCAGCGCTCCGCACAGCATTCCATCGCGCCCCGCACAGCCTTGCATCGTGCCCCGCACAGCCTTGCATCGCGCCTCGCACAGCCTTGCATCGCGCCCCCGCACAGCCTCGCATCGCCCCGCACAGCATCGCAGCGCCCCGCACAGCATCGAAGCGCCCCGCACAGCATTGCAGCGCTCGCGCGGTCGCATTGGCGTAGACTTTGCTTACGCCAGACGAAGCGGCTGCTTCGGTGGAGAACTACGCGGCGGCTGCGCCCGCCGCAGGCTGCACTCTTTGCGAGTGGCAGCGCTTTTCCTCCGCCGGACGTAGCCAGACTGAACGCGCCAGAACGAGGCTTCACCACGCACATCCGCTCGCAGCGATTCACTGGTGCGTCTGAGCAATCAAGACTGAATGCTCCCCCCCCCCCCAGATCATTCAGCATCGGCCACTTTTCGTTGCTTACAACCCGACGGGCAGGCATTGCTGTCTGAAGTAGGCTTGGGCGTGTTGTGTGTGTAGTCTCGCGGCGTAGCGTCCCGCATTACCAAAGCGCAGGTGACAAAGCCTCAACAAAATTATAATTCATTTGTACAGCACCCTAAGAGAACTTCAGATGTACCTCGGGGCTCAAGTCCACCACCTCAGCCAGACCTTCGTCTCGGCGAGCACCGTAACCACTGGACCATTCAAAGACTCATTCCTACGGCCCGCACTGGACTGCATTTCAATCGCGTAAAATAATGCTGTGCACTTGTGCCATCTCTGCGGTAATTTTAAAGCGCACATTGATTTTGATTATTGGCCTCTGAGCACCCAATACTGCATGTTCATCTGCTGCGCCCGATCGGGCAGACGGGATCGGGAGATCGGCAGGTTAGTTAGGTTCCCGTCAGTAACACGGCAGCACTGCAAGCATTGCAAGAGAGTTATTTCAAGATGCAAATTTCTATGTATCCGATACAAATCGATTGGCAGAAAATAATGGAAACCCGCAGCCATAATTACCCGTCGTCACTTACAAGTAAGTAAAAGGTCCTCTCTGAATTAGCGAAGGCTGCGAGCCAAAAGCGACTATCTCTTCGGCGTTCAGGACGTCGAATATCCAAAACTGGAGATGCTCTGAAGCATCGTGGATAGGATCCACCCAGCTGTTGTATATGTCACTGCCATTTTGCAACGGGAGGATCTGCAACAGAAGTTTCGCTTAGCAGGACTTCGTGCGCACAGTACGAGACCTGCTATTTAATATAATAGAGAAGTAAATTGTTGCTGATAAAATTGTCATTTATTTAGCGGCATACTTTACGAGCGTTGACAGGTGTCAGCCCATTTCCAGGGGCAATACAGGATTGCCTGCAGCAAGAGTCGACCCCGCGACCTAGCTGGAGTAGAGCGTTGAGTAAGTAAGTAAGAGTAAGCGTAGAGTAAGACCCATTTAGTCCCTGCGGCTTAGTTGGGTCATACTATACGAAAGGACTCTTGCATGCCTTCGCTTGATCGAAAAGTAAAGCTTTCATTTCATTCTGAAGTCTAATTCGATACTAACGGAAAGTCTACTGAGTATTCATGTCAAAAATGGGCTCGCGTAAGCAGCAAATAAAGATCGAAAGTGCGACGCGACATAAAATGCGAGGCAGCACTGCTCGATTTGTCGCGGCTGTGGTCAGCGGTTCCCCATCACATTTTCGCGCACGGCCGTCCGTCGGTGCAGCGGCCAGAGCTGTTTTGGGTCCGGCGGTAAAGGTGCAGCTCGCCCCAACCAACAACCAATCAACCCTAAGGTCTGGCCGAGGTCGTGGGCTCGAGCCCCGAGGCACATGCGAAGCGCCTGAATAGACATTAGGTTATCTTAGAACGCTATGCACATGAATTACATATATTTGCAACGAGATATCTCCGGGCTGCTGCGGGCTCCCTGCAGCCGCAGCACGAGTACAGCTCAAAAGTTCCTCGCACGTCACTTCCGCCGCGCAAACGCGAAGCTGAGATTGAGCGCTGTAATCCAGAGAAAGACTCGCTGCGAGACGTGCACAGCAGCTACCTTCAACTCGCGAATACCCACATAACCTGCGAGCGACAGCAAGCAAACGATGCGGCGCAATAGGCCGGCAATTGGCAACAGTTGCTGGCGCATCCGTTGCAAAGAACTTGAGTGGATTTGACCATCTACTTCATGCACAGCGGCAGCAGAAGAGCCTAAGGCCTGAGGCTATCACCGCCACTAGCAGAGGGCAATAGAGATTCGCTAGGTGCAGGACTCAGACCTACGACCTGGGTCGCGAAGAGCAAGTGCCTTACCCTTAGACTGAGCCGCTAACTAGCCTGCGTCGCACTGACCACGCCCCTCGCACAGTTGGGTCTATGTGGTGCTCGAAGCTGTGTACTTGCTTCCTCGGAAGAGAGATCAGTCGCCACGTCAACCGACGCAGCACGCTCGACGGCCCAGCGGACATTTTAGCAGCCGGGCTGTCGGTGAGCTGGCCTCCGCCCCTGATACGCTAATACTTATCGAAAACGCCAGCGACTACAGCGGGTGAGCTAGGACGGACGCTAAAGCTACTTTTCGCGATAACGAGATGGCAACTGTAGAAAGGTAGACAAATTACGAAAAAGCGATGCCAAAACCGCTGAGATCTTGTGCGTAGCTCGCACGCGTTTCACTAAGAAGTTGTGCAGCGGTGTAAGATAGGGGTAGAGCAGCACTGGCGCAACAGACTCGGTGGCTAAAACGACGAAACTATGAATCTGCTTCACTTCCGGCGGACCATCCATTTAGGGCTGACTCATCGCAGCAAGTCGCAGCGGCTAACAGAAGAGAGGTGGCACAGTGAGCATGCACGCGGTGCGTGTTCGCGAAGCGCGGTTGCTGTGCTGTGCTCCGAGGCGAGCAGCAGCAGCAGCAGGCGCTGCTGCTGAGCAGGTGCGCGCCGAAGCGGAATCGCCGAAAAGCTCGACAGGAAGCGCGATCGCCGGGCCACGCCCAAGTATGCAGCGCTCGCTGAGAAACGCGGTCGTGAATACGGAAAGAAACCAGATTCCACATCCGGCGCGCGTTGGTGACAGTCGCAGACCGCTCTGCGGCAGGAGATAGTGGGAGGCTGAACGGATGAACTACTGGCCGCGCGAACTTTGCTGCGCATCAGGACAGAAAAAGCGCAGGTCATGCGCACCGAAAGATGCCGCTTGGGCTTCTAGCTTTGGCCACAGAAAGTTCTCCAGCGTAGTGCTCTCTTATTCCTCGCGGCTTCCTGGAGCTGCAGGCCGAGGCGCGCCCGCTGATTGCACAGGACCAAAGTGCAGGCACTGCGAGAAAGCCGACGAAGTGCACTTGCCGTCTGCTTAAGTTCAGCCGGTTGCGTCTCGATCCTGCCGTTGGCCTTGATAAAACGAGAAACCCGTTATCTAGGGAACCCCCGGTTGGAGTTGAATCGCTAAAGTGTTTGCATCGTAACGCGAACTCTGCTCGTCTCGAGATTAAAGTCTCTTCGCGCGCGAGCGCCATCGAAGCGCGCCGGAAGCTGCGAGTGAGGGCAAGCCATCGACGTCGCCCGCCAGCCGATGCACGGCCAACTGGATCCGCTGCGGCTACTACTGACGCGCCACGACCGAGGTCGCAGCTTTGAATCGTGCGACGGGCGATCCTGTATTGCCAACGGCGGCGATAGCCGTCGCTATCGCGGCGGCTTTAGCTATCGCGGAGGCGATAGCCGTCAAGGCTCTTCTGCCGCTATGCAAAAGAGGCTGCTGAATCGGCTAATACTATCCTGCCAGGCAGCGGTACGGCCGCGTAGCGTTCTAATTCGCCCCGCCCTGCCCTTAAATAGCCCCCGCCATGACCCGGCGGCTCTCATTCTCTCTTTCAGGTCAATGCATGCGGGCTAATACGCCACGGTCCAAGACTTAAAGTCCGAGGGCGTTCGGTTACGGGGGCCGAGCTGGCCCTGGGTTGCAACGCTTCAGCGCGCCGCCTCGTGGCCACTAGCCGCCCGCGGCGCTCAGCCCAGCCGGCCCGCTTGCGAGCCGGCTGGGCTGAACGCTCTAAGCGTCGTCAGCCCGGCAGCGCCGTCGGAAGCAGGCTGAGCAGGCGGAAGCAGGTTGGGCAGGTGGAAGCCTCGAGCGGCGAGGTCGCGATCCCCCAGTAGAGGGCGGCGGCGGCGCAATGCCGAGGCACAAGCGAGCTAGGCGACGGGGAAGCGGCTAGATCGCCGCAATGGAAGAGCCATTGCAAAGCCGCCCGTTGCGTGTACGACGCTGAGCGCTACAATGCGCATGCGCTCAGCTGCTACTCCTGCTGCAATCTCTTTCGGGCCGTTGACGCCACGCTCGTGGCGGCGCTAGTCGTTGCCGACGCGTGGAAAATACCGGTGACGACGACGCTGCTGGCCACGAGTTAGCAGCAGCAGCGCAGCAGCTAGCACTCTCAGCACTAAGCCCGAAGTGACGGCCGGCACTTCCCGCACTTAACAGCATCCACTCGGCGTAGCTGACTTTTAATAGTAGACACTTAAACCACCGGAAGGAGGCTATAGCGACTGACATGCTGAATAACTGCATTATAGACATTTAATCATACATTTCGGCTGATTTCCCTAAACCAAGCGATAATATAACCGAAGTCGCACTGGTAGGACACCACAAGAGTACAGCTGGACTGGAGGACTTTTTGCATGTAATTAGCGATTCTTTATTGGGACCTTCGTCATTCACGCTGAATTTAGGTGACCTCATTCTAAATGTTTACGTTGTTGATGGCTGGCGACGGAAGCTTTCGTTCCGCAGGTCCCAGGCTGTAGAATTCACTTAAAAACTTTTTTTGGTTCTCTTTGGATGTATACAAACATCTGCCAGCGAGTTGTAGTGGCCTTGCTTGGAGAGAGCTGGCGGGCTAGCTATGCACAACCAGAGCTAGAGACGGCTGTAACAAGTCCGTTAACCAGCTCAGACGCGGCAGGCGACGACTGGACGTGGAGGCCAGCTGAACCCGCCATTTCGCTGGCCAGCCCGTCCGAGATAATCCGTTCTGCATCACTGGCTTCGCGAGAGCGGCCCTATTCATAGACAGAGCGAGTTCGAGAGCTCGCAACCCAGCGCTCGGCTGCCCGGGCTTTTAGCGCCCGCCCTCCATCCCGGCACTGCTGCAAGCCAGCGCCGCTGCGTCACGACCCGCTCGCTTGAGCACGGCTGCGGCGTTGGCGCCCTCGCGCTGCCGCGCTCCGCGCGGCGCGGCGCGGCGCCCGCACGCGCGCTGCCCTCACCTTGGCTACTTCGGAGCCAGTGCTGCCGCCATGCGATAGCTTAGCCGGCTAACGGTGCCGAGGGCGTGCGCGCGGTAGCGCCAGAAAACGACGGCACGTCGGCCCTTTGGAACGAGGCAACGAGCCCCAGACTAAACGAAGTCCGCGCTCGGCGCTCGGCTCGTGCCGCTCGCGAACTTATCCTCGGGTCGAGCGGCCGCCGGCGGGTCGCAGGAGAGGCGCGGCGGGCGAGCGGGTGGTGGAGGAGCGGCAGCGCATCTGTGGCGATAGACGCCCCCCTCGGCGCAGTAACCGACGCGCGGCGCGGTCTCGGCGCCCCCGTGTCATCGTCGCTCTGCGCGGCCCTTCGGGCCTTCGATTAGAATGTCGCGTTCGAGCACAGGCGCTCCGCGCGCCGCTAGGCGATCGCCGACGGCGCTCTCGACGCAGCGGACGCGCACTGAGCCGAGCAGCGTTCGCGCGCCCGCGGCGACAGGCCCCCGGAGCCACGCGAAGCCAGGCGGGAAGCCCCTATCAAGAAAGCGGCTTCCAGCGCGCAGATGCCGAAGCGGCAGCTACTTGCTTTCCGCTTCCACCGCCACAGCCGAGTACGCGCGTTGCCGTCGAAGCTCTGCTGGCTGGACGATTGGACACGCTTTGTAGACTCACTCCGCGGGCGCAAACACAAAGGGAACAATTGAACTATAGTTTCCCCAGCTACCGAAGACGCGCTCGTCACGGGCACCCGAAACCACGACGCGGTTGAAGCCGCGGTCGAAGACGGCTGCGCGACCCGCTCGCTAGAGCGCGGCGGTGGCGATGGGGCGCGCGCGCTATCCTCACCTTGGCTACTTCGGAGTGCAGTATCGTTTTGATGGCGTAGGGCATGCCGATGCCGAAGGCCAGCGCCGCGAGCCCGAGCGCGGCCGCGGCCCAGACCTTCTTCGGAGCCAGTACGGCCGCCATGCGATCGTCTAGCCGGCTAAATGTGCCGAGGGCGTGAGAGCGGTAGCGCTAGAAAACAGCAGCCCGTCGGCCTTTGGAGCGTAGCAATGAGCGCCAGACTAAACGAAAGCCGCGCGCTCGGCTCGTGCCGCGCAAGAGGTTACCTACGGGTGAAGCTGCCGCCGTGGGTCACGCCCTACCGACGAGCGGCGCCGGGCTAGATGCGGGTGACGTAGAGGCCCGCGGCGGCTTTGGCTTACTCGCGCGGCGCAGCCTCGGCGCACATTGACTTTGTTGCCAAGCGCGACGGTTCATTCATGCCTTCGCCTCGACTTTCGGCCCTCGCGACGGAGCGGACGCACGCTGCGCGTAGTCGTACTCCGGCTGAAAACCCTCTGGCCGCAGCGTTCAGCTCCGGAGTCCTGAGCGCCATTTGCCAAATCCCTCCCGGGGCATTCTAATCGCCCAATTGAAACTCGGTTCCTCCTCCGCTCTAGAATCGCTCAGCTGCAAGGCGTGGGCGAATGGAGGCCCGGGTGTCTCGACTTCCTACCCGCGTGTCCCCCGGGCGCCCCGCCGCCTCCCCCACCCTCACCCCTTCCGTGCATCGGCGATCGTCCGATGCATCTAGAGCTCACTGCTGCTCCGACCACCAGCCTATCAGCGTGGCGGCGGCGGCGCTCGTGCTTCTGTAGCACGTGGGATACGGGAAAGGCTGCACGATGCCTGCACGATGCCGCCAAGGAGAGGCGCGCCGGCGGCAGCCTTCAACGACGCGCAGCCGCTCAGCGAGCCGCCGCCCTCAGGCTGCGGCTCGGCACGTCTTTCAAAGATGGCTTCGCTTTCGCCCTAGCACCGCACGCCGACATTGTGATGAAAAGCCTAGTGAGAAACTCGGAAAACCCTGCCGATGCCAGTGGTCGAAGGTGCGACTGGACAGATCCTATTGCGTCTCTACGCCTGGAGAGCTGTCTGTTGATCCTACAGCGTCCAATTTCAACTGGCGTCGTCGGGGGGGGCTGCGCCTCCGTCCGCCCACCAACCTTTGGCGGGCGATGCAATCGATCAATTCCTGTGCTGTAAGCGTAAGTACTGGTCCTCCAGTGAGGCCTAGCGTTCCGCATTTATCTGTAGACCTTGTGGGCTTGTGCACTGGCGACGTTAACGCTGCTCATCGTGCACAATCGTTGGATGATGTAGTGCAAAGTTTTCGGAACACGGTATGCGGCTCAAGATCAACGCGGAGCACGGCCGTTAACAAGAGACATAATAATAATAATAATAATAATAATAATACATTTGTATGGAGCCCTCAGAGAAATAATCTCTCAGTGGTTACTTTGGTTACTTTACTTTGCTTCCAAAGAAGCACGGACAAATAGTTATTGGAAGCATGCTCAATGACAACAAGTTTAACATGATTAGAGGTGACGTGAACAGGGTCAGCATGCAAATATGGTTGTATTTCCGTCTGTAACTCCACAAAGTCATAAAGACCATGTCGGTGTTACGTAGGAGAGCTTTGTATAGCGCACTCACAGCCTAAGCGGTTTTCGGTACGCATTCGGTAGCCAACAGACTTCGTCTCACGCAACAAAGAGAAAGTGGGAAGCATAGCAGAGTCAGGAGAGTAGTTGAGGTAGTGAGTAGCATAGAAGTAGCAGCTCAGGACCGCTGAAAAGGATGTGCCATAGTCGGCAGTAGGAGAGTAGTTATCGTTGCGTAAGAATTGTGGAAGCGAGTTCCACAGTCTAGGACCTGCAGAGCTAAAGCTTCTGTCGCCAACTGTCTTTAAGCGGAGGAATGGGACAGCTAATTTATTGTCGACACAGGATCTGAGGGCACGAACAGGCTGAAACTGATGCAGCAGCTCAGCTAACTATGAAGGAGCCAAGCCGTGGCGGGCCTTGTGGGTCAGAGTAACAACTTTGCTCTGTATCCTTCGCTCATCCGGCAACCATCCTATCTCTTTCAGCAAAGGTGACACGTGCTCAAACCACTGGGATTGAAGACCAGCCTTGGGCCATATTCATTGTCCGCTGTAGTGGCATAATAGCTTTCTTTGGGAGCCCAGCCAAAATGGAATTTCAGTAATCAAGCCGAGACAGAACTAGAGAGCTACTTAAATTTTTTACAAGCCACTGTGGAAGATAGCTCCTAATCTTGGACAGGAATCGGATGTAAAGGCCAGCTGTAGAGGCAGTCTTCTGAATGAGGCTTTTGAAATTGAGGCAGCTGATGAACACGACACCTAAACTTCGAGCACGTGGTGATGGCCGCACAGTAGCATCACCTATTAGAACAGCAAAGCCTTTTAATCCAGCCACACGCTTAGGGTGTCTTATGAGCAGCAGTTCGGTTTTATCATCATTTAATTTCAGGAAGTTTTCCGACATCCAGGATCGAATAATCGGAAGGCAAGCATTCAGTTTCTCAGTTGCCGCAGCAGATTCCAACGGTTTCAATGACAAATACAACTGAGTATCTTCAGCATAGAAGTGATATCCTATTCTATGGGCCTTAATCACTTTTCCCAGAGGTTGTGTATAAATGGAGAATAGCAAGGGACCAAGTACAGACCCTTGAGGGACTCCACAGGTGACCCTTCTCGTGTCTGAGACCTGACCCCCACACGACACGGATTGAACACGATCAGACAAGTACGATTTAAACCACGCCAGTGCTTCGTCTGCCAGACCGATCGTTGTTCTCAATCGTTCAAGCAGAACTTCGTGATCAATGGTGTCGAAGGCAGCAGACAGATCTAGCAGAGCTAGGGTAGTGACATGCCCGTCGTCGTTGCCACGTAGAATGTCATTGTTAACACGGAGGAGAGCAGTTTCAGTAGAGTGCTGCCTCTTTAACCCTGATTGAAATGTGTCTGACATTCCATCTTTTTCAATATGTTCAACCAGCCGCTTAGCAACAATTTTTTCAAGAGTCTTTGATAAGAACGGAAGAAGGGAAACTAGGCTATAGTTTGCTAGGACCTCTGTGTCTAATCCAGGCTTTTTAAGAATAGGTCTAACGATTGCCGATTTGAAGGACTTGGGGACGACCCCTCTTCCCACAGAAGCATTACAAATCTTGGTTATGGCACGGCGAAGTTGGTCTGCAAGTGAAGACCACAGAGATGAAAGGGTCTTCAGGAGACGAGCTCTTTTTGCTGGACCTTATTAAGGCAGCCACATCGCTTGCAGAAACGTCGGAAAACCTTTTAAGGAAGGTCACAGGTTGACGTACCGCGATTGCTTTGGTCGGAGGGGGCCTAATGGAGGCACGAATGTGCACAATATTTTCAGTAAAGAAGGCTGAAAACTTTTCGGCAGAGCCCTTAATATCTGGGGAGTCAGACCTCACAGCATGGTTTACTGTCTTATAAATCTGTTTAGTGTCCGACTGGTGGGAATTCAGCTTTCTATTGAAAAAAGAAGCCCTGGTTTTTTTAAGCTTTCGCGTGTAAACTCAAAGGAAGACTTTAAAATTGACTAGATCTGCCTCAGACCCCGATTTCTTGAAACTACGTTCTAGCCTGGGCTTAACCCGGTGCATCTTAAGGAGTTTTTTGTAAATGGAAAGCAATCTCGACGACTTTGAACACGGATAGAGCAAACGGGAGCATGCTTGTCAAGAGCACTCCTGAGTGTCATGTTCATCGCATCAGTGAGGGTATCGAGGCTGCCGGGCGAGTCTGAAAGCAGATTACGAAGACCTGCATCACAAACAGATTTCAGAAACTTGTCCACGTCAATGCTTTGTAAGTTACGTCGTTTGGCAAATTGGACATTGCCCTGTACGTACGAGGTAGCAGGAACAGTAAACGAGACCGAACAATGATCTGAGAGGGTCAGTGGGCACACCACAGGGTCAGTGGGGAGGACATCCTTAATGATCACGAGATCTAGAATGTGGCCACCGACGTGGGTGCAATGATTAACGTGTTGGGCCAAAGCAAAATTCTCCAGTCAAGAAATGAGCGGACCTGGCTGTTGCTAGGGTTGTCAACGTGAATATTGAAGTCTCCTTTAATCAGTAACGGCCCATCACACACAAATACTTTTGCGAGGAACTCTGAAAACTCCTCTATAAACAAGTTTAGACAGCCAGAAGGAGGCCGGTATACCGCAACAGTGAGAGGCATTGTCTTTGATGAAGACCTGATAGCAACCGATTCAAACGACGACCCATGCGAGAAACTGCACATTTTATAGCCAAACGATTCGCGAACAACAATTGCAACTCTGCCACCAACCTTGTCAGAACGCATGGACTGATAACCCGGGTGGGGTGGTCTCAGAAATACAGCTACTGGAACAAGGCGTCATCCAGGTTTTGGTAAGCAGAAATGCATCTAGCTTCTTCTGGATTACCTGATCGCGGATAAGTAACCCCTTGGTTTTTAGCGAGCGGACATTTAGTAGGCGGAATTTAAGAGGATGTCCAACAACTGGGCGACGGCGATGAAGTGGCTCGTATTCTCTACCGTTTGCGTCCGGCCCGGCGGACGCTGGCTCTTCGAATTTGAATTGGACCTTGGTAACGGCCGGCGGATGACGTTTCACAACGCGCAGGGCTACGGCGGGTGGGCTACTACCGCAACAAGTACTATTCAGCGCTTTAAACTTACGAGTTGGAGGTTTGATAGCCGAGCTGTTGATGGGGCGAACGCAGGATGCAGGAAGGTTCTCACTGACCCGCCGGAGAAGGCCCGGCGGTAGGTATCGACTAATGGCGACATCGCACCTTATGCTAAGCAGGTCCTATTTTGTGTAGCATATCCGAGGACAGCTCATAAATAGTCACAGCGAAGATAGCAGTGGAATACCCGAAGGTATTACGGAGAAATCAAGTAAAGGTCCACACCACGCTAGGAGTCGCCCGAGGCCGCTCTTTAGCGCCGGTTAGTGGCAACATGCACGGTGTCAGCACGTATAAGCACACAAAGAACGAATCACATGAAAACACTAAATGCTCTGATAAATATCTGCGTTTTTAGCTTTTTCACATAACGTCAAGTCAGGGTATGTCGCGATGCAAGTAGGAAGTGAGTTCCAAGCTATGGGAACTTACGAAATGAAGGCTTGGTCTCCAAAGGATTTGAGGTACGTACGCAGTTTTGCTTAAGGATCAGATTCAGGAAAGTGTGTGGTACGATGGTGTGATGATGCAATGGTGCGGGACTAGATCTGATAGGTAAACATGATATACAGAATAAATTTATATGAAAGTGAGCGAAAGAACCTTAAAGTAGATGCGTTTCTTGACTTGGAGCCAGAGCATGTCGGGAAGAAAGGGTGTGCTGTAGCCACTGTGACAGTAACGACAGAGGAGCGTCGCAGCAGATTTTTGCACCGGCTGTAAGTACCTGATTGCACAGGCCGGTTGAACAGCAAGCAGTCAGTTACAGAAGTCAAGATGGGATGTCAAAAACGCATTGACCTATTAGGATGTAGCATCCCTGACTAAGTCAGCCCGAGTTTCACGAATGTTACGAAGCTAAAAAGTTGGCAGACTTGACTATGGACTTGATGTGGTCGTCTAATGAAAGTTCACTTTGAAACCGGTTATCTAGTTTTCCCTCAGATTCAAAATAAGATATGCTGACGGAGCAGATTTTTAACGTTAGGTCTTTAAATTCTTTCTGAATCACACTTAGTTTGCCTATTAGTAGCAGTTTAGGTATTGTAATTTGAGCCCTAGCAGTCAGCGGCAAAGTGGCTCCACGTCAGAGCCAAGTGACTCGTGCCGTTTCCGGCTGGCCTACGAGACGGATTTTTGCTTTAATCAAATTTTGATGTAATAATAGAAGTAATAGTAATTGCAAGTAGTAAAAGTAATATTAGTAAAATTAATTGCAAAAATAGTAATTGCAGTAATAATTTCAGTCTCGCCTCTCAACACTATGCGCTACAAGTTTTTCTTGTGCAATGCAGAATTACCTTCCGGAAACCGAAGCTCTTGTGAACCTCGTGTACAAAAACGGATACAGCCAAGACCTGTTCAAAGCTTATCTGTTTGTTCTTTGATTAGAGTGAGTAAGAAACTACGTGCCTATGGACATCTAAACCTGTATCGCTTTGGTCTACTGGGCCTGCCACGCCACGCCAGAACCGGCGTTACAAACGCCGGTGGATAGCAACTTGCATACTCGTTATGATCGTTTGTGCCTATTATCTCTTCGTTATTGTACTTCCATTGCATTCCTAGATATTCGAGCTGTTCCTAAGATCCTTGAATTATAAATTAACAAAAGAAAGCCCCGTAGCCGACGCGGGAGCCGGGTCCGCGAGCCGAGACGCCGCTCGTTTGGCTGAAGCTGCAAGCTAACTACCCGCTCGTTCGGTATTCTTAGCATTGTCTCGAACCACTCAGCACGTACTCCCTCGAGCGCTACGGTAAATATCTCTAAATTAGCGGTCATCAGGCTTGTTATAGCTCCGGTGGCCCAACTTAAGGCTTGTCTTCGGAATCACTCAATCGTGCCTCCTTTGCAGCAAATGTAAAGTGCCTAGAAAGATATTGAGTTCTCTGTGGGTGCTATATCTAATGTATAATTATTGTTATAAATTGTAATCCTTGCTCTTTGCGTAATAAACCCCTAGTAATAAGCCGCATTATTTCTGAAAAAGGTCTCGACCTGCTCGCCTTGACTGAAACTTGGCTTAAATCGGTAAACTGCCCGACAATAGAAGAAGTAACCCCGACTGTCTTCTTCTTCTTTAACACCCATAGATCGATCCAAACTAAAGATGGGGTAGCTAATTTCACATGCTCGAACTCTAATGTTAAGCTCTTTGCAGTAATCTTGAAGCAGTCTTTCGAATCTATTGTCTTAATTTCACCCGACAACAAGCAACCGACGGTGGCAGAAGTATATCGCCCACCAGGTACCAACCCGTCGTTTATCTCAAATTATTTTCTGATCGCATTTCGACTCTGTGCATAACAAGCCAATCTTTCCTCATTATGGGTGATTTCGGCATTCGTTTTGATAACTTATCTGATGCTCAGCACAGAATTTCGTCCACTTACTGACTCATTTTCTCTTGTGGCTCATGCGCATGGCCCTACTCACCTCAAGCTTCACATGCTCGACCAAATTTTCTCTTGCAACTACACTTTATTATCACTAATTATTACCAAAGTCTGCTTATCTGACAACAGGTAGATCCCATTCAGCCTACAGTGTGTGACCTCCTCATCCTTATTTACAATCACAAGTGAATCTTAAAGCCTCAATTCCTTTGATGTCACTGCTGTTCATGCGAGAATATCTGCTTCGCCTCTGCGGCTCAATCCCACTTCCAACGACCTGTCATCATTGATATATTGCGGCAACATGACACTAGCTTAAATTATGGAGGATTTTGCACTTTTGACTGAGCGCACTGTGCGCCCTCGCCCAGACGGCTTTTGGTTTCCCACAGACACTAAACTGTCTGGGTCGAAAGGATAAGCTTTAAAAAGCATACCACCATCTACAGCCATACGAGGACTACTGTAAATTGCCCTAATATATCCTACCAAAGGCCAAGTCTAGCTTCTATAAAGACATTGCTGATTCACAGTTGCACTATCCAAAAATGCTGGTGACGGCGATTTACCGTCTCCTCAACCGCTCAGAGGCTAGCTCCTTACCTATCGATCCCTGTGATAATCTAGCTGATCGCTTCTCTAGCTTCGTTGTAATAATAGTAATAAAAATAATGCACTTGATAAAGCGCCCTCAGAGAACTCAATCTCTTTCTGGGCGCTTTACATCAGCTAATAAAAATAGACGAGATCAGGTAGTCCATCCTAAGATGGAAGCATCCCCCTGAAATCGTGTCCATCGATTCCGTGCAGCACATCAATACCTACATTCAAGGAAGTCACTAGTGACCACGTCCTGAAGTTCATATCCCAAGCGTATAAGACAACTAGTCATTTGGATCCTAGTCCCACTTTCCTCTTCTATGATGAATAGATCTGCTTCCATGCATCACCAACATCGTTAATATGTCGTTAGCCTAAGGTCATGCCCCAGCACCTCTCAAAAAGACTGTAGTCTGGCCACTACTCAGTAAATTAACACTAGACCAAGAAAATTTGAAAAAATTCCGCCCAGCCTCCCATTTACAGTTTCTATTAAAGACACTGGAACGAGCCGGGGCAAACCAACTGAACATTGAAACTTCCAACCTTGCTAGGGAGTTCCAGTCGGATTTTAGAGCTAATCACTCTACAGAGTTGGCATTGCTCCCGGTATATCACGACCTACTTAGGAATGTAGACTTAAGAAGAATCCTTCTGCTTGTTTCGCTCGCTATTTCGGTAGCTTTTGATACTATCGATCGACAAGTCCTTCTTGAGCCCCTCTCAACTCGCCGCATGGGCATCACTGGAGCCCCTCTCATCTCGCCGCATGGGCATGCATTTCAACGGCTCAGGTCCTATCTCAGCGGAAGACTCCGGAGTGAATGTTGTGAATGAACACAGATCCTCCTAGGAACCTCTGAAATATGGGGTACCTCAGGGTGAGTGTTTTGTTCCGTTCTTCTCATGTTTTATAGTCTTCCTCTTTCCTAAGCGACTGCCAGGCACAATCTAGACTTGCACTTCTATGCAGATGACACTCGGCTGTACCTTTGTTTTAATCACTCCCAGCCCTCCAGGACGTTGAATTCCCTCAACTGCAATGCTGTGTGTGTTGGTAATATCCGCACAAGGATGGCAGCAAACTATCTTAAACTAAATGATGATTTAAAAAACCTATTAGTTACGTGCAAAGCAAGTGTGATTGAGAAATTGAAAATGCTGAAAGCTAAAAATCGACTTTCCTGGCGTATCGCCTGTTGAATCCGCGTGAATTATAGGTTTAATGTTCCAAAGAGGCCTTTCGTTAGGCGACCTCATTAGCTTCACCGTCAAGTCTACCTACTTTCAGCTGCATAGCATAGATAAAGTTTGACCTTGTTTAGACAGGGATACCATATAAAAGTTGCTCTGTGCATTTGTAACATTCCGTCTTGACATCTGTAACTCACTGCTTGCTGGTCTCCCGGCCTGTGAAACCAGGCACTAACAGCTGGTGCAAAACTGTGCAACTAGGTATGTCTGTCGCGAAGTCGCAGTTACCACAAAAGGAAATTTCTCACCGACCTGCGCTCGCTTCCAGTCAAGCAACGCATCGACTTCAAGTTTCTGTCACTCACTTTTAGGTTCCTTTGTTTTTACGACTCCAGCTCCTACTCGATCTACTCCTCCTCATCCCCGCCAGGTAAAGCATCGTACCACCGGCATTTCGGAATCTAATCATTTATCTATACATCTAACAAACCTCAAATCCTTGATAGACTGTTTCTTTAGTTCGTATGCTCCCAAAGCCTGAAACTCACATTTGACTTGCGTCATGTCATCTCCTGACTTGACCACATTTTAAAAGAAACTAAACACGCATCTATTTATCATAGCATTTAGCTGGTCCCTGTGACTTGATCTTTATGTTCTTATGAGTGCCGAAACTGTGCATGCTGCTACTAACCAGACTGGCATGCTGACTCTGTGCACTCCACCCCTAACCATGTAACTCTTGTTGTTTATTGAGAATGCCACCACTAACCTTTCAGTCGTGCTTCCTTTGCAGATTTCAAGTGCCTAGAAAGAAATTGAGTTTTATGAAAGCGCTGAATCAAATGTAAAAATCACTATTATTATATTATTAAGAAACGCTTCACCCTAAGTAGCTCTACGGTAGCCGCTAGATGCTGTTTCTGGCGCCCTCTTTGCTTCTAACGAAGACTCTGGGCAGACTCACGTCGAAACATCAGCTCTCGGCTAGCCACCCGACTCTCTTGCCCCTATCTCTATTTTTCTGCCCTAATACATTTTTATGTATGCATTCAGCAGCCTAATAATAAAAATATAAGCATGCTTGTATAACGACATAAGGGAAGATACCTCTCGAGGCACTTAAAAGGTGCTACGAGAGGAAGTACGTCTACGGTATAATGAAAACATGCGCAGTGCCAGCATGCATAATCACACAGAGGTCTCCTCGCAAGGAATTTGTAAGTGCTGTAAGGAACTTGTGTTCTTCTTTTTAAATATTTTCAGAACATGGAGCCTCGTTGCTTGAGTAGGGGATGAGGTCCAAGCTTTGAGAGCAAATGACCTGAAGGTAGAGTCCCCAAAGGATTAAAGGTAGTTTAACCACCTAGCTATACGGCGGCTTGATCCTGAGAGCGTATTGCACGATCCGTAAGCATAATGCGGAAAAGTGCGCTGTAGCAAGAGAATGATAGGACCTCCAAGTGAGTAACAAACCTCATCGTCGATAAGCTGCGAGGAGCCATTTCATGTCGGTGAGAGGTTGTGTAATGAGGTTGGCAGCTGCTATGTTAATAACCGACAAGCCTATTTACAGTGTTTTGCCTTTGTTCAATTTCACACGCTAGAAGACATCCAAGTAGTGAGTTGCAGAAGTCAAGACGGAATGCAGCAAATTCATGGACCGGCTTGGCTGTGGTTTCACTGTCTAAGCAGGCCCCAATGTTTGCAATGGTCCATCGCTGAAAAGTAATCAGACTCGACGGCAGAGCTGATGTGATCGTCTACGAAAAGGCCACTTTGTAACAGGACGCCCGGATTTCATTCAGGCGCTATAGAAAATATCATTCCGTAATCTGACCACTATGAGGGCCAGCTTTCCAGCGTGAAGCAGTGTGCTCTCATGCACGTGCTCATGTCAGCAATACTGATGCTGCCAGGGAGTTGAACTTGGGGTCAATGCGTGTTTGAGGGTAATGAGGAATCAAAGCACAAGGCTTCTTTTTTCATGAACTTTCACGTAGCAGAGTTTTTTTTCTCAGATGTGTAGCGATGCTTTCCGCCTTCACTCTTTTTCCCCTCTGTCCTATTCTTGTCATTTTTTCCATCCTGCTTTCGTCCTCCTCAATCTGGTCTTCCTTATTCTTCATGATCGTCAACATCTTTGTAATTTTTACTGCTATTTAGCTTTGCCTTCTTTAGAAATCCTTCTAGTACCTTGCTGGACTTGCTTGCGTTTTTTTCTCCTCGAGTTTTAGTGTTCAGTACTAGGCACTTGCCCTTTTATCTCCCATGTCCTTTGATTAAAGATTGGGGTCACCAAAAATGTATAAAATTACACAGCAGCAGTAGCGACGATGCAGTTCGCGGAGACTAGTTTTGACTAACTCTGACCTTCACACCGCTGACTTTATTTCCGAAGGAATAGGTTGAGCCTTTCAGGGATCTTGACAGAAAGGCTTCGGGGACATTGGAAATGCTCATCCATCCACATGCTGGTGCCAGGAGATTCAATGCTTACGGGGTCTTTAAATAGGATCAAATCTAAAATTAAAATCTCCTCACTAATCACTTTCTCAAACTTACTACTTTGGCGCAGAAAAGTCCGAGTGAGCGGCAGAAAACATCCTTTCAACAACACTGCATGGACCGGATGAGAGCTCTAGCACGAGTGCCATGCTAACACAGCCAGCTAAGCCTTGATTGGTCTAAGTCAGGAAACAAGCTAAACTAGCTCAGCCAGCAATAGTCAAGTTCATTGAAACAAGGAGTTGCTTGAAATCGAGATTATTGTTCTCACTTGAAAACGTGCTTACAAAACATGCACAGTCCATTTTGCTTTTGGCGCCCCCTTGACCTTAGAGCCTAGGGACATCTGTCACACTTATCCACCTCTTGCTATGCCACTGTATTTGCTATCGATTCCCCTCCCACTACCGAGTTTGTGTGAGGCACAGAAATGTGCACAGTGAAGCTTTTCACCATTCCTGGGATTAGAGAAATTCTATGTCACGGTCACGTGTCACTATTTTGAGTTACGTCAGTGCCGAGCGACGCTCACGACCACCTTTGTTTGCCTCCAGCGAGTGAAAAGAAACCTCGGAAATATTCGGCCGGTCTGGGCAGCTTCTGAGAACACTCTTGTGCCATGAGCATAGTCGTAGCTTAGGAAAGCAATCGCCACAGCTGCGTCTGGATGTACCGATGACTCTGCTCGATAGGAAACCCTCATGGCCGGCTCGTCGCGCAGCGGCTCTTCAGCCATTGGTCACCCAACGGTAGCACTCGGCGGTCGCCTCGAAGGGGGCGATGCCCTCGGTGCCCCTCAATCCGTCGGACGATGCGTCCGAATGCGTCCGAACTCGCGTTGACCACGTACATTTTAGCGGTACGATCAACGGGCGTCCCTGGCATCCACGCCGCAAACTTGGCAACGTTGTTCAAGCGACTCGCTCTCCGATGCATGCAATCTGAAATCTAGCAGGAGGTTTGGAAGGCTTTTGCCAAAGAGTCGCCACGTGATTCATACAGAACTTTCTGCCGCCTGAGTGCATCAGTTGCCATCGGGCAGCAGCGGCAGCAAGAAGCAACAAAGAAGAGATTTTTTCCGACCTAAAAGTGCTCATACTTACCACTTGCATAATATGACTGCTATAGCCTCCGCCCGACCTCGCAGAGAGGATTATGCCGAAAAAATTAGTAGGGCGCATTGATTTTTACGAGCTGCGAACGATCGCACCGACTTAAATAAGCGCACGCTGTAGGAGGTGGTTGCCATCAGCAGTCCACGAGCGGTCCGATTATTTTCAATCTCCTTCACTGGCTGGGCGTCCCACTTTGCGACCTCAGCGCAGCCGCTAGCAGAATCCAGATCACAATAGTTTATTTTCAGATTCCTTTGCTTCGTCTACAGATCAGTGGGCGCAACCCATTAATTTTGACCGTCACAGTACGTCACGGTGCTAGTCCCGTAAATCATTTTTTCGTATCTGATGATGAGACATCAGCTAAAATAGGTAATGGCTTAATGTTGCAGCGGTTTTGAGACGCAGCACCTCAACTATCCAGGTACAAAATTGTTGCAAAAAGGCGTAGCTTCCGAATGCGTCGAAATTGGGTAACTAGGTTGGCAGCCATTGCCTTCTTTAATCATTTAAATATTAAAGTTGAAGTCAAATTTGTACGTAAAAATTGAAGATAAGTAGACTTAGCAGCCTTATAAATGTAACAGCAGAAGAGTCTTCACGACTGCCACCGCCGCTTACATTGGACAATCAGGGCTCGAACCCACGACCTGGGTCGTGATCATTCGCTGCAGGACTCAAAACCGTGATATGGATCATGAAGAGCGAGCACCTTACCTCGTGCGCCAAGACATAGGATGCTCAATGAGACCTGTGGCTTATCAGACCTGGCTGCTTTGACGATTCAAATTCATGCATGATTACTCTTTACAAGTGAAAGCGTTCATAATAAGTAAGTCTGCTAACAAGCGCTATTTAAAATATCCAGAACACGTGATGAAATAGGCTGGTCGTAGTCATGGTAACATTTCACGAATGCTAACTTCCAAATTTCTAGGGAGTGATGGCTAGAATGACCAGTTGCCCTGATAGCAATAACATGGAATCTCTGTCCGACACTATGAAAAATTGAAGTATTCAGCAATGTTTTAACGAAAAATATAAACCAACTCTCGGAAGCTATAAACTATGACGAGACAAGCCGTGTAGATATACAAACAATTACTGCCTAAAAGGAGGGTTATCGGTAACGCCATACGGATTTCGCATAAAATGATCATACTCCGCCAACATTCTGCAGATATTCCGCAGCGATTCATCAGGTGTAGAGCTGAGATTCTAACGGTAAAGAAAAAAGTACAGCCTTCGAAATAATTTTTTATACAAATACTGCTATGAGTGACTCGTGCCAGGATCCGTCTGCCTCACTTAAGCCTCACAGATTGTATTTGGAGTGGAAAATGAGTAGGAGAACTGCTGTCGTCGATACAAATAATTTACCTGATCATGGTCATCGCGAGCGGGCAAAAATCAGTGACACTGCTACGGAGCCAATTATCTAGAAAAAATCCTTGCTGCCACTTCAAGCACTAATATATTTGCTGATGGTATCAAGGCAGTGCAATATTTCTTTACAGTCAGAGTGCCTAAGTACGCGTTAAGCTAACTCGTCAATGTAGTCCTGCCGTTGGAGGATTAAAGTGGAGCTGTAATAGATCTTCTCTCATTCTCGCAGTCGTAACGACTAAAGTTTTCCTCTGACTATCCATGAGAAAACAATGCCTAGAATTTTCTTTTTTTAACTTTTTAGTGAAAACCAGCCTGTAAGCAAAATATTGCACTTGAGACAAAATTCCACGCAGCAGACAGTCTGGCTGTTTTCGTTGTTCGCTACTTCAACATGCTGCGTATTACCACTCACCGGTAGCCTTATGCCCAGCCACTGCCTCGCTTCAGAGGGTTTGTCTGGCTATTGTAATGATATTAATAATAATAACACACTTGATAAAGCGCCCTCAGAGAATTCAATCTCTTTCTAGGCGCTTTACATTTGCTGCAAAGGGAAATGCAATTGAATGGTAAGTACAATCATGCTTGGAAAACAAACACACTGATGAATATGGTTAGGGGTGACATGCACAGGGTCAGCATGCAAATGTGGTTAGTGGCAGCATGCACAGTGTCAGCACGCATAAGCACGTGAAGGACGAATCACAGGGACCCACTAAATGCTGTCCTAAATAGGTGTGTTTTTAAGTTCCTTTTAAATGTGGTCAGGTCAGGAGATGTTCTGACGCAGGTCGGGAGGGAGTTCCAGGCTGTGGGAGCATACGAACTAAATGCACGGTCTCCAAAGGATTTAAGGTTTGTACGAGATATTTGTAGACTGTTGGATTCCGAAAAGCTGGTGGTACGATGCTTGGCCTGATGGGGGAGTATGTCGGAGAGATAGGCTTGAGCCATACAATGAAGGGACTTAAAAGTGAGCGACAAAACCTTGAAGTCAATCCGTTGCTTGACTGGTAGCCAGTGCAGGTCGGCGAGAAGTGGAGTAATGTGGCAACTGCGACGCTCACGACAGACAAGCCTAGCTGCAGAGTTTTGCACCAGCTGCAATCGCCTGATCGCACATGCTGGTAGGCCAGTAAGCAGTGAGTTGCAGAAGTCGAGACGAGATGTCATGAATGCATGGACCAACTTGGACGTGGTCTCCTTATCTAAACAAGCCCGAATTTTAGCAATGTTATGAAGCTGAAAATAGGCAGATTTGACCGTGGAGCTGATATGGTCGTCTCACGAGAGGTCGCTTTGGAATATGACACCTAGATTTTGAGCTGATTCGACAGGAGATATGCTGGCAGAGCCAATTTTGAGCGTCAGCCTTTCCAATTTCTGAATCACACTGGGTTTGCCCATAACTAGTAAGTAAGTTTTGTCATCGTTAAGTTTTAGAAAATTTGCTGCCATCCATGTGCGGATGTCATCAATGCATGCAGCAAGTGAGTTGAGAGAATTTGAGGTGCTCGAAGACTGGGAGGGATCAAAGCAAAGGTACAACTGAGTGTCATCCGAATAGAAGTGAAAGCCTAGATTGTGCTTGGCAATCACATCAGCAAGAGGCAGAGTATAAACCGTGAAAAGAACCGGACCTAGCACGGAGCCCTGAGGTACTCCATATTTCAGAGGTACTTCAGATGATCTTTGTCCATTCACTTCAATACTCTGGAGTCTCCCACTGAGATAGGACCTGAACCACTGCAGAGCAGTGCAGTGATGCCCAGGCGAGATGAGAGGCGCTCTAGAAGAACTTGGACGTGGTATCCGTATCTAAACAAGCCCGAATTTGAGCAAAGTTATGAAGCTGAAAATAGGCAGATTTGACTGTGGAGCTGATGTGGTCGTCTAACGAAAGGTCGCTTTGAAATAAAGCTAATAATATTGTGAACTTATATCATTCCAAATTTGATAATTTGACATTAATTATTATGATTGTATTCTTATGCATTTAATGCACTCCTTTGTCTGTGTTGCGACAAAACAGTCTCTGAGAAGAATCACGAATATCTCGGTAAACTCTGTCTACAAAAACGCATTACCCTTGCCAGAGCATGCAAATTATCAGAACGAGGCGAAGCGTCAAATAACGAAAAAGCTTCAGAAGCATCAAAGAACACTAGCAATTTATGTAAATATAAATTTGTCTGGTAGCGTGATTATCACGCATACGATATTTCAGTTAAAGCCCCGTCGTCCGCTGACATCATGGTATGCCCAGTTCATTCTCGCCTCCCAGCTACAAGCGTTCTGGCATTTTGTCCATTGCAGAATTCTCTTTCAAAAATCGACGTTCTTGCGAACATCGTATATGATAAGTGATACAGCAAAGACATGTTTTAAATAATATCTGCTTATAATTTGACCATAAAGCGTGAGAAATAACATTCCAGCGGACATCTGAACGCTTGCTGCGTTCCACGGTGGCGCGGCCAACCCAAACACGCCACAGCAGCTGTAGTTTTACCGACTGCCAGTAATTTGACTGTTAGGTACGATCGTGCGTGCTCGTTATTGTTGCGCTGTCGTCACTCAAATGTATTCCTACATGTGATTACTATTGTTAGCCGTGAATTGGCGATTAAAACAATTGCCGACCCGGAGCCGCCACGGACGTAGAAACGTGATTGGTAAGAAGCCATGCATGTTTGCTATTCCCAGCGCTGTCTCAACAAGTCCATCGTGATCTACCCAAGCGCTTCAGTTAACCCCTCTAACTTAGTAATAGTTAGGCCTGCTATAATCCCGGTGGCCCATTTTAAAGCTTGCCTTTGGAATTCACGCTCAATGTGTGACGAATCCTTAATAATGCATGCCATAATTACTGACAACGGCCTACACCAGTTCGCCTTGACCAAGACCTGGCTGAAACTGATCGACCCCTGGCGTTAACAAACGTAATCCCTACAGGCTTTTCCTTCTTTAGTACTTCGAAATCAATCAAAACAGTAGAAGTTTCCTCGTTGCACGTTCTTGGCACAATCTCGGACAGCTTGCAGATCCCAAGAGCAGTTTTTCGAATCCCTAGCTTTGAGGTCATCCGACGTCAAGCTGCCACTGGTAGCAGTGGTCTATCGCCCCCCACAGGTCCTGCTCTATCACTGATTTCCCTATTTTTTTTTATTCTGTGTGCAAGAAATCGATCTTTCCTTGTTAAGGATGATTTTAACTTACATGCCGAAAACTTATCTGACGCCTTAAGCACTGAGTTTCGTGCCTTGACTGACTCATTTCCTTTTGTGGCTGATGCGCATGACCCATATTAAGGGTCACACACTCGACCAAATTGTTCGTCTTCAACTGTATGCTACTGCAGCAACCGCTGGCTAGCCTATCGCTTACTAGTTTCAAGGCCAATCCCTCTCGAGGAGAGTCATGCTGAACCACATCCGTCTTTTGATGGCAGACAAAGGCACTTCCCTCCAGCCGCTTGGGCTAAGCTGATGCACCCTCTGCCTGCCGGTCGGCCCAACAGGACCTCTTTCTCTCTCTCTCTCTCTCTCTCTCTCTCTCTCTCTCTCTCTCTCTCTCTCTCTCTCTCTCTCTCTTTCTCTCTCTCCCTCTCTCTCTTTCTCTTTTTCTCTCTATATCTCTCTCGCTCTCTCTTGCTCTCTCTCTCTCTCTCTCTCTCTCTCGTACGTTGGCGGAATAAAGCCGTACCCTGGGTAAGGCGGTTGGTTTTCACGACCTCGGCCCCGAAGTCGTGGGTTCGAATCCTGTGGTGAGCGATCCTTTATCGCCGCTGCAAGCGGTGGTGATAGCCGTCAAGGCTCTTCTGTCGCTATACAAAAAGAGGCTGTTAAATCAGCTTGTATTTATTTATTTACCCTGACTATGGGTTGCAAACATCGACCAACGAACACACACGCCTACACTTTCGTCACCTATTGTAAACCGAATTCTGCTCATCTGACCACATGCGGATCTCATTCAGTCACAGTGTGTGTCCTCGTACCGATAAAGGTCACATTGAGTCACGAAACCTCAAGAACCTTGACATCGATGCAGTCCATGCTAGAATAAATTCCTCGCCACTGTGTCTTGATCCCCCTTCCGACCTGTCGTCATTGGTAAAATGCTACAACTACTAGACACTAGCGGACATGCTCGATGAGTTTGCAGCCCCGACTAAGCGCACTGTGCACCCACGCCCAGGTATGGTTTACCACGGAACTAAACTAGCTGGGTCTACTAAGCGCAAACTTAAAAAGCATACAAGAGATCAGGACTGCCATTTCATCGATGCGCATTCGAGGACTACTGCAGATCGCACCAATCCATCATGGCTTAGGATAATTCTAGCTTCTGTAAAAAAAAAAAATTTGTTGAATCACAGATGCACATTCCAAAAATGCTGGCGTCAGCGGTCAGCTGTCTCTTTAACCTTTATCCCAGTTCAGCTTCTTTCCTAATGATTCTTGTGGCGAGCTTGCTGATCTCATCGCAATCGCTTCCTTTGTCGATTGGATAGACTAGGTAAGACAGTATACTGTCTCAAAGGTAGCAGTACCTCGTCTGGACTTTGTCCCTCGATAGATAGCAGCCCCACAGGACTTCCCTCAATCAATTCCGTTCAGCACCTCGATGTTGACATACAAGGAGGCCATCCATCATGAGTGGCTGCTCCCTGAAATTCATCTCCTAATCAAAGAAGGCTACTAGTAGTACCCTAGACCCAATACTCACTGTCCTAGTTCTACGAAGAATAAATCTTCTGCTGTCATACATAATTAATGTAATAAAGACGTCACTAGCTTCAAATGATGTCGCTGCCCCTTTCGTAAATGAAGTAGTTAGTCCACTTTTAAAAAAACCGACGCTAGACCAAGAAAACGTAAGCAGATTCCGCCCGGACTTTATTCTCTTCTATTTGGAACTAGACATCCCATTTTATGGTGACGATACTCACCCGTATTTTTCGTTTAAACCGTCGGAGTGTGCTGCAGTGAATGATAAACTGAACGCTTTCCTTGTAAACATTCAGTCATGGATGTCACCAAATTTTCTTAAACTTAACGACGATAAAACGGAACTGCAACTCATATGACATACCAAGCGTGTGGCTAGACTGGAAGACTGTTCTTGTAATATGTGAAGTTGTTGTGCGACCATCACCGTAAGCTCAGAATATAGGTGTCCTCTCCAACAGCTGCCGCAAATGTGAATGCTTTTTTTAAGAATACTGCTTTCACAGTTCGATCCCTATCTGAGATTAAGGGATATGTTCCACGGTGGCTTAGAAATTTTTGCTTCTATCTGGCTCAGTCTCGGCTAGATTATTGCAATTCCATATCGGCAGGGCTACCGAAAAAGCCACCGGGCCACTGCAGCTGACGATGAGTGCGGATGCAAGGCCAATTTGCACATCTCAGGTTTGATCACGTGTCTAATTTGCTGAAAGAGCTTGGATAGCTGTCGGTAGGTCAACGGATACAGAGTGAAGTTCTTACGATGACCCGTAATGCCTGCCGCGGCTTGTCTCTCTTCGCAAATAGTTGAACCGCTGCAACAGTTTCAGCCTTCTCGTTCCCTTAGGCCCTGTATGGACAATAAATTAGCTATTCCATTTCTCTGCTTAAAGAACGTTGACGACAGAAGCTTTTGCTCTGACTGTGGAGCTCACTCCACCATTCCTATCAAAGACATTTACTCTCCTGCTGCCGACTGTGGCTCATTCTTTCCAGCAGTCCTGAGCTGCTTCTTCCATGCTACTCACTACCTCAGCTTCTCTCCTGACTCTGCAATGCTCCTTACTTTCTCATTGTTGCGTGAGATGAAGTCTGTTGGCTACCGAATGCTGCTTAGGCTTTGAGGTTGCTATGCAAAACTCTCCTGCCTAACCCTTTTAGTTGTTAAAGTCCTTTGGAATTACAGACCGAGATACCTGATATTAATTTACGTTTTGTTATAGACAGCTGAACGAGTTGTGGCAGACCAGCTGAACTCAAATTGAAAATTCCAAACTAGCAAACAAGCTCCAGTCTGGTTTTAGAGATATGACTCCACAGTGTCAGAATTGCTTAGAGCAACCTTATCGGGAATGCAGACTTAGATACAGTCTCTCTGATTGTTTAATACTATTGATAATCAAGTACTTCTCGAGCGCGTCTCGTCTCACCTGGGCATCATCGGACGTGCGCTACAATTACCCAAGTTCTATCTTAAAGGGAGACTTCTTAGTGAACCTGTGAATCCAAAAATGTAATCCGAGGAACCGCTGAAGTATGGGGTACCTCAGGCCACTATGCTTGGTCGGCCTCTCTTCACAGTTTATACTCTCCCTCTTGCCAATGTAATGTAATGTATCTCCGTCTGTAACTCCACAAAGTCATAAAGACCATGTGGTTGTTACGCAGGAGAGTTTTGTATAGCGCACTCACAGCCTAAGCGGCTTTCGGTACGCATTCGGTAGCCAACAGACTTCGTCTCCTGCAACAAAGAGAAAGTGGGAAGCATAGCAGAGTCAGGAGAGTAGTTGAGGTAGTGAGTAGCGTAGAAGTAGCGGCTCAGGGCGGCTGAAAAGGATGTGCCATAGTCGGCAGTAGTAGAGTAGTTGTCTGCTCTCATTTCTATGCAGATGGCACTCAATTGTACCTTTGCTTTGGTTACTTCCAGCCCTCCAGCACCTCGAATTCTCTTAACTACCTTGCTGAATATATTGATGGCGTCCGCACATGGATAGCAGCAAACTTTCTTGAACCGAGTGACGATAATACCAACTTACTAGATATGGGAAAACCAATTGTAACAGAAATTGGAAAGCTTAACACCCAAAATTGGCTTTGCCAGCATTTCTCCTGTTGAATTTGCTTGAAATCTAGGTGCCGTGTTACAAAGTGACCTTGCTCTTAACGACCATATCGGCACCACTGTAGAGTATGCCTACTTTCGGCTACATGGCATTTCTAAAATTCGGGCCTGCTTAGACAAGCACACTAAATCCAATTTTTTCCATACGTTTGTGACGACCCGTCTTGACTTTTGCAAGTCACTGCTTGTTCTTCTACCGGCGTGTGCAATCAGGCGTTTACAGTTGGTGCCAAACTCTGCAATCATGTTCGTCTGTCGTTAGTGTCGATATTGCCACACCACACCACTTCTCGTCTACATGTGCCCGCTCCCAATCCAGCAGTACAGTGACTTCAGGGTTCTGTCACTCAATTGTATATCCCTTCATTCTCTGGCTCCAGCCTACCTCTCAAAAGTACTCCCTCACCAGACTAGGCATCGTGCCTCCCTCTTTTTTAAGTTGAATTATTTAGCTGCACTTCCTACGAACTTCGAATTTTTTAGAGACCGTGCCTTTAGTTTGCACGCTCTCAAAACCTGAAAATGCATCCTGACTGACGTCACGAAGTCCCCACCCAACTTGACAACATTTACAAAAGCTAAAAACGCGCCTGTTTTTTACAGCTTTTAATAGGCCCTCACGATTTATCCTTTGCGTAGTTATGTGCAGACACTATGCAAGCCATATTAACCACTTCGTCATGTTCATATTTTGTATGTGGCCGTAACCACTTGATCATACTTCCTTTGCAGCTCATGTAAAGTGCTAAGAAATAGCATAAGTTTTCTGTGAGAGCTTTACAAATTCAATAGTAGCATTATTAGCAGTATTAGTAGTATTAGTAGTAATTTCTCCTAGCCTGTGAAGATAGCAGTGAGATTCACTTCCTATCCGTGCTAAAAAATTTAAAATAATCACGGTCCTTAAGCGACTGATGGCAATAAAATTTATTGACAAAACAGAAGTTTCAAAATCACTTCTGACCTCCTGAGTGTACGCCTACTCCACGTGTTGCAGGCACCTTGATGTTTACGTGGCTCCGTCGCAAGACAACGACGATAACGCTTGCAATAGTAGTGCCAGTTACAGCCGGATTTGGTGATGGTCTCATTTCACGTAACCATATTTACAAAAAGCTGAAAATTTCAGAAACCTACATGCGTCGACGCTCGTGCTAGTAAAAAAAACAAGCACAACAAGCATCGATAACATCGACACGTGAATATCAGGCTCTCAGAAGAGGCGCGTCGCCGATAGAAGAAGACGTCGCAGTCGTTGGCCTTATTGCAGTGGATTACCATAAATTCCTACGAATTCGCGACGATTCCTTCTGGGCGATCATGGATTGCTGGATAAAGCCACGTGCGGCTCGAGGCTCGGCGTCGCCTATCGGAAGCACTTCGGAACCAGGACTTCGAAGCGGCGAGGCGTTTGAGCTCGGCTTCGTCGGTACTGTCTGTCGACGACGCTAATTAATTGGGAGACCGTTCCCGTTTCTTGTTCTCATTAGCGGCGATTTCTCGTCAGGCGTCTCGGCGTAAGCTACGTGTTTCTGCAAGCAGTAGCGGGGATGTAAGCTTTTTCGACTGACTTTTTTTAGCATTGACACCGGCGGCTCTAGTGCCAGCTGCAGAGCCCATTCGCTCATAATGTGCGAGTCGAGCACGAGGCAAACTAACCTATCAAGGTCAAGGCCACACATCTTGAGGAGGATAAAAAATAGCGGACGGTCAAATCGCCCTGCAACTCGTTGATGACATAAATTTCTGTAGAAACGATCGTCGAAGGTTCGATTATGATTCTATGAAGGTTCGATTATGATTACCATTCCTAAATATTTTGACCTTGTTTCACACAGATTTTACGCCAGTAAGATCTCGAAAGGCTAGCTGTCTGACTGCCTAAATTTGTCCCTTTTGAATCCGATGTCCCGCATTCACGTCGAGCTGGCGACGAAATAGTTCGCCAGTTACTTAACACTAACCCTAACGTTTCAGTCGGCGGAGCCCAAGTATGAAGGATCAACGCTTCCAGCCAGCTTTAAACCAATGCGGCACTCAAGTGTCTAATTGCATTAAAGGCAGTGTCGCAGTAATCCGGAGAAGGAACCCTGCTAGTTGAGGGCATTTCATGTACTGAAGCTCATAACAAATAAAAATCCATCACGCTTGTTGTGCGGCGGGCGAGAATCATTTATCGAACAGCGCCTGGTCACTCACTCTGCTTTTCGTCCGTCTGCATCGCGCGTGACCGACGTAGATAATCGATAGCAGTAGCAAGGCAGCTCCGACGCCGATGAAAACGTATGGCAAAATGGCGCACACTTGCAAGAATATCACGAACTGGGACTTGAACTCGTCCAGGCGCGTCTGAGTCACGACCGCGGTCTACAGCATATATTTCACAATTGTACAGTAAGAAATGAACAGAGCAGCGAAGCGAAACTTGATTCGCGTCACTCAGTACGCTCCGCTAGATCGTCTGATCAGCTGATTTTAGCTCATGGTATGCAGCGGCTCATGCATGGCTAGGCGGCACAGCGCTCTCACCGAATTGAACCAAATGAGTGGTAACATTAGTAACTCCGGGAGGTTCCTTGCCTCTCTGCAAACGCACAAAAATGCGCTTTGTCAGCTCTCTCTGCTTACGTTTTCCCATCGAGCCTCTGCGACTGTGAGAGCCTCTGACTCACAATTTCATGCCGAGCGATAAATTGCTTGTACAGTCACTAAAAGAATAAACAATCACATGGATTATCTCGAAATAATCGTGGTTTCGAGGCTTGTTTGAGTTAATTGTTTGCTCTGTTGTTACATACAATTTTCGCCCGCGGTAAAACTTTAGCCTTGCACAGCAGGCTCTTTTCTAAGTCTCTTGACGCGTTTCTTAGTCGATTATTAGTCGGCAGGCGCGAATTTCTCAAATCACCGACAAATGACTGCTGTAGCAAGCTGGCTTCCGGGCGCTGTAAGCTGATGCAGGGATCGATATGTCAAAATTTCGTGGCCAACACGTTACAATTAGGGGTGAAGGATAGCAAGGAAGGAGCTGTGGTGCGTCTGAGCAGCCGCGCGCGACTAGACTCAAGAGACATGGCCCTCATTCGATGTGACAATGCCGGTGAATGGAATGCAATCCTAGAGCGAATAACTTTCCTAAACTCGCCACGTGCCGAATTGCAGCGATTCGATTTCGACAACCCTCACTACGCTACCCTACAGATGAGCGCCTCCGCTGTCGTCAAACCGAGCCCCTCCCCCTGAATGTGCTGCCCACCTCTAAATGAGCCATTCCATCTGTGCTATTTTTTAAGCGCTAAAGGAATTTTTTTCTTTAATTGAGCTTTGAGATGAAGCTCTCCCCGAGGTTCAGTAATCTCATATACCCTGAGAACGCTACAATAATGGAGGATTTATAGCCGGAGGCTTTTGCACACCGGATAATCAATTATAGGTATTTGTGAAGCAGTAAATTTACTCACAGATCAGCTAAATGGCTGCAACGTAAGCGGTCCAGGCCAACCATTTTTAAGGGCTTGGTGGAATAAATTGTGGAGAAAAAAATGTATGTGGATAACAAACATAAACCTAATTGAGACATTGCGTCGTCCATTTGAAGTGTCCTTTATGTGCTTTTGCGTACTGAATTTGTGCATGATAATCAGTATACAAGCTTTCTTTCCAGCATAAAATGTGTTCATAGACAGAGATTTAGCTCTGCTATGATACGATACAAGTTTTCTGCTATTTGTATAAGGTTGAGCAAAAGGTTCGTGTGTCGTGTTGATTTTTAATGAATGAGTACATCATTTTTTAAAACGACGCGCGAACTGTTTCCTCAACCTTATATTGGGAATATAAATAATTTCAAATGTGGCCAGAGATTTAATGATTCTGTCTCGTAAGTATAGATAACGATCGTCATTCTTACATTGTGCCCTCTCCCCGTGATAACAATAATCCTACTAGGGATGTACAGCCATGATGGAGCAGTGTACCGTCAAAATTTCAGGTGAGATAACTAAAAAGTGTGCATATGTAGCTGCAGCATGAATGGTCATTTTTTAAATTGAAAAAATTTAAAATGGATAAAAGCAAGGAGCTTGACCTGGACAGTCACTCCTAATGGGTTTTAGCCAAGGGTTAAGGTGCCCGCTCTTCATGACCCAGATCCTGGGATCGAGTCCCGCAGTGGGCGATCCTCTATTGCCCTCTACAAGAGGTGGTGATAGCCTTTGAGGTTCCCCTTCCCCTACATAAATGAGAATGTTGAATCAGTTAATCTGTAGCGACGGTCTGCCAGTCTGAGAGCGATTGCTGGCTTACGCTTTGCGAATTTTCGCCGGTAGACGTTTTTCCGCGATTTTTTGCAGGCTGTTACGCTAGTTATCCTTGTTAGTATTACTGCATAGTATTGCAAATTTATATGTGAAACGTGGACGCGTGGGAACGATCGGTCCGATGTAATGTCTCTAGCCAACTTTGCTTAGTTGTGTTCTTGCATGAATTATAAAACCACAAGGATCATATACCTAGGCCTTAATGTTGCTAGTAGACTGATAATCTTAGAAAGCCTCAGTTCAGGGCCAAATTTCATGTAGGTTATTTTTTTCGCGAAGGCTTTTCTGGTGAACGTGTCGTGTCGTGTCACAGAAAACATTACGATCCCGGCCGAGAGCGACGGCTTGCAGCTGCACTGGACAGCGATGAAGAAACCTTAACCGTGCCGCTAACATGAATCGATGCAAGAAAGCAGCTCGCGCAGACACTGGCAACCGTTAGAAAGCCGTGCAATGCTTTACCCACTTGAGGGCGCTGATGTTGGTCAGCTTCATGTTAAGTTGCAGTCGTATCGCACAGTCTAGCACGACGCCCGTATTCTGCAACGAAGCACCAAGCGGAGCATGCGGCCAACGGCTACGGAGACAGCTTTCTTGTAAAGCGCATAAAATCTAGGTTATGTGATCTAGTATCAGAGTGGAAATTAAGAATCAAATGAGGTTTTAACTGATGGCGCAGCAATAGCGCTATTGGAGCGAAATGCAAAGCTATCAAATACACGTTCTAAAGTGCATGTGGTCATCGGGAGTAGCTATTTGTGGCAAAAGTTTAACACTAATATATATCCAACTATAACACAAAGGCAGCACTCTTGCAGGATTAGGGAAATAGAACTGGTAGATGGTGCTGCTCTGAACCAATTTTTCCATCTTCGCCAGGAGATTGTAGGAGATGAGGGTTTTATAATCCACCCTCAGCCTTAGCAGACGGACAGGAAACTGGAGCATAGCCAGTCTAAATTCGGCTTGAGTTGTCGCCTCGCCACGTCACGCTTACTAAATTCACGATAACTTCACGATCTGGGCAGTTTTATCGCCATGGCTACCAGCTTCTAAAGTTATCGTGCAGAATTTGAGGAAGTGACCGAAGGCCGGATCAAAAGAGCGTGTTCATCTTTGTGTTTTGTCCAGCAACTCTATCTATCATGAGTTTGTGATAGCCTGTATAAGTCCAGAGGTAAATTCAGCCATGGTGACACTTTCTAAAACAATAAAAATAATGATTGCTCGTTTGTATGGTACCCTAAGATGACTAAGATAAGTCTCTTTCCAGGTACTGTACAACTCAATGCATGGGAATCAATAATCAATGTGTAATGGAACGCACGGTAGGACACATTTAAAAGCATGAAAAATCAAGCATCGTACTTATAATAATGAGAAGAAGAATAAGTTTATACTGCACCAGGAGAGAATTAAATCTCTATTGAGCCACTGTACAACTAGATTTAAGAGAAAACTATAACCAATAGATAATTAACAGAGTGGTAAAACTGCTTAGGCAAGCTGGCAAAAGCACAGAAAAGACTCGCGGCCGCTGGTTACTAGCATCCAGAGTTAGCAACACTCTATCCATCTTTCACAGAGAAACAACGCACACAGGAAAAAGCAAGTCCATCTGGGCGCTATACGAAAACATGTAGCTCTTGATCTTAGTCGCGAGCTGCACGGTTTCATATAACGCAACCACACAGGACAATTTCCTTTGACAGTTATTGCACCCATACGATACATAGTCATTGTGGAGTAGCACTGCGGGCAGCCCAGATTACACGGCAGACGTCACTCCAATTATGCTAGATTAACCATTCTTACAAGGTGACGTGTTGCACCTTGAAGGTGACATCATAGGCTTAGGTTGGTCTTGCATTGCTCAACTTCAGGTAAAACATGTTGATCCGTGACCGTATTTTTATAGCAAATTGCTGCATTTGAACAATGCATTACTAAAAAAGTAGCAGCAACTTTAAATGCGATGCGGAATTGTATGGGCTGCTCATTTTTTAATACGATCAACCATGGCCAGGCACAAAGACCAAGTAGATCGGAGAAAATTTGATGGCGTACTCCGTAGTCCGCAAACGTGCACTGGCTTTCCATCAAGCAGCGCATAGACTTTAAGCCTTTATTCACTCACTTTTAGGTCAATTCATTCTCTTGCTGGAGTCTGCTTATGAGAACTACTTCCCAGTCAGGCCAGGCATCTTACTAACTGCTCCGTTGACTCAAGTCGCTAAGTTATGCCTCAAACCAGCCCTAAATCATATGGAGACCATGCCTTTAGTTCTTATGCCCCAAAGCCTGGAAATCACTCACAACTGACGTGACAACATTCCCTGACTTGACATTTAAAAAAGCAAACACAGACCTGCTCCTTACAGGATGTTTCTGGTCTTATGAAGCTCCATGATTTTGTGTGGTGACGCTGTGCATTTTAAAAGTTGTCATATTGATATGCTTCTTTTACATTTGTTAATAACAGCATTTTTTAACTGCCTTAAAAGAGATTGAGCTTTCTTAGGGTGTTATACAATTATATTACTATGATTATTATAATTATAAGTGGACGCGTGAGCAAAACTATCTTTAATTGTAACAGCAAACATAAGCCGACCAAACGGCCATTGCGAAAATCAACCAGCGGTAAAGTTATCAGACAATCCTTGGGAGTGTGCTTCTTGAACAGGACAGGCTTCGTACATGCAAAAGCACCTAAATGAGTAAGGGCGCTGTATCAAAACCAGCTCATTATCAATTTAAAATAATACAAAGCTAGATTTTAGTAGATTTTAATAATTCCTAATGCATACTTAATCCAGTAGGGTTTTCGTCGAGTTATTCCCTGGAAAAAATCAAACCCTGTCAGTTAATAGCTGGATATACGGTTCTTGTGTCAGTGCAAAAAAGCTATGCTCCGACATTTTTTAGGTATTCTTCGTGTGCGCGGGCCTACCAAGCGTGACTTTGCGTAGTATAAAAATATATACTTCCTTTGCATAGAGCGCTAAGAGAGCTTAAATCTCTATTCAGGTGCTTCCTTTGTGCGGCCGGGCTCTAGCACACTACCTCGGTCATTAAATGTATTCATCTTAATAATAATAATAATAATAACACTCAATAAAGCGCCCTCAAAAAAATCAATCTCTTTCTAGGTGCTTTACATTTGCTGCAAAGAAAGCACGATCGAGTGGTCTCGACCTTGGTCGAGGCGAGCATAGACAGCTTTAAAATGCATCAACGTGTCTGAATGTCAAACAGTTTGCTGCTAAAGTGTTCGATCATGTGAGTGCCTCGCTCTTCTTGTTATCATGTACTGCACGTTATGTACTTTATGTACGTTATGTACTTGCACATTGTGTAAAGTGAGAGGCAGCTGTCGCTGTGACCTTTTTTATTGAGGAAAGAATACCTTTAGGTATTGCTGTCGCCCAATAGAACTGCTCAGCATATCGACATACCATATCAAAGTGACATGCTCCCTAGAGTCTTTTAGTCGTCTTTTCTTACAAACTAATAGTAGTTCTATCTTGGCTCAGTTCGCTAGCAAAACCTGCCGTTTTTCTTACCGGTTCCACTTGCAAGTACAGTGCATGCTCGTCGCGACTGGGCTCAAGGCCAGTCACACCTCTGGCGTAGCTCTCGTCACCATTTAGGAAGTGAGGCTGGGAGATGAAAACTGGTGCTCCGTCGTAGCAAGGGCCTAAGTCGAGCACGCCGTCCAGAGGACAGGCACCATTCTCGGAGCAGTAGCACAAATTGTCGGCTTCGCTGCTGCCATACGAGAAGACTGTAGATGGCATCCGGATCTCGTAGGTTGATATGCCTTGCACGGATACGTCGTTGTAGTAGACAAGAGGTACAGAACTGGAAGCAAACGCAATCCTTGCCAAATGTTGGCCAAAATCCTAGCGGCGCCGCGTTGATGCTGACTTCTCAATGCTTGCTAGCAAATGCTGACCACCCAACTTGATAGCTTGCCAACGCGATAGGTCAGCCTAGTCCAGGTCAGCTGCGCTCGACCCCCATAGCTATCTAGTTGCAGAAAACAACGGCCACCCTTCCAGCTGCTCGGGCTAGGCGGATGCATCTCTCGTCTGTCTGTTGTCTACCCGATCGCACCTTCCTCTTCCTTCTCCTTCGGTGCCAAAGTAAACGGTCGGGCAACAGACCGTGCACTATATTCCAACAACGAACAAGCCTCTACAGCTGGTGACATTCTGGCACGGTCAAGGAAAGCAACTAAGGATGGCCAACGGAGCTGGGCTGGCTGACGTAGCAGATGATAGACAGTCGATCAAGTTCTGCTGCTAACGGCTGCTACGACCACTGCCGGCTCAGCAGAAAAGTTCTGCCCCAGTCAGAACTTGGCCTCGAGAACAAAGGCAGAGGTGGGCAGGCAATTAAATTAAGCGACGGGAGTCCTGTTAAAAGGTCGGGCGAGCAGCACGGATCGGTTGCTCAGCAGTGCCATAGCAGAAAGGCAGGCACCTTCCAAGAAGTCGCCGGTGAGCTTTTCCGAGGCGCTGTGCCGGCGTCTTAAGCAGCACGACGCGGTCGACTGCATCAAGCTTGCAGGAGACGACATTAGCGGGCGTCCCGGACGATGATACTGAGACCCGGATCGATTCCACTGGCAGTCAGACAGTCATTGGTGGCTGCGATTTGGCGGCAGTTGAGCCGAAAGAGCGACGAGCGACCAGCTAAAGGTCAAGGTAGCTGCCAGATATTCTCGTCGCCTGAGCAAGCGACTAGAAAGTCTGGCATGACGTCCGATAGGTGTCGACGAAGAACTCATTTTGAGAAGCAGCGTAGCAATGACAAAGGAAGAGGAGGCGAGACGGGCAATGCAGACGGAGGGTCATCGGGCTGCTGCAGAGGCTGTGAATCAGTGCAGAAAGAGGGTCGTCAGCCGCAGACGACGAGATCGTCGGGCGGACTCGGCGACAACTGCTGTGCGAAAGGTCGTCGCCGCTCACTGACCGAACGCATGGGAGCAAGTGGCGCCGGTGCCGGGAACAGTTAGATGCGTCTATTGCAGAGGGTACCAGAGGAAGCCATCTTCGAAGCTGGTAGCAGCCCCACATTAGGCTTCGACACGATCTTTACTTCGATGGCTGCGCCAGCTGAGTCATCGAGCGGTCGCCAGTGCAGGGCAGAGAAGCAAATGGAAAAGGGTCAGCGTATCTACACGAAAAGCTGCCGTGCATAGCAGTGCGATGAGATGGTGGGTCGGTAGTCATTGTGTGGTGACATTGGGTGCGTCTCGCCGATTGCTAGATCTCAGCCAGAGTTTAAAGCTGCGTTTTCACGGCGCACCATCCTCCTAAATCGGCAAAGAATTTGAACCGATTTCCAACAAGTTTGGGCTATAAATTCACCAACGTCACCACATTTTGGGGAGGAGCCAAGTCTGCAGACTCGTGGAAAGGAGGTGTGCTTCTCGCGTCTGGCTCCTTGTTGGTTTAGCCGACCAACCAACCCCGGGGTTCGTATTATGCATTCCTCTGCCAAAAGAAAAATGGCTGCCGTTCGTGAGCTTGAGTTATATTGAGACGTCCAGAACACGTCCTTGAACACGGAACGCCGTGTAGCCAAGGCTGAAGTCTTTTCTGCATAGAAGAAGCCTTGCGCCTGCCTAGAAAATCCACCAACAAACCCGTAACTGCGCACATTACGTAGCCCTATATAGCCACACAACCGTAACGGCACATGTTATTTAGTACTACTCACTTGCCGAAAAGCTTTATTAAAATTCTTATCTTCCTTTTATTTATATTCTTCTCACATTACTCTGCAACGATGACTGCAGCGGCTAACTCAACTTCTTCGGGCGATAGCTTTGCGTCTTTCCGTGAAAACCCCCTGTCACACCAGCCTCACGGATTAGAGCAGTGGCTTTGGGGGACTGAGTCGACCATCAAATCTTTCGTGTAAATGTCGTAACTAGGAGAACTTGGTGGTAAGTCTGCAGTGTAAACGCAGCTTAAGGGTAAAACACTCGTAGAGAGCACTGATGCTCACTGCGAGATGAGCCTGGTAGTCATGGGAGATTTTAACTACTCAAAAGGGGCTGAGCTCTATCGCATGAGCGAGCATGACGAAAACAGTCTCAGGCCGATAGTCGTACGTCTGACTTATGGGTCAAACTAAGTGGCAGAGCTGCTACTAAAGGGAAGTATCAAGTCTTAAGTGACGACGACACATTTTCTTTTCTTGCCAGACACTTGCTAATTGTGGCACTCGAGTGACGAATATTGCAGGAGCCCGAGATTTTCAGCATAGATAGCAGTAACACTAACGCTTTAACTCGGCTAAGGACAGAATGACGACGAAAGTAATCAAATGGAACCTGCTCCCAGAGAGTCGATCTAACCGACATTTAAATAAATTCACATTAAAGCAGTATACGATCTCTCTTAATTTTCATAAAAACTCGTCGTCTGGACGAGTATATTTGGCGCGAGTAGGACGGCGAAGCAATCTAATGACGAACTTCTCACATGCAGGTGGGTTTCTTGCACAGCGAGACGCAGCCAGTCGTATACACTTACCGACACAAGTCCGTTGAGAACAGATATCGAACGCTGCTTTTCTCTAAGAACGGAGGAAACTCGGAACCGTCTAAAAAATATAGTAAGTCGCATTACTAATTATAAGAGAAGATGCCACTAGGTCTTAAGTTGGCTAACACAATGAAGTGGCAACTGTCACAACACCTTAGAAAATCCGCGCCTCACTAAAGGCATTTTGGAGATGCAAAAATTAATCTTTATTTCTATCGAGAATTGAGGGGCATGCGTGACAGAGAGACAGACAGACAGAGAGACACAGACAGAGAGAGAGAGAGAGAGAGAGAGAGAGAGAGAAAGAAAGAGAGGGAGAGAGAGAGAGAAAGAAAGAGAGGGAGAGAGAGAAAGAAAGAGAGAGAGAAAGAGAGAAAGAAAGAGGGAGAGAGAGAGAGAAAGAAAGAGAGGGAGAGAGAGAGAGGGAGAGAGAGAGAGAGAAAGAAAGAGAGGGAGAGAGAGGGGGAGAGAAGGAGAGAGAGAGAGAGAGAAAGAAAGAGAGAGAGAAAGAGAGAAAGAAAAAGAGAGAGAGAGAGAGAGGGAGAGATGTAGTAGTCTTAAGTCCGCTCCCGAGGCACTTCGGCTAAGCAGCTTTAGAGAAAACCGAGCGAGCCAAATCAACGCACTCTCGCTCGCACCATATCTATCCACAACTTTATAGGATGAGCAAGTGACGAATGGACAGGCTAAAGATGATGAAGAGGTCTGAAGCTTGAGCAACAGAAAGAAAGTTCGCATCTTTTGGAAGCAACTGAGGTTTTCAGCCTGTATTTTGCTTAACTTAGGGCTCTTATTCAACACAAGGTGATCCCTGGACGCAAAGCTCTTACTAGGCTCAGCCGACGGATCGCGAAACAGGCATCAGAAGATAGCCTCGCTAGTTTAGATGCACTGTAGATTTTAAGTGCATGACTATCGCCGTCCCTCGTTAATCGCAGCTATAAAACTCCAGACTCTACCGTGAAAAGTGAATTTCCGCGAAGTAGAATTCTTCATTCATAAATCAAATATTTTCGTAATTAAAGCACAGGAAACCTGTTAACAACCCTCTAAATGTGGTTTTTAGCCTTCAGGACAAGAAATTACACACCTTTAGTCACCATTACACTGCTATTACCCAATATATTAGAAAAAATAAGATGAAATAAGAAATATTGGACGTTAAAAATATCATACTATTATTTTTGTACATATGACTGCACGCGAACAGTTTTCTTACACACACAAAGTGAGCTATGAAAAATTTTCGATGATGAAGCGATGAAAATAAAGAGATGTCCTGCACAGCAAGGAAGCGCAAGGTTACTGCGCCCCTAAAGGCACGACTTCAGCGGTCGAGCATCTGCACCTGGCGTTGAAGGATTTGCGGAGGGGTTGCTCGAATACACAGGCCTACAGTCCATACGCACAGTAATTTTAATTTTAGCTGTAATGCAGCGTTGTATAATTGACTCGGACAACCGAATGCATGTTGTATAATTTTCACTATCTCGATCAACTTTTTAATGAATATATTTGACAAACCGCGACAGAGTGAAGCAGCGATAGTCAAAGCGTGCGATGGTGAAGGACGACTGTACTCGCGTTTTCTGACCGCTTGAGTTTTCCAAAAATCGATGTTCTAAGAAGCGACAAGCTTGGAATCTGAGACGGTGCAGATTGCTATTAGGCTGATCCGTTAGTTTTCTTACACGGCCGTAAGAAACTACGTACTTATGGTTATTAAGTGCTTGATGCATGTAAGTATTGTGCTACCGGCAAGCGCTTCCGCATTCGCAGTCCCGCTGGCGTGGGCTTTCCCGCCCGCCTATTGGCCTATTGGTATGCGCTTCCGCTCCTCATCGGCTTAGCTTCAGCCATTAGCTCCATCCGGCTCTCGGCAACCCAACTATTCGGTCCTGCCGACTGAGCCTCGAAGTTTTTGTGCCACTGCCGCAAAAATGCATTCACGTCACTGCCTCGGCTTCTGCCTCACGAATTGAATACGTCCCGCCGGAAGCCCAGAAGAATTAAGAGATGTCACGGTCAGAGGTCACATTTGCAGCATTTCCAGTCTTTCTTTGAGCTGTCAAAAAATCTCTGTCTCACGCGTTCCAGTTAATTACTCTAACCTAATAGCCATCAAGCCAGCTACAACCGTAAGCACCGCTCTTCAGTTGTGCCTGTGGAATTCACCTTCTACCATCAATGAAACTCCAAACAATGCGTCACTACGCCAGCGATTTTGCTCCCGTACTGGGAAATGACTGAAATCGGAAAAATGCCCGATTACAACCGACGTGATTTGTACAGGCTTCTTTTTATTATATTCCGAGGTAACTTGAACTTAATGGCGTAATAGTCGTCGTCTCGCGTTTTTCCCTTAATTTGAAGGCGCTTGGTCATTTGTCCGATTTTTTTCCAGCTTCTTTAGCAGCAACATAGAAAATATCAGAGAGTGCACTCAAGTTAACATCCTCCACACGGTCTCCCATCGCCGTTTCTTGCTCGACCTCTGTGTCCCCCTACAAGACTGTCGCTTCTGCCTTCATCTCAAAGTCAAGCTCCTAATCTAAGAAGGCTGCTAGCCTCACATGCCCTACCTACCGTTCTCCTTCCTAGCTGCCTAAATTTACTGCTGCTCTAAGTCGCAAGGGATTGACATTTTTTTCAGCTAAAAATTTAATTCTAGGCTCCAAATCTAGAAATTTAATCTCAGACATATTAGAGCAAACCAACTGCACTGCTGCTGTTGTACACCTCAGGGAGATTGAATTCGGCAGAGCCTCTTCAGGATAATAATAATAATAATTCATATAAATATCGCCCTCAAAAAGCTTGGTCTCTTTCCAGGCACTTTACACATGCTGTAACTGGAACATGATTAAAAGTTTAGGGGTAGCATGCAGAACATCAACCAGCGCAAAATTGTTATAACCTACATGAAGCGTTAAAATAGAAAAGATCTTATATATAGATATATATATAATTTTTTTATGTAGCGCCCCAAGAGAACTTAATCTCTATTCAGGCGCTTCACATATGCCTCGGGGCTCGAGCCCACGACCTCAGTCAGACCTTGGTCCCCGGGGCGAGCACCTTAACAGCTAGACCAGACCAGCTCGGCGTCATCAGTGGTAGCAAGCGCTGTGTCAGCAGCCCTGAACACGAAAAGGAAGACTCAGATTGGATAACTCGGCAGCCATCGATACCACAAATCACCAAAACCTCTTTCAACACATGCCATCTCGCCTAGGTATCACAGGCACTGGGTATCAATAGCTTTGGTCCTATTTCAGTGGGAGAATTCAGAATAGATAGAAATAACCATGAGATCCATTATGCGTGCTGACACTGTGCATGCTGCCACTAACCACATTTGCAAGCTGACCTTGTGCATGTCACCCCTAACCATGTTATTCATGTTGTTTATCAAGCATGCTACCACTAACCATTCGATCGCGCTTCCCTTGCAGCAAATGTAAAGCGCCTAGAAAGAGATTGAGTTCTCTGAGGGCGCTTTACCAATTGCATTATTATTATTATTTAGGTCGATTTCTTTTTTCAAAATTTTAAGTCTCCCTCTAGCCAATTCAATAGCAAAAAACAGCATATCCTTTCATTTTGAAACAGAACACACGCAGCTAAACCAATGAAATTTAAAGAGCCTAGAATGAGATTTGAGTTCTCTGAGGACTCTTTATCAAGTGTATCATTATGGTAATTATTAATTTATCCGTTACTGATTTCCAGCACATCAGTGTCTGATGTTTTTTTACCGTTTAGCCAACTATTGCTGAAACGAGCTGTACTTGCTTCAGGGTTCTGTCATTTATTTTTTGGTTGCTTCATTCTTTTCCTCCAGCCTGCCTATGTCAAATATTTCATAGCTAGGCTTTCCATTTTTCTCCGACGACTCCAGTCATTTAGCTGTGCTTCAAGCCAACTTCAAATCTTCATCGGAAAACGTGCCTTCAGTTTCTACGCTCCCAAGACCTGTAACTCGCTACCGGCTGACTTCACGATATTTTGTGCGACGTTTCGACATTTCAAAAGAAGCTAAAAGTCTACCTACTATCTGCAGCATATTCTCCATATGGTGAACTATCCTTTTCGTGCTGAATGTGTACGCTCTATTTCTAACCAATTTACACACTTCCTTTCTAGTGCCAAGAAAGCGATTTATTTCTCTTGGGGTGCTATGCAGATGATTATTATTATTTACAATGTCTGGCTCACATATGCACTTAGATGGCGGCAGACTTTCCATGATTGGAGGACAGAAGAAAAACTTAAGAATTATCGAAAAACTGAGTCCAGCTCAGATATTTGAGAGCCAAACCCTCCGAATAAGCTCGACTCGCAGGTTTCATGTATTGCCGGCATGCAACCTAAGTGTCGTCTTCTAAAATTACTTTTGTTTAGGAGACTACGTCCGTCAGCTCCTCGAACAAGCCTGCCTAATTTTTTTTATGAAACATAACAATGGCTAGATTGGCTTGATTGGGCAAGAACACAACAGCCAGACTGTTCCAGCTAATCGATTTTCATGCGCGTCCAATAAGAAACCTACTGCTGGTGCATAACTCTGCTACCAGGCTTGTCTGTCGCTACGTCTTAACGGCCGTTCGATAAAATACCTTATTAATCTGCACTGTATCACCACTATGCAGCGGCTCGACTTCAAAATTCGGTCACTCGTGTGCACGTCTCTCAATTCCTTTGCTCCGGCCTGCGTTTCTGGAATACATGCATATCAGGCCTCTCGTAACATCTATTTACACTCCGGTCGTTCGGGCGTGCCTTCTCACGAGCTTCGATTTCTTTGGAGACCTTGCCTTCAGTTCCTCTGCTAACAAAGTTTGAGCTGACTACCGATTGAAAAACATATAATATATACATAACATAATTCATTTTGTCTATTGTCCTAAGAGAACTTACTCTTTTAGTCAAGTGCTTCACATATACCACAGGGCTCGAGCCCACGACCTCTGCCAGACCATGTTCGGGGCTATCACCTTAACTACTGGGTCAAATCAGCCTTCACTTCCTCTCCTGGTTAGGAGAGAATAAAAAAGCAGCTACAAGCCTATTCAATACTACTACCCTTGCGGTCCAACTGAGCATATTGCCATTTATTGATCTGCGTGTTCTTAAATTGTGCATGTTACGATAGGTAACTGGAATGTGTACTTTTCAGCACGTTTACAGCTTCACAGAGTCAGCATTGCTTCGGGTGTACAATGACCTACTTAGCAATGCAGACATGGGTAGAGTATCTCTGCTTGTTTTGCTCGACCTTTCAGCAGCTTTTGATACTATCGTTCACCAAGTCCTTTTCGAGCGCCTCTCATCTCACCTGGGCATCAATAGCACTGTTTGCAAAGGTTCAGATCCTATCTCAGTGAGAGCCTCGCGAATATTGATGTGAAAGGACAAAGATCATTCGAGAAGCCTATAAAATATGGGATACCTAAGGGCTGCGTGCTTGGTCCTGTTCTTTTCACGGTTTATACTTTACCTCTTTCCGTTATGATAACCAAGCACAATCTAGGCTTCCACTTCTATGGGGATGATACCCAGGTGTACCTTTGCTTTCATCCCTCCCAGCACTCCAGCTCGTCCAATTCTCTCAACTCCCTTGCATTTATTGATGACATCCGCACATGGATGGCAGAACATTTTCTAAAATTGAATGATGATAAAACCAACTTACTAGTTATAGGCAAACCAAGTGTGATTCAGAAATTGGAAAGGGTAACGCTCAAAATCGGGTCTGTCAGCATATCTTCTGTTAAATCTGAATGAAGTCTAGGTGTCATATTCCAAAATAATCTTTCATTAGACAACCACATCAGCTCCACAGTCAAGTCTGCCTACTTTCAGCTACATATCATTGCTAAAATTTGGGCTTGTTTAGACAGGGATACCACATCCAAGTTGGCCTATGCATTTATGACATCCTGTCTTGACTTCTGTAACTCGCTGCTTGCTGGTCTACCCGCCTGCGAAATCTGGCGCTTACAGCTGGTACACCACTCTGCAGCTAGTCTTGTTTGTCGTGAGCGTCACAGTTGCCACATCACACAACTTCTCGCCGACCTGGACTGGCTTCCAGTCAAGCAACGCATCGACTTCAAGGTTCTGTCACTCACTTTTAGGTTCCTTCATTCTTTGGTTCCAGCCTACCTATCAGATTTACTGCCTCACCAAGCATAGCACCACCCACTTTTCAGAATCCAACTATTTATCTGTATCTCGTGCACACCTCAAATCCTTTGGATACCGTGCCTTTAATAATAATGCTCCCGAACCCTGGACCTCACTTTCGACTTGCATCACAATTTCTCCTAACTTGACCACATTTAAAGAGAAACTAAAATGCACCAATTTGTCACAACATTTATGGGATCATGTGATTCATTCTGTATGTACTTATGCATGCTGACACGATGCGTACTGCCACTAACCATACTTGCATGCTGACCATGTGCATGTCACCTCTAATCATATTCGTCTTGCTGCTTAGTGAGCATGCTACCATTAACCGTTCGATCGCACTTCCTTTGCAGCAATTTTAAAGTGTATAGAAAGAGATTGAGTTCTCTGAGGGCGCTTTATCTAAAGTATGATTTTTATTTTCTATGGAGTGTCTAGAAAGAGACCCTTGGAGTGCAATATGCATGTAAATCTTTTTATCAGTATATCTTTACTGAATCGTTCCAATCTTCACACTTCATCCGGACTATTTCTTTGGTGCAATTTTTTGTGATTTTATATTTAAGTTTTCATATTTTAGAGAATCGACAGCAAAGAAAGCACCTTTTCAAAAATCTAGTGCAGAGTTCGTTGCATGGCACCAATGAGATCATTCGCGTGAAGGTGCGAAGTGGAAGGCTTGCTAATCGTGGCGTTGCGGCTACGAACATTTGATGTGCTGATATGCTGACAAGTAGAAGGACGTACTGCATACATGAGCAGCAGCATATTTCATTGGCGTCACGTTTGTCTTGTTTTAAATGTCGACAAACGCACTCTTAGCTTTACTTCCTATGGCGAGGACTCGCAGCTCTATGTATCCTTAGACAATTCACAACATTTCGCGATTATGCGTGCGGTGTGCGTGCATACGTGTGTGTTCATACGTATTTTTCGTCTGATCCCACACTAAATGCACCATTCACTAATTATAGTCAGGCCTAGCAGTGCAGGGATGGCGCTATCACCTCACGCGGTCAGCGGCCTTACCTGTTCCATTTATCATGTTGCACCTGTCATTTCGCCAGTAGTTCAAATGCCTAAACGATATTCGGCAAACGCGAACTCAAAAGGCAGCCATAACTTGAAGCACTTGAAAACCGCGAATTTCGGTAAAAAGAAAACGGACCCGGCGGCTGTCGCTGCCTAGCGAAGCACCTAGCCATGCATACGCAAACCAAGTCAAGCGACGAACATGGGCCGCGAAATTATCCGCCTCTGACGCTTCCGCGCGAGCCGAGAGAGAGCACTGCCTGTCGAAAGAGCGAGCAGGAGAGAGTGCGAGGTCAGCGCGAGGCCAGGGGCGAGAAAGCCAGAGTCCAGCCGGAGCGTCCGCGCGGCTCACCTCATGCCCTCCCATGATGCTACCGTGAGGAACTTCGATATGTCTTCGTGCCCGCGAAAAACTTGAAATACGCCGCGGCTCGATCCATTCCTCTACAACACAAGCGGCGTCGGAGCTTTTCCGTCGTTACAGCACCTGTAGCCCGCCTGTCACTTCGCAACCTAGTCGCGAGCTGAACCCTAATCCAAGTACCTGGGCTGGAAAAAGTGAGCCCGCTACAATTGCCACCGCCAACCCGACCTCGCGGGCAGGACTCTCGACTGCAGCAGCGGCAGCGTTCGACAGCTCCGCGTGGACGAATGCGCGCGCTTACGAGGGACGGGAACGTCGAGTGCGAAGTTCTGCCCTGCCCCACCTCTCCCACCGAAGCCACCGCCTCGAAGACCGGTACGGAAGGCGGACTTGCTTTGCAAGGCCACCGACCTGCTACAGTCGACTACGGTGGCGCTAATCCGAGTGGGTGCGAGTAAATACTACCAGTAGCGATACGGTTGGGATTCGACTAGGCGATTTTTCCGAAGACCCGAGGTGCGTCGAACTTGAACTAGTGTAGCTGTGTCGCAGTCGTCACTTTCTCATTGGAAATGCGCTAATAAACGCTTCGGAATGAGACGACCTGCAAATCCAGGGGAATGGAAACGTCGAACACTTTCAAAGAAGAATCCCAATGTGCTCACGCCAGCCGTTTTGCTAATCTACTGTATCTCGCCAAAAAAAAGCCACCCCCTAGCCCTGCACCGTTGATCAGTGCGTACAAGTAGACAAGGACGCTCTTTACTTGAATTGTAAAAAAACTTGCCTCGAAGCGTTTCGCTATTTTTGTTTATTTATTTATTTTTATTTTTATTTTTGAAACACGGGTCAGCGGTGATCTGACATGGCTGCTTGATTGGCGGTTTCTTTAATCGTGGCGATTAAGAACTGCGTGCACATACAATCGAGGCCACGAAAAGCGGTGCCATTTCGATACGCGGTCAGTTATCCGCTTGTCATCCATTCGTCAGCTATTCGCTCCGCCATTGTACAGATGCGACCGGCTCGAGCCGTCGTATGTGCGACCGGACGTGTATTGCGCTCGCACATTCGTAAATCAGGTGTGCGCGTCATCGGTGGCGTAGCGGCAGTGCTCTGCTTTCTTCTGCGTCACTACGCACTTTGGGGGCACATCTTCTGCCACTCGCTAGCAGCGCTTCGTGGCTCTAGTTGCTTCGTTGGTATCTGTAACGCATCTTCAAGGACTTTCGTCCGCTAAGTAACTGCATTTGCGATTGGGACTTGAGCTCTGGAGCATATCATTGAAAACTTCCGAGGAACACTCTGTATTCTGCATCAGTCGGAAGCTTAAAAGTTGACTGCTAGCGAGCGCTTCATGGCGACTGTCGGAACGCCGACCGACGAAGCAATCAGCCAATAAAGAGTTTCCCAAATTCTGCAGCCTAGGAAACGCGCTGGAGCCGTTAACTCAAAACCTTAGATGTTCCCTAGTGCTATTCCGCCCATATTAAGCTAGCACTGGCGAGGCACACTTAGGGAAGCTTCCACAAACTAAAGAGCTTGATGAAATACTGCTTCTGTTGTTAGTGTGGTACGAGTGATAATACATGAGCATGCAGAGACCACGCTTATTCGTCGAGATAAGATGTCACAAATAGCCATACTTTCTATACAACATTTGTAAATTTCATAGAAAGAGATTCAGTTCTCTGAGAGCGCTATACAATGCGTTATTATTATTATTATTACAGCATATTCATAACAGCAGTTTAGATAGTGAGTAGCATGAAAGTAGCAGCTCAGGATGGCTGGAAAGGATACTGCGTAGTCGGCAGTACGAGAGTAGATGTCATTGACTAAGTATTGTGAAAATGAGTTCCGCAGTCAAGGACCTGCAGAGCAAAAGCTTTCGTCACCAACGGTCTTTAAGCGGAGGGATGTAACAGTTAATTTATTGTCCATAGATTACCTGAGGGCACGAAATATGAGGCTAAATGAACTAAAAGAAGCAGCTAAGCCGTAATGGGCCCTGTTGCTTAGCGTAAGAATTTACTCTGTATCCGTTGATCACCCGGCAGCCATTCAAACTCATTCAGCAAAGAGACACGCTGTCAAACCTCATTGATTTTTTCAACTAGCCTTGCAGCCATATTTATCACCAGTTGCAGCAGGCTTGTATATTTATTTGGACCTCATGAGAGCGGGAATTTCAATAATTTGAATGTGCTATATCCAATGTATTATTATTATTATAATTAATGTAGCAGAGAGAGAGAGAGAGAACCAGAGTGCCAGTTAAATGTTTTGCAAGCCATCGTGGAAGACAGTCCTTAATTTCATATAGGGATCGGACGTGATCGCTAGCTGTGGAAGCAGTCTTCTTAATGAATTTTTTCAAAGTTAAGGCAACTGTCACCGACGACATCTAAATTCCGAGCACACGGTGACAGTTGCACAATATCAGCTATTAGAAGAGCAAAGTCTTCTGGTCCAGTCATACGTTGGGGATGTGCTGTGAGTATCTATAATGGTTCACTAGATAAGGTGGTAGCTTTTCACAACCTCGGCCCCAAGGTAGTGGGTTTAAATCATGAGTGGGCGATCCTTTATCGCCGCTGCAAGCGGCGGTGATCGCCTTTAAAGCTCTTCTGTCGCTATACAAATGAGGCTTTTAAATCAGCTAGTATTTTTTCTAGTTCAATTGTCATCGTTTAGTTTAAGCAAATTTCCCCATATCCAGATTAAAATGTCTGCAAGGCAAGCATTGACTTAAGCAGTCACTGCAGAATATTCCGATGGTGGAAATACAGCCACGTATCGTCAGCATTAAGTTGATAGCCCATTCCAGGGGTCCGAATCCCGTTTCCTAGTGGTTCAGTAATAATGGAGAACGGCAAAGTACCGAGGACCGACTCTTGTGAGACTCCTCGTGTGACTGGTCTGGCAGATGAGACTTGACCCACCACACGACAAGAGTTGACCACGACTGGACAAGTACGATTAGAACCACCGCCGGTGCCTTGTCTGCCAGACCAATTTTGCTTTCAATCGTTCAAGTAGGTGGCGGATGAACGCATGGCATATGCGTGCTAAACGGAGCTACACGCTTTACTTACATTATAATAATAGCCGAAGTTTGCATCAAATTGCGGCACTGTAATATTGAAGTCCTGTATCAGTTTAGCCACTCGAGGGTTTTGCAGAATTTGCTGAAGATCCGTGAGGAATTTGTCCGCGTAGCCCCACAGCAGCTCCTTCACAGAGATGGTGATAAACAGATGCTCATTCTCGATCATGCGAACAATAATGTCCAGCAGTTCTTCGGGCGTGCGCTGATTTCTGAATGAGTATTCCACCACCTTAAACGTAGTACAAATGTTGATATCTAATTCCTTTCAGAGGCCCCAACGGTAGTGCGGTTTCGTCACCGCAGAAGCTCGGGGCTAAAATCCGTCCCATCCTCAACCGGAACATTGGCGACTGAAGCCGCTCCAGATCCCGTTAGTGTATACTTAACATAAATCGTTACGAACACTCTAAGGGATCGTTCAAGATGCAACCTTAACAATTGCAGATGCATGAACACAGCAAGTTGTCCTGAAGTTACGCCTATTTAAAATAGAAATTATTTAAAACTTTTTTAATGCAACTAAACAGGTAATGCCAAACAACAACGGATGGCATTAGAAATGGCGCGAGCTCAGAGCTCGGAGAGCAGCTTCCACTGCTTCCACTTCCGCCTCGTCGATTCCTCATCGCTTTTTTTCTAGCGCATGTTTAAGTGCATTTTAGTTGCCTTATTTGGCTCACCGCTAGCAGAAGTTCTTTTTCATCAATGAGAGCTGCTTTTTGTATGATCGGATGTAATTGTGTATGATTGTTAATGTAATGAAATACAAGCACACTATATTAACGAATTTCTTTTCTTTATTTCTGCATTGATCTCCGTCTGTTACTCCATAGGACTAAGTCGGTACGCACACTAGGTAGGCGCGAAGTAGGTACTCGCAGCTAGGTACTAAGTTACGTCGGACAGTTTTCTATCGCGCTCGCAAAGCCTGCGCGGCTTTCAGTAAGCACTCAGTAGCCAGCACTTTTTTTTTAAGGAACCCATCAAAATCTCCGACACAGCTTCTACAGTGTGTTTTCTGAAAGGTACCCAAAATAAATAGTTGATTTTTGGATCAACCTTCTCAGTATTTTCTCAAGGCTTACCCTTAAGGCTCAGCTAATGACTCGTCGGTTATTGTGAGGTTTTCTTCTGGCTAAGAGAATTTGTCTACTTTGTTTCCGTGGCTTTGTGTGCATAACTTTACATACTCAGTGCAAGTTACAAACCATCTAAGCAGTCGCCCTGAATATCGTCTTGAGTGTTTCTGCATGCTTTTCTATGTGTGATATGTTCGTGTTTATGCGTGATGGTTTCATGATCGTGATAAAATGATATCGTGCACGTCAATAACGATCGGTTTCGGAACTCTCTTGCAGTTGATTTGTAATCCACCTGAATAGATATTTATTTCTGTTGGGGCTCTGCAAAACCGACCTATTATTATCATTTATATTATTGCTACCATTTCAATAAATACTACGGTTCTGTCCGATCCGCGTTCATATCATGTCGAATTTTTCTTTGGAGCGTCACAGGACAACCATGGACGTTTCTGTCGCTATGAAAAGAAGTCTTTCTCTGACTGGGAAACCCTGGATTTATATGCGGATTTTATAACACGTCCTTAGCTCCGTCATAGTGGTAGCACGGCAAATAGTTAAGGCGGTGAATTTGAGAATTCCTGGCGTCGCTTCTTTTCATGCCTCTCTTGCATGGATTGTGCCTCTCTAAAAGGAGAAACTTGGGAGAGTTCTGGTGCAATTCTGCAATTATTTAGATGTTACGGGATAGCCTCTGTTGCCTTTTGGAGAAGGTTAACTTCATTTCTTGAATACCTGGACTCTAAACTGAGTACCTGCACTGTCGCTAGAGCAGCCGCAATGACGTCTGAGCACCCACATCGTCACCGAAGTACCCGCACATTAAACCGAGTATCGGAACTGTCACCTCAGTACACCCACTGTAACTAGAGTACCCGCCTAACAAGCTAAATCTTTTCGACTAAACCTGGGACTGAAATATTTAATCGGGAGCGGACTCAGTTAGCTCGTTAAGTGATTTAAGGTTCGGTACGTTTTTCTATTTTGATCATTCAAGTCAGTCACCCTTGGACACGACATAGATGGGGCGGCTCCCGATGGGAAAAGGTCAAAATGCAGAGAATCCGTGATCAAAAGCTCCCGATCGTAAGCTACTAATTCGCAGCCATAAAACGGCGTCTCGCTTTTTTTCTGCGCCCCCCTGTTACTCCAGCGTTTTCACGCTCTGTTCCCTCCTCTCTCCCGAAAAGAAGGCAGAATTGATCTTGCCTCGATATAGGCTGACAGAATTACCACTTCTAGCATTTTAGAAATTTTAGAGCAGCGAAAGTCACAATCAACGGTAGCAAAATCACTGCTATTTTCCATGCCTGATGGTGCCCAAGCATTCAGCCACGTTGCTCTCGGTTGCTCCTGGTTGCTCTTGCCCGGCAGCCCAGTGCCGCCAGGTGAGCAATTGCATCTACGTAGTCTCCAAACTCTGCAGCTAAGTGCTCTAAGTCAACCATTTAGAAACGTGAATGACCTATTGATTTGATTCAAATTTTCTGGCAATACTCAATGCCAGTGACACGAGGATTATATTCACTTCAGTGGCATAACTAAAGGAGCGAATTTTTACCTGAAGGCCTCTGACGCCCAAGCACTCACAGAACCTAGAAAACGGCGGATGTGCGAATGAAAGGAAGCGTGTCCGCTCTCGGCGTAGGAAGCAGTGAGAGGGCAGGGACATGGGTCTTGACAAGTCACTACGAAACGACTTCCGGATACGCCTTTCAAGATAAATGCCTATGCCACCAACAAGTGCCTGATTAGGCGCCTCATCAGACGACTTGCAGAAGTAGCGAGATTGCGGAAGCCAGTACAAACTGGTTAGGGATGTGGTAATCACTCATTGTAGTGCCAGGCAAAGCTATACACCGACGAAGTAATGCCGAGAGTGAGACCGGTGAAGACTTACCGCTCATGCTTCTTATGTAACAAATCCCTTACACTTGTGTTTAAAACATAGACGAGCATATATCATGAAACTGGTTTAACCTAAAAATTCGATTTCTGAGGATCAGCCTTTCGATTCGCCCACGCGTGTAGCCTGGGATCTAGACGGGATCCTGTACTTACGTACATAGACTGGAAAGTTGAGAGTCGTTACGACGAGGTCCTCTCCGTGTGCAGAGAGAGACGGGTTGAAATAATAAGTTCCCAGTTGCTGATATTCAACTGTGTCATCTGCATCGCTGTCAAAACTTATATTTGTCTTTAATGATATCTGACTGAAAACAAGAGACGTGGCGAGTCAGTTAAATCTGCGGGTCACGGTCGACAAGCGAGCGTTGTCAAAATCTGCCCAAACCAGTCATAATGCGGTCAGTTTGCAGCGACTGATTTCGCCTCCAGGCCAAGATAAGCCAAATTAGTGTCATTTTTAGATTTGGATAGTGCTCTATATATAAGACTGCAGGCTTTTCAATTAGCGAACGCTTATTTAGCTAACGGAATCAATTTGACCCAAAGCTGTCAAAATGGCATCAAAATACTGGTCTCGTTGGGGGCAGTCAAGCACCTTCCCTTGTCAAGCGCCTCAAACAAGCAAGCGTTTGTTCTCGGGCTCATTCTGGATTCATTAGAAGTAGACCGGAGCTAGCGAGTTATAACTTCAACTTGGGATTTCTTGGAAGCGATCAACTATAGACACTAGCGTGTAGTCTAAATACAATAGAATTCAGCAGTTTATTTCGTCGACGAGTACATCGTGTTTGACTCCATTTTTTTCGATACGTTACTCTGACCGAGTAGAGCGGCTTAATTTCCAAGCTTTGTTTGCATTTGATTTTCATTGGCTGGGAGGCTGCTTTCGACTCTCAATGGGGGCTAACAGAGAAAGACTGTATAGGCCTAGCGGCGTTTACGCCTCTAAAGTTGGGGTAGGATTGGCTGCGATTTGATCGTCGCTCTAGCTGTGGATAGATGACCTCCTTTCTATGTCCTTTGACTGATGCCAAACTCACATTAGTGCGGGTCAATATCTTGCAACTAGAAAGCCATATATCTAGTAAAATTTAAAGTTCGCACCTTCACGAAACCCGATGATGCCCATTTCCAAGTTGGTGTACTTTGCACCTTAGCTTTAACGTCCGCCATTCGACATTTGCAGATGCCGTGGTTTCTGTGCAATATCTCGATTGCTCCGCAGCACCAGTCAGTGCAGCTGCATGTGACTCGACAAGATGCCGTGTATTAGCACTATCTATTAGTATTAGCAAGTTCTTCTTGTCGTCGAAGAGTCTAGAGATTGACGAAGGCGTTTCCGTGCTGGCTTCTCACGCTTGATTACGCCGAATGGTGAATGCTTGCAGAGGTTTCCAGTGGGACGAAGCATCTTATGCTCTTGCTATAAGTTGTATGCGACTGTGGCTATTGGGTGTTAGCGTATGCGAGGCAATGACCATGTCATAATTGCTAATACAAAGAGACACTGAAAGCCTTCTCTTTCACGCTTGGCAGGCAACATATCAGAGCAGCACACAATCTGGAGCGGACCGATGTAGAGCAGCAGAGTTACGGCTGGATTAACTGCTCCTCGCCTCAGTTGAGACAGCAGCGTATCTGAAGAACCGGCTGCGCTGAGCGACGGCTGCACATTTGAATTGCACACGCTGTATCAGAAGCAGCCGGTAGCAAAAGTAAGCGGCAGATACACACGGATTCACCCAATGAGCTAATTAGCCAGCGATCAGCAGCGTCTGGCTTTTGCTTAGGAGTTCTTCCTGGCGATGTATTCCCGTACAGCTGATGAATCTGCGTCCGGGTATCGTTTTTTGCGGATAATCGCACTACAAACCCCGCGATTCCGGTTGAGCTTCCTGTGCACTGGGAGGAAATGATTCCGTATTTATCACACTTAATTGTTAAAGTGACTTCCGAGCAACACGCTAGATATACTACCACAAAGAAAGGCTATCTCGCCAGATTTGTGTACTATATGAGATCGCCATCGTTTGACCAAATCTTTTCTCTACGCTACAGTAATGCGCTAAAATAAAGCTTCGGTCTCTTTCAACAGGGCGCCAGATGCATCAGAATCCATCGAGAAAGAAATTCCTGCGACTTTGGGTTGCGTTTAGCTCGTTTAGCTGCGGTTTAGCTCGCGCCTCACGGATCGTGCAACTGCGACGTTCTGTGAATCGAGCCGATAGCTCTGTCGTGCGCTGCTTTCTCCTAGTAGGACCGTCGAGTGAAAAATTGCGCTAATAAAAATTAAAATTCGCACAAGCAAAATTGCACAATGGTCTATTCGAGTTGAGCTTCTCTTCCGCACTCAAACAGCACCGGCGACCCAGTGTAATCCAATTAATTCAAGGGGTCGACGAAATTGGGCCTACATCTTTGGTCACCATTCTGCTAGTGAAATGGCACTCGTCGGCCCGCGGTTGCTTAAAGGAAGAAAATTGAAAGCGAAGATAACTAACTCTCCCGACCTGCGTCAGAACATCCCCTGACCTGACTATCAAGTGCAATATTATTATTATTATTATTATTAACTTTGCTAGCCATGTCTCTGAGAAAGGGCTTGCACAGGCGTCTCGCTATATCCCTTCTCCGAAGACGGTCGGGGATTTCCCTTCTAAATTTGAAAGCAGACCCCTCAAACCCGAGCAAAAGCTCCTTAGCGACCACGGAGCATTTCGGCGCTAACCAACAGTCGGGGCTATATTGCTTCTCTGCAAGTTCTTATAGTCTATTCCTTATACTAACACGACACCTGGATGCACTTATGGTCAAATCCCAGTCGATCATCACAAGACTGAACACACGCTACGTGTCCTATAATACATTAGGTCCACAAGCTCACTCAACGGTGATTTGCAATTAAGCTCGACTGCCTATAAAAAGAAACGAAATAGTAAAAGATAAAGTTCATCCAAAGTAAAAGACTTCTTCATATTGCGTCAGACGAGCCTTAGTGGTGAACGTCCCGCATGACTTAGACGATAAATAATTATTACCTGCTGTAGGATTAAACCATAACACAGCAGGCACTAGGATTGAACCATGACCTGGTCGTAAATTGTGAGCTCACCCCATGACTAAGAGCCAGTTGCAAATGCGATTTGTGATCTATGAATCGGCTTGCAAGATGGTATTCGTGGTACTTCAAAGTACTCTCGCAGTCTCTTAGTGACCCACTAGACGGCATTATAAGTTAATGATAGACTATTCAACAACCTGCTTACACTTGTAGTCCATGTTGACGCCCTTTCAAATTATAATAATAATAACAGCACATTTGTATAGCACCCTCAAAAAACTCAATCTATCTCTTTCTAGACACTTTCCATATACTGTAAAGGAAGTATAATATCAAGTGGCTAGGGGTAGCATGCACAATTTCAGCAAGAACTACATGTTAGACGTAATAATAACAATAATAATAATAATACACTTGATAAAGCGCCCTCAGAGAACCTAATCTCTTTCTAGGCGCTTTACATTTGCTGCAAAGGGAAATGCAATTAAATGGTGAGTAATATCATGCTTGATGAACAAACAAAATGAATAACATGGTTAGGGGTGACATGCACAGGGTCAGCATGCAAATGTGGTTAGTGGCAGCATGCACAGTGTCAGCACGCATAAGCACATGAAGGACGAATATAACATAATAACAATAATAATGTACTTGATAAAGCGCCCCCATATAACTCAATCTATTTCTAGGCGCTTTACATTTGCTGCAAAGGGAAATGCAATTGAAAGGTAAGTAAAATCATGCTTGAAAAACAAACAAGAGGAATAACATGGTTAGGGGTGACATGCACAGGGTCAGCATGCAAATGTGGTTAGTGGCAGCATGCACAGTGTCAGCACGCATAAGCACGTGTAGGACGAATCACAGGGACCCACTAAATGCTGTCATAAATAGCTGTGTTTTTAAGATCCTTTTAAATGTGGTCAGGTCAGGGGATGTTCTGACGCAGGTCGGGAGGGAGTTCCAGGCTTTGGGAGCATACGAACTAAATGCACGGTCTCCAAAGGATTTAAGGTTTGTACGAGGTATTTGTAGACTGTTGGATTCCGAAAAGCTGGTGGTACGATGCTTGACTGGACTTTTTTTTAGAAGTAGCCCGAATAGTGTCAACTCGTAAATGACTATTGGTGGTAGCATGCACAGCGTCATCGTCACGCATAATTACGCAAAGAAGATATCACAGGTAACCACAAAACGCTGCAGTAAAAAGGTTGGTTTGTAGTTTTTTTTAAATGTCACCAAATCAGGCGATGTCACGATGTCGGTCGGGAGTAAGTTCCATGCCTTGGGAGCATGCCAAACAGAGGCGTGGTCTCCAAAGAACTTCTTTACATCTTTTTCAACCCATTATGGGATGATTAGCCATAGTGCGTGGGCAGGTCAAGCTGGAAAGTGTTATCCACAAATCGGTATGTTTAATGTAAGTCCAGCTGTATCGGAACGGAATCTAGGTGTCCTATTCTAAAATGACACTTAGCTGGATGACTGCAGTGGCTCCATATTCATGCTGGCCTATTTTTAACTAAGTGGCATCGAAACAATGAGGCCACAAGGTAAGCTAAGACTGAGATCTACAAGGCGAGAATGAGGTATACAAGGTGCAATGATGCAGCCAAATTAGCTTGTGCATTCCTTAGCATCCGATCTAGACTTACGAAGCTAGTCTAGATCATAGATGTTCGCGGCTAGACATCCAATCTAGTCTTTTTTAACTCCTATTTGCACTTATTAATACCTGTGCAGTGCGATACTTAATGGCAGTGTAAAAATCGCCAAACAGGTTATTCTGTATTGAACGTCGCAACTACGACATTACACCACTGCTCTCGCACCAGAATGGCTCCCAGTGAAGCAGTGCACCAATTAGAAGGTCGCATTGCTCGCTTTTACTGGTTCCCTCCCTACTCGTACTTTGGCTTACTTCCCCTATCTGCGAACTCTTCTGTTGCGATTCTCTAACTCTGATCGCTAAGCTGTGCCTCTTATTGCCCTCGCATTCTTTGCAAGCCATAACTTCAGTTCGAAAGCCTGAGTCTCTGTGAGAGTGATTTACATTTCTATGTGCTCCATTTTCAGATTGTACGAAGCGCCTATAAAAAGATACAGTTCTCCTCGGTTGGTTAGCAAATACTTTATTATTTACATTAATTGGTCCCTGAACGCCACGTAGTACATGGGCAAAGAAGATTGCAGTCACGACCCTTAGTTAGCTTAAATAAGCTCATGGGAGTAGTCGGCTGGTCTGGCTGCTATGCAGTTAGCTACCCACTGTATGTCAAGCCCTCCACGCGAAGTTTCGCAGCGAAAGATGTGCCCTGTCGCCGGATTTTCGGCGCGATCGATGCGTAAAGACTGCAAGCCAGCGCTACTAGAAAGCAACCACCTATAAATATATCGCATACTACCAGTAAAACTCAGTCAGAAATCTTTTGAGCAAAAAACTGAATCTCGTATGACATGAAAAATTACGAGGCAGGTGACAAACCACTCTCCAAAGCAGGTATGATGTGCTCTAAACCTGTCAAACAAAACATGAACGAGTCGTCACTTACGTGTAAGTGAACGGTCCTCTCTCCATGAGCATTGGTATAGAGCCAGAAGTAATTACTTCTTCGGCATTCAACACGTCAAATATCCAGAACTGAAGATTTTCGGAGGCATCGTTATGTGGATCTACCCAGCTATTATATATGTCACTTCCGTTTTGCAATGGAAGTATCTGCAAGCATAAACGTGAAGTGCCGCTGGTACACATCTATGCACTTAAAGCGATGTTGCAGTTAACCAATTAGAAAACGGATAATTTCAAGGGCAGGCTAGTCAGATGCTGACCGAAGCCCCTTTTTTCAAGGTGACAAATCTAATAGAGCTCAGGCACGTAGCTTAAAGCCTCAGAACTGCTCATCTCTGAAGCGCGTTGGCCCTCAGTCTAGCCAATAGTTCAGCCTTGACAAAAGGCACTCGAGAGATAATAAAAATGATAATAATACATTTGTTATAGCGCCCTCATAGAACTCAATCTCTTTCAAAAGGAAATTTAAATTCGCTGCAAAGGAAGCATGATCGAATCGTTAGTTGTAACATGCTCATCGACAACAAGCATAACATGGTTAGAGGTGACATGGACAGGGTCAGCATGCAAATATGGATAGGGACAGCATGCACAGCGTCGGCACGCATAAGTACCCTAAGGATGAAACTATGGACCCACTAAATTCTGTGATCAACAGATGCATTAAATATCACTTGTTGTTCTGCCCTTCAGTTTGCACCCTGAGCGAGGCCAGAGGGGGTTAGAGGAGGCCAGCAGTAGGTCATTTGCAAACCTGGACCCTGACTCACTATCGCGCCTAGTATGTTTGCAACTGCTTAGATCAGCGAATCAAGCTTGGATGCCTTCTAAGGAGATGCAACCGTTAAAATATACACATGTAGAAAAGTAGCAAATGCCGGGAGCAAGTGGGTGCCAGAAGGAGAGAATGGAATGCACTGTATAAAGAGTAAATCTACCAACGGATAGTCCCTCTAAACCGTACCGCATCGCGAGGACTTTACATCTATTTGGTTAATAGTAGACACTAGATGACGGGATCAAGATCGAATCACTTGCAAGTTGGTGGGAATTTGGAATACGCCAATTGCTCGCTTTAATTCAATTTAAGATCCTAATTTGGTAGTAATAATAAAACATTTATATAGCGCCCTCAAAGAACTGAATCTCTTTTTAGGCACTTTACAGATGCTGTAAAGACAGCATGACCAAATAATTGGTAACATTCGCAACGTCATCAAAATTTTTAGACGTTACTTGCACAGAGTCAGCATGTAGATATGGTTAGTAGCAGCAGGCGCAGTGTCAGCACCCATACGCACACAAAGGACGAATCACGAGGGCCCATCAAATGATGTAATAAACAGGTTGTACTTAAGCTTCTGTGTATATGTAGTCACGTCGGGGATGTCGTGACGTCATCGCATGTACCTAATGCTATTAGTAGGGGTATCGCAGTTAAAATGATTGAAGCATGACACCTGCGTGCTTGGCTGCCTTATACTGAATAGACAACGTAGAAAGCAACGTTTGGTGGCAAATTAGAGATAGCTAAGATCCTAGTGCAGAGTCACCGCCACAAATAACTGCCTCCGAGAGCACAATGCTGGCCTATAGCTCAGTATCTACTTGCATCTGTTCACTTATCTTCCTCACTAAATCAAAAAGCTCTAAAGACCAAATGATGCTTCACCGGGTAGTTGCAAGTACTGCTTATAACATTTTGCTGAAACCCTATACGAGCCGAGCGAGGCAAGATCTCGGTAAATATTCTTTTCCGCGAGAGAGTCTGCAGGTCACGAAGACGTCGACTAAGCGGAGGCCACTCGGCCAGGCAAAAGCAAAGCTATATCTATGACGTGCCTATGCGATAGATATATGCCATAGATATATCTATGACTATTACGTTGCATTTGCGAAGATGCAAATCGGCTTCCAGGACTGCTAAGGGTGGCCTTTGAGTGACCGGAAAAGTGTGACTTCCCGGATTCCACTAGATTGGCATGGTAAAAGAAAGCAGAACCGACTTCGCGAAATCTTCTCAACAACCAGACCCGGGGCCGTCTTTTGACGCAGAGCATTTCGCATGCTGAGTGACAGTTTTGAGCGCTAGGAATTCTAGCGAGTGAGCCGCAATTTTCTCACGCCAATATACGCCTTTCGAAATGGATCATAAACGAGGCGATCGGATCGCTCCGTCCTGTGCCGATCGCGTTGGCCGTCCCACTTCTGCGAAGCTCCATAAAAACGTGCTCGGAGCCAGCAACCAGTTCAGCAATCCCCCAGGCTGGACAATCAGAATCTGCGGAATTCAGGCGGGCCGGTTCACTGTCTTCAAAAAAAGGTCTTCCTGACATCATCAGCGTGCACTTTTGTTCAGACCACTTTCTTCTTCGAGACGATAAACTGATATGTTCTAATGATTGCCGCAAATAGTACAGCGGCAGCCGGGCACGTGATTATCTCCCCATGTGTTGACTCTTATTGGCGCGCGAGTCCCATGCTTCGGCTGCAGCTCTGCTGTGGATTCACTGGCACAGTCATTGTTGACCTGCATTTCGCCGCCTCGTGACCCGAGTGCTTTGCCATAAGCCTCGTCCTTGCATGACCTACTGGGTACCAGCAAGCCTATATATTCACAATGGCCACTGGTATTTCGAGCTCATGCCCGTACGCTTGCAAAACATTCACCGCTCGGGCATACACACGCTCGAACTGCGCTGTGCCGGAAGCGCCCTGCCTCGCGACGCTCTTGTGCTTACGAATGATTGACTCCTCCGTGGACAACCCCCTCTGCCTTGCTTGCATGTGCTATCAAGGCAGGTAGCTTGGTAATAAAGCCGGCCTGCGCACGGCTCGATAGAAAATCGTTGCGTGCGAGTCAACTAGTGGCTCAAGAGAAGAGAATTTTAAAGAGCCAAAACCGTAGTAGTAAAGTGTTACCTAGATCGAGGTTAGAGACTTTCCGCAAAGTAAAAAGAATAAAGAATACGGCTTTGCGAAGGCCGTAATGGTGCGGTCACACAAATGTAATAAAGCTGGCGACAGACAGTTTGCCAAGGTAAAACTTGCTAGAGTAGAGAACGCGTCCTCACCTTAGAGGGCTCGTCAGTTCCCACCTGCAGCAGGCCTTTAAAAGAAAGACTACCTTAGCAAAGAAAGACGACGGAAGCAGCCTCAGCCTCTGCTATTCCCAGCGAGTGACGTGGCATGATCAGAAACTGGACTGTTTTCATTGGCTGTCGGCTCCAGCTGGAGGCCAGCTGCAGCCGACAGCCTTGCCCTCCGTCAGCTCAATTTTTGCTCCCCCCCCCGCTTTGGGGGGGGGAAGGTTTGCAAGCTGCGTCACTATTTAAGTCGGTCAGCTGGGGCCCGGCGGGTCGGCAAGCATCCAGCACGATCAAAGCGCGAATACTGCTAGTCACTTTTTAAACTCCAGGACAGCTATCGTTGCAGCTTTCGTGGCGGTCTTGAGGCTAGTAGCACTCTGTACGTGGTTGCGCAGCTAAGCTCATAAGGAACACTGTTTCGACTTATGTCATTGCGCCAGCCGAGCATACTATTATCTCACCGTGCATCAGCTATTATTCTTATTCGAGTGTCTACCAGAATACGCAGCAGCAACAGAAAAGTTATTGGTCACCGCCGCAGTAGTGGAAAAGACAGTTGGCAAACGAGTAAGTCCTGCATCTCTGGATATTTTAAGGGCAGCGCGATTATGCCCTTTCGTCAGACTTATGACAGCACCTTTACCGCTCGGCTAGACGTAGACGTTTGACAAATCGCATTTGCCTGCAGCTGCATAAGCCCGGTTCAGCAACTAACTCACTTGATTCCCCCGCAGTCTGCCTCAGCAGCGTTCGCATTTAAATGGAGGCTACTAACTTTCTATATCTTAACTGGGATAAAATCAACTTACTAGTTATAGAAATGCCTATTTTAAACCTCACTTTAGAAGACCTCAACCTCCAGCTCGGTTAATTTACCATCACTCCAGCGAAGTCGGTGATCAGGTTATCAGGGAGGCTCGTCAATACTGAATTATCATTGGATGACTGCTGATCACCATGGGTCAAGTCGCCCTATTTTCAGCAAACACCGCCAAAATCAAGGCCTGCATGACACGAGTTCGACAGACAATTTAGTTCGTGCGTTTGCGACATCGAGGCTACTATACGTCCCGCTATTCAAGACTCCCGGCGTGTGCAGTTGAACGTCTGCAGCGAGTACAAGACTCGGCAGCTCGCCAGGTCTGTCGCCTACTGTTTAGGCAGCACATTGCGAACCACCTCCATCAGAGTCTCACTGGTACACTCTTAGGTATCGAATCGCCGTCGAGGTTCTCTCTTTGGCCTCCAGGTCGCTGCACTCGCTTGCTCCGGCAGCCTACCTATCCGACCTCTTTGCTCCTCTTATGTGCACTCCCTTCGACCGCTCGACTCGGCTTTCGCTCGTCTCGCCGCTCCTAGTCTGGCAATAAAGTGAAATCTATCTGCGATCGGGCCTTCAGTTGGCATGCACCTAAAGTCTGGAGCTCAGCTTCCGGCTTTGGTCGCAACCTGCATTGACTCGATGGATATAAGTCTTAGCTAAAGCTGTACCTGCACTCTGTTCAACTTGCCTTTTCGATCGTATATGCTTTGCATGCCCTGCCTGCGCATGACTCGGTGTATATTATTAACAAGTGTTCCTAATAACCGGCAGCCCTGAATGTCTTTTGTTCACTTTTACATGCTAGCCTGAGAACTATAATGCATGTTTTTGCATGGTTGCCTACGTACGATACTTAGCACGTTATATGATCCTTAGTAATTGATTTTCTTGCGAGTGAGTTACAAGCACCTGGATTAAGATTTAGTCCTCTCAGCTTAATATACTAACGAGCTTTTGTTATAATCATTATTCGGCGGCACCAATCAATGCTGCAGTACAATTATTCCCAACTGAGCCGACAAGTACGTTACGTAGTGTGATGTATCTCGACCTGCAACTTTCACAAAGCCACAAAGGCTTTTGGATGATACGCAGAGGAGTTTTCTATAGCGCACTCAAAGTCTAAGCGGCTTTCTCTGCACTTATGTTGGCCAGCGGTTTCATTTCGCGAAACAAAGAGGAAGTTAGAGGCATGGCTGAGTCAGGAGGGCAGTCGAAGAATTGAAGAGTATGAAAGTAGCAGCTCAGGACGGCTGAAAAGGATATTCCACAGTCATCAGCAGGAAATTTGATGTCATTGCATCAGAATTGTGGAAATACTTCATCAATCTAAGACCTGGAGAGCAAAAGCGTCTGTCGCCAGCTGTTTTAATGTGCAGGATTTCAACAGCTTCTTTATTGTTTACAGAAGACCTGATGGCACAAGGAGGCTGAAACCAATGCAGCAGTTCATCTGGGTATGAAGCAAACCAAACCATAGCAAGCCTTGTGGGTCGGAGAAAGGACTTGGCTCTATATTTGTCGATCAACTAACTAAACCTCTGGGGTTTGTTGACTAGCCTTGCAGCCAGTCACTGCTAGCTGCAGAAGCTTAGTGGCTTTGTCGGTAGCCCAAAAACTTATTTGCAGTCGTCCAGCCTAGACAGAACCGGGGAGCTAGGGAGATTTTAAGACAGCTGTAGTAGTAGGCAGTCCTTAATGTTGGACAGGGTTAGGACGTGACAGTCATCAGTGGAGGAGGCAGACGTCTCACTGAAACTTTCAAACGTCAGGGTGCTATCAAAGAGGATACCTAAATTCCGAGCACATTGTGCCGGTCGCACAACAGCGTCGATTGGAAGAGCAACATGCCCTAATCCCGCCTCATGCTTGGGGTTTCCTGCGAGCAGGGGTTTGGTCTAATCGCCTCTCAGTTTTAGAAAATGTGTCTATAATCGGGATCAAATGTCTGCAAGACGGTCATTCAGTTTATCCGTCGCTGCAGCAAATTCCGAGTTTTTAAGTGACAAAATACAGCAGGGCATCATTAGCATGTTGGTGATAGCCGATCCAATGGGCTATCACTGACATTCGATATAGCTCCCTCAGAGAACTCAATCTCTTTGTAGGCACTTTACATTTGCTAAAGAAAAGGAAGCACTACAACCAGCTCCTCGGGCTGCTAAATAGGTTTGGCTACTGGCTATAAACTGTATCGAGTTGCCTCAGGATTCTATCATTAAGCAAAGTTGCTCCCGGTTGCTCCTGCACGGCAGCTCAGCACGGTAAATTGCGCAATATCCTTTCAAAAGCCTTCACTGGGCTCCTAGTTCGGGAATCGTGACCCCGTCTTCCTGTCACCTACAGCTGGTGCAAAACTCTGCAGGCTTGTCTGTCGTGAGCGTCGCAGTTGCCACATCATACCACTTCTCACCGACTTACACTGGCTCCCAGTTAAGCAACCGATCGACTTCAAGGTTGTGTCACTCGCTTTCAGGTCTCTTCATCCATTGGCTCAAGCCTACCTATCACATCTACTCCCCGACCAGGCCAATCATGGTACCACCCACTTTTCGGAATCTAACTGTTTACTTATACTTTGCACAAAACTCAAATACTTTGGAGACTGTGCCTTAGATCGTATGCCCCAAAGCCTGGAACTTACCTCGACTTGCGTCACGACATCCTCTGACTTGACCACATTTAAAAAGAAACTAAAAACATCTATTTATCACAGCATTTAGTGGATCATTTAGTGCATCATTCGACCAGTATGTGCTTATTCCCGCTGACACTTGGCATGCTGCCACTAACCACACTTGCATGCTGACCCTGTGCATGTCACCCCTAACCATGTTATTCTTGTTGTTTGTTGAGCATGCTACCGCTAACCATTCGAACGTGCGTCCTTTGCAGCAAATTGTAAGTGCCTTGAAAGAGATAGAGTTCTCTGAGGGCGAAATATCAAACGTATTATTATTATTATTATTAAAAAGGCAGCCGGCAGCTCCTTCGGATAGACACTCGGGCAGTCTCATATCTAAGCGATAGGCTGTGCGAGTAAAAAAGCGAACGCTCTCGGCGACAGTGAAACGCTGACCTTGGGGACGTGCTCGCAATTGAAGAGGTGCATACCGAGACCGCCAGCAGAATCCACTGCGTCCCCTTATTCGGATACTAAAGCCCTAAACGGCATCGATTAACTCTGCCTCGCTCGCTTTGCCAATGCCGTGCGGCGAACGCTGGGATCAGAGCCAGACACGAATGGTCTAGTCTTACACAATTTAGTTAAGGCCCCGATGCATCGCACAGGGCTGCTGGCAATCACTGCCAAGGCGAATCACTCCTCGGGCGAACGCTGCGGCCAGACCTCATATTCGACGACAGGAAAACGACAGTCAGAGGGTGGTCGCTGCCATCCCATTCGATATCGATGAGGACGTTCTCTTGACGGCCGCAGCCTGCGAGATGGTCTAGCGCGCAATTGCCACAAGCGACCTCCTCGCGAGGCGGCTGTACAGCGGCAGCCGAGCTAGCATCGTCGTCGCCATCGCTCGAGTCCGGGCAGCCGCGGAACGAGCAGCGCTGCCTCGCAGCAGCTCCTCGCCAACGACCGACGACTACGGCCGGACAATGGGAGGTGTACAGCACATTGTCCGCCGGCGAGGGCGACCATGCCGTCGCTCGGCACACCGCCGACCGCAAGCCCGGGAGGCGGGAGGAAGTCCCTGCGACTCATTGTGAAAAGTGCAACTGACCCCCCTCCTTTAACTTCGACTTGTTTAACAAATAGGGCCAATTGAAATGCTAGAGCGCCTGCTGGAGACGCATCGCTCCTATTATATACAATACAATTCAATTGAAAAGCGCCCTAAGAGACATTATTCTACATTCGGGCGCTCCACATGCGCCGCGGGGCACGAGCCTACAAAGTCGGTCAAGTATGTTACACCTGACCTTGGTCGAGGCCAGAGCCTTGACCGCCATTGATTGCCAACCACAGCGTGACCACCATCAGGTACAACACTTCTGCCGGTGGGGTGAGGAGGCTATGCATCTGCCTGCGTTTGTAGCCACACCCGAACGTCCGTCAAATGGCACCCGTGCAAGGGCTTTAGTGAGAGGGGGCTGTAAGTAGCTACAGCCCTTGCCCCACACGTCTTGCAGCGGACCCACCCACCCCTCCCCTCCCCTTCGGGTCTATTGAGATATAGCCTTTGATAGCGGTTGCAGAACCTCCTCAGGCTACTAACCTTGGGGCTTATCAGTGTGTCTCTATCTATATTCCTAAATATTTGGCAGGCGCTGCCAGGCCAAGGCAGGCGCAGGGGCACCGCGGGTTAAGGCCAGAGGCATCGACGATTTTTCCGTTCAGCGATTGCTGTAAAGCTTACCTTTCCAAACTAGCTCGGCTCAGCGGACAGCTACGCGTGAACGACCTACGGTTACTAACCACTGGGAGTATGCTAAGGAGTTCAATGCTGCCACGTCGCTCCCGATTGCTCCGAAGCGTTCCCGCGCTGCGGAGCAATCGGGAGCTTCAGCGGCGGCGCCATTAGAGGGCACGCTCAGTTTAGTATCGTTTCCCGGAGAAAGGCTATCATTTTTTGAAGAAGGCAGTTATACTATTTGAGTTTTTAAAATTGATCGTCTTTTTTCATAACTTAAAGGGGCATGTCGATCTTGGCGCATTCAGTTCCTCTAAACAAACGTGCTACTTCTTTCAAGAATGCCGAAAGAGGCCTGACGGCCGAGAAGCACCTTCGGCACGAGCTTCGGTTCTACCAATACGGTTTAAGAGCCAATTTAACTGTTAAAGTTAACAGCCAAAATAACTATGAGAGCTAAACGAACGCATTTTAGCAAGGTCAAAGAGTCATTCGAAGTGAGAGCCCTTGATCTTGTTTCGTGTCCAGCGAAGTCGAGGATTAGCCCCCCCCCGTGCCAAAATCCTGGCTACGCCTTTATAATAATAATATAAGTATACAAAATAAAACATTTGTATTATACTGCCCTCACAGAACTCAATCTCTTTCTAGGCACTTCACATCTGTTGTAAATGAAGCAGGATACAATGATCAGTGGTGACGTCCAGAATGTCAACCAGCATAGCACGGTTAGAGGTGATACGTGTAGGTTGTGGCTCACTGCATGGTTCGTATCGCTGGGCTCGCCGGCACACTGCCGGCGCAGGCAGACCGGTAGTGCCCGAAGCTCGCCCCCAGGGTCTGACAGCTGGTGGCTGTGGCCTGGGGACAGGCGGGAGGTTAGCTGCGGTCTGACGGCTGTGAAAGAGGGTAGTCGAGTGAGAGTAGGGGCCGAATGGAGCCGTGCACCCTTCGGCTCCGTGCTTTGTACTGAACTGTTGGTGGCGGTCATAGGCTGGCTCTCTGCTGTGCGAATCAAAACTGCAATATGTACAGGGTCGACATGTAAATACGGTTAGTCGCAGCATGCACATTACCTGCACGCATAAGCGGACAAAGGACGAATCACAAGGACCCGCTCACTAGCGCGGTGCGTAAGCGTAGCTTCGCTGCTCATCGGAGAGCCCTGCCGGCATCGTAGCTGGCTAGCTGCGCCATCCTTGCGGCCCCTAACCGCGCCGCCAGATGGCGCTGGGGCGCTCCTCACCTGGCTCACTTTCGAGCGCACGATGGTCTGAGCGGCGTAGGGAAAGCCGACGCCCAAGGCGAGCGCCGCTAGTCCTAGCGCGGCAGCAGCCCAGACCGTGCTCGGAGCGAGGCAGTCCGCCATTCCACGAACGGCGTGACCTAGCGCTGCCTTTCAGCGCGGCCGCAGAACAACGGGGACCCGCCACCCTTTGGAACAAATCCAACAATGAACACGTGACTATAAGCAAACGCTGACGCTCGCCGCGGGGGTCACCAGCTGGTCTAAACCAGCTGCGGGTTACGTAGCCGAACCGCTTGCAGTCGCGCTTCGCGCTGCCTAACCTGCGGCCGCCGCCGCCGCCGCCGCCGCCGCCGCCGCCGCCGCCGCCGCCGCCGCCGCCGCCGCCGCCGCCGCCGCCGCCGCCGCCGCCGCCGCCGCCGCCGCCGCCGCCGCCGCCGCCGCCGCCGCCGCCGCCGCCGCCGCCGCCTCGGAGAGGGATAAACTCGCAGAGAGCGTGCTCGCCGGGCGGCGCGGCGAGAGGGTTGCAGCGGTTGAACCTATTCTCCTCCGTCGCGCTCCCAGGGCCGAACGCACCGACCCTGCCGCCTCCGCCGCCAGAGCCGCGCGCGCGCGCGGCTCGGTGCGAGAGCTCTGCCCGCACGCCGGCCTTGCCCTTGGCCTTGGCAGCGCGTGTATGCGGCACTCAAGCAAGCGAATCATAGTCGGTTTCGACGTTCGTTCGCGACGCGCGGTGCGCTCGCCAGTGCTCAGGGCTTAGATCTCAAGTGTGGAGATTATAAATAAATACTAGATAATTTGAACAGCCTCTTTTGTACAGCGACAGAAGAGACTTTACGGCTATCGCCACCGCTTGCAGCGGCGATTAAGGATCGCCAGCCGCACGATTCGAACCCACAACCTCGGGGCCGAGGTCGTGCAAAGCAGCCGCCTTAGCTAATGAGCTGTCACATTATTTAAGGCGCGCCGGCGCTAGCTGACACCGGCCAGTGGTCGTTTCGCGTAAACCAGGCTTCTGCATTTTTCGATTGACTAAAGAAACCCGTGTAAACTAGTCGCTGCTATACCCATCCAACGTAAGCGAGGCAGCCGGCGGCCTGCCGCCGTTTTCGCCGACGCGTGGGCGGCCAACGCGTAGTGCTTTTTTGCCGGGCCAGCTGATGCTTTCGGCGCGGACCGCCCGACGATAGATTGCGCCGTTGTCCGTATTCGTCGCGGCGCGTCGTTTTCGGCTGCACCGCTTAGCTAGTTACATGCGATTGGCTGTCGGGGACGTGAAGAGTCAACTAGCGGTCAACCTGCTAACGATGTACATGCGTGCTGGTTTATAGAGATAACTGAGCTAAGCCCGTGGGCAGGACTATATCTAGGACAGCGTGCGCGTGGAGAAGATTCCGCCATTGCGAACTACGGACGCGGCGTCGACAACTCCCGAGTTTGACGCCGCCCCGGCGGCGCCTGCGGCGCAGCAGTCATCGCCGTTTTCCTTAAGAGGCAGCCGACGCGAGGCCGTGCCCCGCGCGAGGGGCACGGCCGGGGCGCAGGGGGCCGAGCTCTCGCTGTGACGCCCGCCCGCCCAGCCGCCCTCTTGGCTACTCGCGCCCCACCGGCCGGCCGTGCGGCCGTACGCTCGCTCGCGCAGTTCTTACCTTGGATACTTGCGAGCGCAGAACGACCTGGGAAGCGTAGGGCACGACGATGCTGACGACCAACGCGATCAGGCCGAGCGCGGCCGCGGCGCACGCCTTCTTCGGTAGCAGGCTGGCCGCCATGCGACGCGGCGGTCAGCTCGGGTCGTGGCTGCGGGCGAATGGCCGAACGGCTGCGAAAAGCCGTCGAGAGCACAATGCCGCTCCATCCGCGCGCGAAATGAACAAACGACCCGCAGACTCGGCGGAGGGTCAACAAGCGATCGCCGCCGGTTAGGGTTACCAGTCGGTCGCGCCTCGGCTTCGGTCGCTCCGAGCGCGAAGCGCGTGGCGGCCGCTGCATCCGTCTCACATTTCAGACGCGGTCGCTAGCGGAGTCCGCGGGAAGATGTCAGTCAGTCAGTCAGCCCGCGGACGGACCGAGTGTGCAACAGCGCGCGCTCGCCCTCGCCGATGCGACGCCGAGCACGCCCGAAGCGATGCCCTCTGGCGGCAGCGCTCCGCCATGCGTGAGCGCTGCCGGCCGCGCGGCAGCGGCGGCGAACGGATCGCTGCGGCGGCAGCGGCCGCGATTGCAGCGTGCCAACGGCGCCGCGGCCCTCGCCTCGCGAACTGCGGGCGGCAAACGGAGCGGATCGCTGTCGCGACGACGGCCGCCGCTTCGATCGACCAGCGCCTGGATGCCGCCTGGTGGCGCTGCGGGGCTCCGGAGAGCCTCGGGGCCGAGCGAGTGCCGATAATTTATTGGGGGCGGGCGGTCGATAAGCCTGTAAAATCCTTTCTCTCGAATAAAATAAATACTAGCTGATTGAACAGCCTCTTTTGCACAGCGATAGAAGAGCCTGTATACGGCTATCGCCACAGCTTGAAGCGGCGATTAAGGTTCGCTCACATTCAAAGTGGCATTTGACCCCGCGACCTCGGGGACCGAGGTCGTGAAAGCATCCGCTTTACCCAGCGTGCCATCGCGCGGCTCACCCGCGAGACTCGCGCGCGCTGCTCTTGCGTTCAGCCTCAATCAGTCTGCAAAAGAATGGCGCACGTGGACAAAATGGATCAGTCTGCAAAAGAATGGCGCAAGTGGACATCGGGAAAGCATCGACAGCGTGCAACGGATTCGCTGAGAGAGCGAAGCAGAAGAAGAGCAGAGAGAGGAGCGAAAGAAGAGCAGAGAAAGGAGCGAAGCAGCTAGAGCGCGATCCGCGAGCAGCAGCAGCAGCCAGCTGCTGCTGCTGCTGCAGCTGCTGCTGGCTGCTGCTGCTGCTGCTGCTGCTGCTGCTGCTGCTGCTGCTGCTGCTGCTGCTGCTGCTGCTGCTGCTGCTGCTGCTGCTGCTGCTGCTGCTGCTGCTGCTGCTGCTGCTGCTGCTCTGACCGCGAGCCCGGGCAGCGTGCGTGCGTGCAGTCGCGAGCCCGCGCCCGGATGGAGGCGTTCGATGATGCGCCGGAGCGCGTCGTCGGACAAGTCGGACAAGCGAGAGCGATTCTCCACCGGCGGGTCCCGCGAGAGCTGCTGCCCGCTGGAAGGAGCAGCCGCGGCACGGGGGCGCCGCCGCTGCAGTCGGGCCGGGTGGGATTAGTATAGCGCACTAAGCGCACGGTGCCGGCACCCGAGGCGCTAATCCTGCTGAGCGGAAATCCATGAGAGTCTACTTAAGAGACGGAGAGACGGATGGGGGACTTTGACGAATCGCCGCAGTCCACTCCAATCCAGGCTAGAATGGACAGATCACTGGCGTTGCCGAGCTCAAATTTTAACGGAATATTTTAGTACACCTTCGATTTTAAGTATCCACCAAGTTTCACGCCACTGGGCGCGCGTCCGCTCATGCAAATGAGCTGCGAAGACGAACTGCTGTACAGCAATCCTCTGTAGGCCCTTCAAGTCCATCACAAATAGGCTGCGGTAAGCTTCAACGAGTTTAGAATATAAAAGTAAGCAATATTTAAAGTTTGCCCGCGAAATGCTACGCCATGTAGTCTACATATTCTCACGAAATTCACTGAAATAGATTGCAGAAATAAATAGAAGTATTGGGAAACCGATTTTTGGGGGCGTTTTGTGGCGTAAAGCTGTGAATTGCCGTATTGGCCCTGACCCATTGCAGTCGATTGCAATGCATTGTATCAGAATGTTTAAGGCAATTGCAGTGAAGTTGTGCAAGTATACAATGACTGAAGATTAGAGCGATGTGCAATCATAGTTAGAGCTTCTAGCGTACGCCTTCCAGTCGCTTTGAGGCGGATTGCGATGTGTTGTGGCGTGGTACTGTGTCGTTGCGGTCGATTGCAGTGTATTGCACGAGAAAGCCCATGCGCAATGGGGTGAACTTTTGTGGGTGCACTTCTAACAGAGTGTAGTCTTATATGCAATGTAACTTAGCGCTTCATGTTGACTATTTGAGGATGATTTGCGGTTGATTACAGTGGATCGTGGTATTTACACAGACCATTTCAGGCCATTACCGCGCATTGCCAAAGTGTACGCAAACACAATTTACATGGGTGCGCACAAAATAAAGTTCGCAGTAATATGTAATAAAAAACAAAAGCACGGCACAATCTATTTCTAGTCGTTTTGTGGTGGGTGCGGTGGGTCGCAGTGGATTGCGGTCTTTCCCTGAGCCGTTGTAGTCAATTTTGCTGCATCGCTCGAGATAACCCGTGCAATGCAAGTGAAACTGCACGAGTACAATTTCCACACAGTTTACCGTCATATGCAATCAAAACTGAGCTTTTTGCTCAGAATTTCTTTCTTTTTCGGTGGAATGTAACGGATTACGGTATTGGTCCGGGTTATTATCAATTTCAGTGGATTTCGCTCACACTTACCTCCAGAGCTAGACAAACTAGCCTCGCTCAAAAGAGGCCGTCCATCTTGCGTTATTTTCACTCACACATACTAAAGTATTCCATCATACAAGATCTCCGATCTAGACAGGACATGACTACGATCAACGGCAATATTTTCATCATATCCATTCGCAACTTACGCGACGCTGTATTGCTGGGAGGAGCCTAGAAACTGCACAACTAAAGGGGACGCAGAATGACGCGGGCCCTTAATACCTTCAAGGCGGACCAATCTGGTTTGTCGATCACCGACCGTGTTGCCATCGAACATCAGCACCATATTATTTGAGATGCGAGCACTCCACTTCTCGCCGACCTGCACTGGTTACCAGTCAAGCAACGGATTGACTTCAAGGTTTTGTCGCTCACTTTTAGGTCTCTTCATTCTATGGCTCCAGCCTATCTTTCAGATATACTACCCCATCAGGCAAAGCATCGTACCACCCGCTTCTCGGAATCCAACAGTCTAGAAATACCTCGTACAAACCTTAAATCCTTTGGAGACCGTGCATTTAGCTCGTATGCTCCCACAGCCTGGAACTCCCTCCCGACCTGCATCAGAACATCCCCTGACCTGACCACATTTAAAAGAAACTTAAAAACATACCTATTTAGGACAGCATTTAGTGGGTCCTTGTGATTCGTCCTCGATGTGCTTATGCGTGCTGACACTGTTCATGCTGCCACTAACCACATTTGCATGCTGACCCAGTGCATGTAACCCCTAAGCATGTTATTCATTTTGTTTGTTTTTCAAGCATGTTTTTACTTACTATTCTATTGCGTATCACTTTGCAGCAAATGTAAAGCGCCTAGAAAGAGATTAAGTTCTCTGAGGGCGCTTTATCAAGTGCAATATTATTATTGTTATTATTACTGAGTGCTGCGCTCGTAACGCACGCATCTTGAACTTCCGCCGAACTGACAGTAGAAAGCCGCTCATCTACATCCATCCCAACCCTGGCCTAAGGCCACTCTTGGCATGGGCTGGGCCAGCTACAGCTGGCCGAATCGTAATCAAACCACCCAGGCTAGTGGACCCTCCTGGCCGAATCGTAATCAACCCACGCAAGCCAGTGGACATTCCTGGTGCATACACGATGTGAAGCTGTTGGTATGCGTCGGGGTACAAAATCCTCCTGATGCATCAATTGCAGGCTGGATTGAACCACCTAACCAACCAACCAGGTGCGATTTCCAACGGTGAGGTACGTCTAAACGAAACACGTTCCCATTGAAACCAGCACGAAGCTGCGCAAGGTAAAAACGGGTCGGATATCGGTGCAATCGCGTTTACTGCTCGAGTGCGAATTTGATCTGTTGCACTCGCAGGAAGTAGAATCCCAACTGCAAATGCTTGTGTAACGCTTCTGTGCTGAGCCTATGGGCTTCAATAGTCGACTCAACACATAATGAGCCGGTTGGTCCCAGTGCTTAAGGCGCTCGCCTCGACCAAGGTCTGGCCGAGATCGTGGGCTCGACCCCCCCCCCCCGTAGCATATGTGAAGAGGCTGAATAGAGATTATTTCTCTTAGGGCGCTATACAAATGAATTATATATTACGCTTTGTACAGCAAACTATCCGACAGTAATACCGGCAGTGAGATTGTGGCCAAAAGTAGATGCTGCTGCTGCTTTTATTTGTTATGTCACGTTACGTCAATGAGTCACCTAAACAGAGGAGTAGCTGTGAGGTACGTGTTATACGCGAACCGTATTGCAAGTTGTATTGGGTAGCTTTATTGGGTAGTTTTATTGGTCCTCGTCACGCATCGCGATATTAGTACACAGCAGTTTAAAGCCGCTTGATTATCGATGCAGCCAGGCAATCATCCAGACTCGTCATCGCCAGGTGTGCTTGCATCTTTTCATTTCGTGGTTTTTTCTTTTGCTGGCTTCTATTCGTTGACTAATTCATTTACTCTTGCATGTTCTTTTATTTTTTATTCATCTCTTCAATCGAAAGTTTAATTCTTTGAATGCCCCAGGAGCATTTCCTATTGCCAATAGCTTGCTAGGATGCAGGAAGCACGGTGGATCCAAGTCTGTGCGACCTGGCCTCTGCCAAAGTATGTAGCTAGTTTCCGATGTCACGATGGTCGATGCTGATATGGTAGCCTGCAGTACTTTCGCTAAGCGATATTTTTTTAACCCTGCGCTTTTGTATTTTCTCTTGCGCCGACCAACAATAACTCTGCTGCTATGCATGGTACCTCTGCTGCTATGCACACTATGCAGGAATAGAAGTCTTTCAACGATAGATCGATGAAAGAAAGGACCGTCGGGTTTTCATTGGCCGGCGTGCAGCGTGCCATCGGATCTGTCCTACCAGCCTAACCTCCAGCCTAGTCACCGGGCTCTGACCGGGCTCGGGAGCCGCTTCGGCGTTAGGAATAACAAAATACGTCTGCATAGCGAATTACGGGCATCAAATCTCTTTCTTGGAACTTTTAATTTGCTGCAATGGAAGTCTTTTAGTTGATTATGCAATGGTGCACCCGATTCAACCGGAAAAAGCATACAGAGTAAAAATCACGCGTACAGAGAGAAAGCTATGACGAACGGGTGGACTTTTAGCTAAAGTTTTTCTAAATGGCACTATGCAAGGGGGTGTAGCACCTGTTGGTTTTTAGGGCTGTCAGTCAATAGTTTATTACTGGCGTTGGTAGGATATGAAGTATTGGCACGTTCTCCAGAGGATTCGAGATAAGTTAGAGAAATAAAGCTAAATTACATAAGAAGAGTGGTTAGCTGGATGCAAAACCTATTCAGCACTCCTTGCAGACATTTACTAGAGAGAAATAATGAAGGGACCTAAAAATGTGACTGACAGAAGAACCTCTACGATCCTTGATGGAACACCAAAGAGCAGGCCAGTGAAAAGCGGTGAAAAACTTCGCCAGCTGCGACTTTCACAACAGAAAACTCTGGCTGCAGAATCTTGCCTCAACTTTGATGCGTCTTATTGCATTGGCAGGAAGACGATCCTGAACGAAAATTTGCTGTAAGTATCAGAGTCTATAGCTCCACAAAAGCTCAAGTCTGAACGGCTGTGACGCTCGAGAGTTATTTAGGGCATACAATGCTTAAGCAGCAGCCTGTACACATAGAGGCGCTTATAGCTGGTGCAAAACTTTGCAGCTAGGGTAGTCTGTCCTGGTCTAGTCTAACCTGGCTGTTGCCACATTTTACACCACTTCTCGCCGACATGCACTGGCTCCCAGTCAAGCAGAGCATCGACTTCAGATTCTGTCACTCACTTAAATCCCTTCATTCTTGGACTCCAGACTACATATCAGGTCTACTTCAAACCAGGCAGGCATCGTAACGCCCGGTTTTCTCAATCAAATCGTTTAGCCACACCTCGTACTAGCCTCAAATTCTTTGGAAACCTCGCATGTAGTCCGTATGCTCCCATAGCCTGGAACTCACTCCCGGCTGACGTCAAGACATCTCTCGACTTGACGAGATTTAAAAAGAAGCTAAATGCATGTATTTCTTAAAGCATTTTGTTTGGTCATGGGATTTGTCCTTTGTGTGCTTATGTATGCTGACACTGTGTATGCTGCCGCTAACCATATTTGCAAGCTGACCCTGCCCGCGTCACCTCTACCAATGTTGTGCTTGTTGACAGTGAGCATGCTACCACTAACCATTCGATTCATGCTTCGTTTACAGCAAATATAAAGTGCCTAGAAAGAGATCAATTTATATGAGGGCGCTATACAAACATATCAATATTATATCAATACCATATGGTAGACTACTTATTTCACCTCAAGCAGTGAAACATTGGTAAGCATAAATCAGTGGAACATTGGATGAAGTAATTAGCATGTAAGAGAACTGTGGGACGGCTGAAGAGCCAATGCAGTCGGCAGGTGATATTGACATGATATTGACAGTTATTGCACAAGAATCGTGAAAAGGATCTCTAAAGGCTCATACCCTTTGAGCAAAAGCTTCCGTCCTTATCAGTGTTTAAGTAAAGGAAGGGAACAGCCAAGTTATTGTCCGCATAAGCCTTGGGACAGGAGGCGGCTTGATCTGTTACGATATTTCAGCTACGTATGAAGTAACTACGCTGTAGAGAGCCAGATTAATAATTTTTTTCATTCACAGATAAATAGGAAACCACAAAAGTGCCATTAGCAAAAGAAACGGGCGACTGGACTATTTAGATCTAATGGTCAACTTACGTGCCGCATTGATCACTAGCTCAAAAAGTTCCTTTTTCGGCAGCGTGTCTATAATAAGTTTTTGCGACTATTAATGGCCGGATCAATATGGAGCGCCTCCCGACACGCCCAGGCATCACTGGCACAGTGCTAAACTTGACTTGGTCCTACCTCTGTGAGAGACGCCTGAGTAAGAGGCGGCTCTCAGTTATCTACGGACCCCTTGAAGTATGGGCTATCTGGTTTCGGTCCTAGGCCCACGTCTTTTATTATCTATAGTCATCCTCTAGCCGACGTCATTGCCGAACACAATCGTGGCTTTTATTTTTAGGCCTATGACACACAGCTTCACTTATCATTCGATTCTTTTAAGCCTTGCTTAGCATCCGACTCAATTCTGCTCCAGTTTTCAGCGGAGGCGGGATGTCGTAGATGCATAGGCTAGCACTTCTGTCGTGTTTACACAGTGGAGGGCCCTAACTTTCGCAATTTGTTGTAGCTGAAGCAGGTAGACTTTAAGTATGAAGTCTAGAGCTGCGGCAGAGGTCACCCGCCTCGCTGGTTTAGCCCGGCGGTCACGATGCTCGTCTTTAACGAACCGAGGTCAAGGCAAATTTACTTGATCATTAAAGCCGTGAGCTCGAGCCCCGCGGCATATGCGAAACGCCTGAATATAGATTAAGTTCTCTTGGGGCGCTATAAAAATGAATTATATTTATCTACTAAAGAAAGTTCTTTTGTTTCAGACAAAACACCAAGACACCGTTCAGAGTCTCCAGAATACTTGCTGACTGAGCCTACTTTATAGTTAGTCATTCCAGTTTCGGAAAATCAGTAATCTCTGCGGAGATTTGTGAGAAATTGCACGCGCCAAGAGACCAAAGAGAAAACATGGCTGCTTATTGCGAAACGCAGGAAGCTATAGGGAGTGTGTGGCCATGATGGACGACGAACCTGGCGATGGAAAATGTGCAAGTTCATGAATGGTTTCGCTTTTCTACTGTGGCGACTTCCACTGGAGTAGGAAGTTGTCATAGTATAGCGGACCCAGCACCCTTTCTTTTCACTACAAGCCGACATCGGTCTCATTTGCACATATTAATAATAATACATTTGTATAGCGTCCTCAGAGAACTGAGTATCTCTATAGGCACGTTACAGATGCTGCATATATTTGGCGGTAAAATTCGGAAACATCAGGCACAGTATAAGCAGGTGCATGCACACGAAGGACGAATCACAAAGACCCACCTAATGCTGTAATAAACAAGTGCGTTTTAAGCTTCTCTATAAATGTCGCCAAGACAGGGGTCGTCGTGACGTGTGTCGGTAGTGAGTTCCAGGCCTTGAGAGCATAGGAACTAAAGGCACAGTCTAAAATGGCTCTGAGGTTCTTACGAGGTATGGCTAAACGATTTGAGTCAGAACAGCGGGTTGTACGATTATTTGCCTGGTCGAGGTGTTCTGATAGGTAGGCTGGAGCCTGAGAATGAGGAGACCTGCAGCAATGAAATGTAATGTAATGTATCTCCGTCTGTAACTCCACAAAGTTATAAAGACCACGTGGGTATTACGCAGGAGAGTTTTGTATAGCGCACTCACAGCCTAAGCGTCTTTTGGTACGCATTCGGTAGCCAACAGACTTCGTCTCATGCAACAAAGAGAAAGTGTGAAGCATAGCAGAGTCAGGAGAGCAGTTGAGGTAGTGAGTAGCATGAAAGTAGCAGCTCAGGACCGCTGAAAAGGATGAGCCATAGTCGGCAGTAGGAGAGTAGTTGTCGTTACATAAGAATTGTGGAAGTGAGTTCCACAGCCTAGGACCTGCAGAGCTAAAGCTTCTGTCGCCAACGGTGCTTAAGCGGAGGAATGGGACAGCTAATTTATTGTCAACACAGGACCTGATTTCGCGAACAGGCTGAAACTGATGCAGCAGTTCAGCTAGGTACGAAGGAGCCAAGCCGTGGCGGGCCTTGTGGGTCAGCGTAAGAACTTTGGTCTGTATCCGTTGCTCAACCGTCATCCATCCTAGCTTTTTTAGCAAAGGAGACGCGTGCTCAAACCGCTGGGACTTGAAGACCAGCCTTGCAGCCATATTCATAGTCTGCTGCAGTGACCTAATAGCTTTCTTTGGTAGCCCAGCCAAAAGGGAATTCAATAATCAAGCCGAGACAGAACTAAGGAGCTAGTTAGATGTTTTACAAGCAACCGTGGGAGACAGCTCCTAATCTTGGATAGGGATCGGACGTGATGGCTAGCTGTAGACGCAGTCTTCTGAATGAAGCTTTTAAAGTTGAGGCAGCTGTCGAAAACGACACCTAGATTACGAGCACGTGGTGAAGGTCGCACAATAGCATCACCGATTAGAAGAGCAAAGCCTTTTAATCCAGCCACACGCTTAGGGTGTCCTAAGTCCTCCATCGTATATCAAATGCATTCCTAGATATTAATGTTGTTGCTAAGATTCATGAACTATGCATTAACAAAAGGAAAGCACCCCGTAGCCGACGTGGTGGCCGGAACCGCCAGCTCAGACGCCGCTCGTTGGGTATTCCTAGCATTGTCTCGAACCGCTCAGCACGCTCCCCCACATGCGTCACTGTAAATCTCTCTAACTTAGTGGTCATCAGGCCTGTTGTAACCCAATCGGCCAGACTTAACGCTTGCCTTTGGAATCCTCGCTCACTGTGCAATAAACCTCTAGTAATAAACGACCTTATTTCTGAAAATGGTATCGACCTGCTCGCCCTAACTGAAACTTGGCTGAAATCGATAAACTGCCCGACAATTAAAGACGCTACTCCATCTGGTTTCTCGTTCTTTCACACCCCTAGATCAATCGAAACTGCAGGTGGAGTTGCTATTGTCGTGCGCTCGAAATTCAACTTCAGGCCATTTGCGGTACCCTCGAAGCAGTCTTTTCAATCAATTGTCTTGGTCTCACCCGAAAACAAGCTACCGATAGTGGCAGTAGTCTATCGCCCACCAGGTACCAAATCCTCCTTTATCTCAGATTTCTCCGATCTCATTTCGATTCTGTGTGCAAGAAATCGATCCTTACTCGTTATGGGTGATTTTAACGTTCACTTTGACAACTTATCTGACGCTTTCAGCACCGAATTTCGTGCATTGACTGACTCATTATCTCTTGTGGCTCATGTGCATGGCCCTACCCACATCAAGGGTCACACACTTGACCAAATTTTCTCATATAACTGCACTTTGTCATAAATAAAATAAATAAATAAATCCTAGCTGATTAAGCAGCCTCTTTTGTGTAGCGACAGAAGAGCCTTTACGGCTATCACCACCGCTTGCAGTGGTGATAAAGGATCGCCCCACCGCAGGAATCGAACCCACGACCTCGGGACCGAGGCCGTGAAAGCAACTGCCTTACCTAGTGTGCCATCACGGTTCACCGAATCACCAATTATCACAAAATCCTGCTTAGCTGACCACATGCAGATCTCATTCATTCTACAGTGTGTGCTCACATCCTCCTCGAAAATAACCTGTGAATCGCGAAACCTCAAGACCCTTGACATCGATGCAGTCCGTGCGAGAATATCTGCTTCACCTTTGCTGCTCAGTCGTCCCTCCGATCTGTCATCACTGGTAGATTGCTACAACACGACACTATCTGACACGCCAGACGAGTTTGCACCTCCGACAAAGCGCACTGTGCGCCCCCCCCCCCGCCCAGACGGCCTATGGTTTACCACAGACATTAAACTAGCCAAGTCTACTAAACGAAAGCTTGAAAAAGCATACAAAAGATCCGGACTAACTGTCCATCGACAGGCATATGAAGACTACTGTAGGTCGTACCAATCGATCCTAGCAAAGGCCAAGTCTAGCTTCTGTAGAAACATTGTTGAATCACAGATGCACAATCCAAAAATGCTGATGTCGACAATAAACCATCTCCTCAACCGCTCCCAGGTTAGCTCCTTACCTGATGATCCATGTGATGATCTAGCCGATCGCTTCTCTCGATTTTTTGTGCAGAACATAGACAAGATCAGGGAATCCATCCCTGCGATGACAACCTTCCAACTAGAATGCTGTTCCTCGGTTCCTGACCGCGCCTCAATGTCTGCATTTAAGCAGGTCACTAGTGATCTAGTCCTAAAGTTCGTATCTCAATCAAAGAAGACAACAAGTCCACTGGACCCTATTCCCACTGTCCTGCTCCTACGTTGCATTGATCTGCTGCTGCCATGCATAACCAACATCATTAATATGTCATTAGCCTCAGGTCAGGTCCCAGCACCTTTCAAAAAAGCTGTAGTCAGGCCACTTCTCAAGAAAGCTACACTAGACCAAGAGAACTTAAGCAACTACCGCCCAGTCTTCCTTCGACCATTCCTATCAAAGACACTGGAACGGGTCGTGGCAGACCAGCTGAACTCCTATATCCAAACCTCACACCTTGCTAGTAAGCTCCAGTCTGGCTTTAGAGCTAATCACTCCAGAGAGTCAGCATTGCTTCGGGTATACAACGACCTACTTAGGAATGCAGACATGGGTAGAGTGTCTCTTCTTGTTTTGCTCGATCTTTCGGCAGCTTTTGATACCGTCGATCACAAAGTAGTTCTAGAGCGCCTCTCATCTCGCCTGGGCATCACTTGCACTGCTCTGCAGTGGTTCAGGTCCTATTTCAGTGGGAGACTCCAGAGTATTGACGTGAATGGACAAAGATCATCTGAAGTACCTCTAAAATATGGAGTACCTCAGGGCTCTGTGCTAGGTCCGGTTCTTTTCACGGTTTATACTCTGCCTCTTGCTGATGTGATTGTAAAGCACAATCTAGGTTTTCACTTCTATGCGGATGACACTCAGTCGTACCTTTGCTTTGATCCCTCCCAGCCTTCAAGCACCTCAAATTCTCTAAACTCACTTGCTGCATGCATTGATGACATCCGCACATGGATGGCAGCAAATTTTCTAAAACTAAACGATGATAAAACTAACTTACTAGTTATGGGCAAACCCAGTGTGATTCAGAGATTGGAAAGGTTGACTTTCAAAATTGGCTCTGCCAGCATATCGCCAGCTGAATCAGCTCAAAATCTAGGTGTCATTCCAAAGCGACCTCTCGTTAGACGACCACATCAGCTCCACAGTCAAGTCTGCATATTTTCAGCTTCATAACATTGCTAAAATTCGGGCTTGTTTAGATAAGGATACCACGTCCAAGTTGGTCCATGCATTCGTGACATCCCGTATCGACTTCTGCAACTCACTGCTTACTGGCCTACCAGCATGTGCGATCAGGCGATTGCAGCTGGTGCAAAACTCTGCAGCTAGGCTTGTCTGTCGTGAGCGTCGCAGTTGCCACATTACTCCACTTCTCGCCGACCTGCACTGGCTACCAGTCAAGCAACGGATTGACTTCAAGGTTTTGTAGCTCACTTTTAGGTCCCTTCATTCTATGGCTCCAGCCTATGTTTCAGATATACTACCCCATCAGGCCAAGCATCGTACCACTCGCTTTTCGGAATCCAACAGTCTGGAAATACCTCGTACAAACCTCAAATCCTTTGGAGACCGTGCATTCAGCTCGTATGCTCCCAAAGCCTGGAACTCCCTCCGACCTGCGTCAGAACATCCCATGACCTGACCACATTTAAAAGAAACTTAAAAACACACCTATTTAGGACAGCATTTAGTGGGCCCCTGTGATTCGTCCTTGATGTGCTTATGCGTGCTGACACTGTGCATGCTGCCACTAACCACATTTGCATGCTGACCCTGTGCATGTCACTCCTAACCATATTATTCATTTCGTTTGTTTTTAAAGCATGATTTTACTTACTATTCATTTGCATATCACTTTGCAGCAACTGTAAAGCGCCTAGAAAGAGATTAAGTTCTCTGAGGGCGCTTTCTCAAGTGCAATATTATTATTATCTTTACTATGAGCAGCACTTCGGTTTTATCATTATTTAATTTTAGGATGTTTTCCGATATCCAGGATCGAATATTGGCAAGGCAAGCATTCAGTTTATCAGTTGCTGAAGAAGCAGATTCCGACGGTTTGAATAACAAATACAAGTTGTTTGCAGGACAGTTGACGATACTCTCCAAAGAGCGGCTCATTGTAAGCGTCAGTGAGCAAGGTTGGGCTGGCGAGATATAGAAAAGACAGCCAAGCAGCAGCGCCCACAAGACGAAATCTAAGTTGCACACTAGAGTCTCGCTCTCGGCAGAACGTAGGGGCATCTCCGAAAAATACCCACCAGGTCTTTATAACCGGGGGAGGGGCACAGAGTTGTCTCCGCTTTCTCATCCTTGAAATATCCGAGAAGATACATGGCTCAGCCACATGGTGAAAGCATAGAATATGCTCACCAAGAAGCATTTAGATCTTAAACACTCTCTAAGATTGAGCAAAACGCGCTTGGCTCGGCTGGAATCATCTTATTTAAGACGCCAGTTCGGGCTCCGTTTCCTTTCCTTGAAATCCTATCTTGTGATGATGTTTTTGTTGTCGATTCTGCCTCGGGCCGTTGAGTAGCAACCGCATTCGATGATACCAAGGCTACATAGATCGACCGATCGTTAATTCAGACGGAGAAAAACCTGCTAGTGCTTTTCTCATTGGGAAGACATCTGACGATTTAGAAGGCATTTTGACGCGAAATGCAGCATTACAATCCACTGGTGAAGTTGGATGAGTCGATTTAGCCTTCGGCTGTTCTTCTCGAAGATTGAATCCCGCAAAAATTCTAAGAGCATTTCGGGTACTTCGCTGACTTTTTTCAAGAGGCTCCAAGTAGACTGCTGTTGCTGCTTCTTCTGAGACAGCGATTGCCGACGTTTGCTGGTGTATCGGTCCCTGAAGCATTTGAGCTATGAATGCACTTTTCATTGAAAGCCTACCACACTCCGACTCTTTCCAAGTCACCACTACATACGGGAAAGCACTTAGGCGTAAAGTGTGCCTCAGGCAATAATGAGGGTGCCACATGAAATCGCGATTCGGACATACCGGGTCACGGAAAGAAGGTATGCTGTAAACAGCTTGATCATCAACCACCCTGCCGATTTGGCCCGTGCAGTGGCTAGCACCGTACGTGTAATAATAGTCAGCCACACACGATGCGTCTACTACTGCGACAGCCTCTACCGAGAAATGCATCGATACCTGCCTAGCAGACACGACAGGTGGCGAAGAATTTTTCCGACTAAATTCAGCATCAAAGCTCGTACAGATGAGGCTTGCGAATGAGTCTCCACGCCATATGTTGCACAGTTCAGGCAGAGGTCCAGGAGTAATAGGAAAAATCCTATTAAAAGTGCCACAATGTGCTGTAGTGGGAGCCTCGCTGGTTCGCACTGACCCACATCAATCTTAAGGCTTGAAAAAAATACTAGCTGATTTAACAGCCTCTTTTTGTATTGCGACAGAAGAGCCTTTATGGCTATCACCACCGCTTGCAGTGGCGAGAAAGGATCGCCCACCGCAGGATTCGAACCCACGACCTCGGTGCCGAGGTCGTGAAAAGCAACCGCCTTACCTAGTGAGCCATTACGGCTCACCGAATACTCCTTACCCCAGAGAATGCTTACAAGCATAGCCTTTAGTCAAAATCCTCGCTGAAGTTATTCTCCCGGCACATCCTTTGAGCAACTTAAATGTAGTAAGGGTACGTCTGCTCCCCTTACACCGGTGGAGCAATCGTACCAGATGCTTCCGTACTCCTCACGCAGGGTGTTCTCAGAATCCGATTCTCGTTGCTCTTGTTATATCTGTGCTGATGTGGGAGCAGCTGCGAGCGCCAGAAGACCGAATAGACAAAACGGTGGTTTACTGTAACTCATAGGAAGCCAGGCTTGAGCTGATGGCGATCGCGGCTTACGCCAACCCGGCGAAGTATGACAAGTCCATGAACGGGTCGCTTTTCTCTTCAGAAAGTCCGGCGGACCCAACAAGAACTAAATCTCTATGCAGGCACTTTACATATACAGCAGGGCTTGAATCAATGACCTCGGTCGTCAAAGGTGAGCATCCTGCCACTGGACCAAACGGAATGGCGAGTAGTAATATAACATAGCTTCTAAGAGCACTTTAACTGTTCTCTATGCACTTTAAATATATTGGAAAATAATCCTTCCAATTTACGCTACGTTAATCTATAGTAAAAGGACTGAGCTGGCTGAGATTTAACGGCAGACACGTATCGAAAGGGAAAGTCACGTCGTAGGAGCAAGTGTACAATCGCGAGTAAAAAAGAAAATAGACAGCGGAGGCATCAATAAATGCAACTGCAACGTCACAAGAAGACAGTGAGCGAGAAGCGACGAGATAGTCTGATTTTTTTGAAAGTTTTCTTTCGTGTGTACCAGCCACCTTTCAGTGGCAATCGAGCTTTGAAAAACGGGCATCAAGGGGTGTGTGACTTCGCTAGCAGCACCAGATGCGAGCGAAACCAAAGGCGATGAATGAGTAACTGGCAAAACACAAGCGCAAGCCTAAAATAACAATCACAACGGTAGGATTGTACACAAAAGCACTCAAAATGTGTCCCTTTGTGTCTTACCCGTGTATATCTGCCAGTTGGCACGACTATCGCCTTTGGTTTTGGCGGTCACAAGTTCAACTGCAGGGAACTACATAACGTACTCTGCTTTCTTGTAAGCGAAACGATTGTCCATTGAAGAACGTTTAATGCGGTATGAATCCGGACTACTTAGAAACTGAAAAAACGGCGGACTTGGCCATATAGCAAGTTCGGCCGTTAGGTGTACCCCTCTGCTGTCGACACATCCGTAAGAGCTTTACGTTCGTTTGACGTTCAAAATAGGCTCAACAGGCTTCCATTAAGTTAAGGAAAAGCACTAATGGAAGGCCAAATAGTTAGCAATATTGAAAAAAGCGCCGCCGTCTTCACCCTTGTGTTTGTCTCTCACTATAGCTGCCGCCAGCTGACGTTTTAATTCTTAGAGCGTTAACAGCGTGGGTCGGCTGCCTCGCCCTGTGCAGCGGCTAGCTCGGCTCGATACGCCGATTCGCGGGTCACATGACCCCCGTAGTCGCACACACCGATTCCTGCCACTCAGCCGGCCTGCGCAGACACGATCCTTTCCTCTTGTTTTTCGAAGGAGCTGCCGACTCAACGCCTGCAGAAAATCGAACAGCTAGCTGCCTGCATGCACGTCGCCCGTCTCTATGCCTAAATGTAGCCGGTGCCTAACGACCGATAGGCCGGAACGGGGATTCATAAACTCATCTTTCTCCCCCCCCCCCGCGCTGCCACTGGCAATAATTCGAGTTTGCTAGTCCAATGAGAGTGAAACACGCGTGTACAAAGCGCTCCTGTAGCACTGGAGTCTGTAGATGCAGATTCCTGTAGACGACTCGAATGCCCCAACCAGTAACGTCCTCGCCAGGCGTGCCCTTCCCGAGCCGTTTATCAGATCGACGCGTTTACGGTTGACGAGAAGAGCAAAATCTTCACCTAAAGCTGACCTCACTCGCCTTGCCTACCTCCTTGAAGCTTCAGTACTGCTGTCCGGTTGGGCAACGCGACGATCTCTGGCTGCGGTATCGGCTGCTCGTGGCCCGCCGTCCGCAGTAAGGAACATAAATCTGACAGCTAGAAAATGTACCAAAAAGCCTCTTTGCAGACTATGTCGCAATGTCGGTGAGGTGCTTTTTTCCGTGGACGGGTTAAAGGTGGACGCGAGGTTAGTTCTAGGCCTATTGCCCATTAGATATTCGCCGTCACTCGCTTCTCATCGACTCTCTGACGCCTGGTCGAAAAAAGTCGAATCCAAGTCATTCTTAGGAAGGTATCGACGGTGTCTACTGGAGGTCTCCTTCTAGCGGCTTTGCTGGAGCTTTGCTTGAGATGCGCAGCCAAGGCGATGAGAGCCCCCAGTTGCGTCGAGGAGCCGGTACTGCGTGTCGGTAGAACGAGCCGCCGTTTTTCGTTCTCGTGAAATAGAAAGATATTTCCAACAGACAATGCCGAGCAGCGTCAGTTTCTTTATTGGCCCAACAGACATCCTAAAGATTGCGTCTTTAACGGGAAATTGTTTAATAAACAGCCGTATTTCCCGTGTGACGCCCAGGCCGTCAGCAGTGCGATGGGCAGTCCGCTGATAAATAAAATATCTGGCCTCTCGGGGAGTTTCTCTAAGAAATATATTTGCAATGTTGACCTCTTTGTGCTTGCGAGCCTTACACACATACACCCCCAACTGTGAGTAGCCTTTTCGTCTGCAGCAGCATCATGTGGCACCTAATCTATACGAAGCCAATAGCACGGCTTAGGCTTGGCTGTTTGATTTAGAGGTATCAGGCGGCAACAGCAAGTTATCTCGCCTTCAATGGCCGTTGCCATGCTTAACCTGCGTTCGGCTAATTTTCGCAGCAACTAATGAACGCACGCCTAGGTTAGGCCGAAGAGGTCTCACTGAGGCAGCTGCACACATATAGTGCACCGTTGCTTGGCAATCAGAGGTCTATTTTGTCAAATGCTGCTTCGACTTGTCGCTAGCTGGATTTCTCCACACATCCGTGGCTTTGTGGGTTGATCCTCTCCTCTTTTTGTAGTTATTTGCCCATTTGTTGTAATACTACGCTCTGTAGCTGAGCTGGATGTGACTGCAGCACAGACAAGTTCTTCTAGAGCGCTTCTCATCTCGCCTGGGCGTTACTGGCACTGCTCTGCAGTGGCTCAGGCCCTATCTCAGTGGGAGACTCCATAGTATTAACGAGAATGGACTAAGATCATCTGAGGTACCTCTGAAAAATGGGGTACCTCGGGGCTCCGCGAATGGTCCGGTTCTTTTCAAGGCTTACACTCTCCCTCTGGCTGATCTGATTGCCAAGCACAATTTAGGCTCTCACTTCTATGCGGATGACACTCAGTCGTACCTTTGCTTTGATCCCTCCCAGCCTTCAAGCACCTCAAATTCTCTAAACTCACTTGCTGCATGCATTGATGACATCCGCACATGGATGGCAGCAAATTTTCTAAAACTAAACGACGATAACTTACTAGTTATGGGCAAACCCAGTGTGATTCAGAGATTGGAAAGGTTGACTTTCAAAATTGGCTCTGCCAGCATATCTCCAGTTGCATCGGCTCGAAATCTAGGTGTCATATTCCAAAGTGACCTCTCATTAGACGACCATATCAGCTCCACAGTCAAATCTGCCTATTTTCAGCTTTATAGCATTGCTAAAATTCGGGCTTGTTTAGATAAGGATACCACTTCCAAGTTGGTCCATGCATTCGTGACATCCTGTCTCGACTTCTGCAATTCGCTGGTTACTGGCCTACCAGCATGTGCGATCAGGCGATTGCAGCTGGTGCAGAACTCGGCAGCTAGACTTGTCTGTCGTGAGCGTCGCAGTTGCCACATTACTCCACTTCTCGACAAACCTCAAATCCTTTGGAGACCGTGCATTCAGCTCGTATGCTCCCAAAGCCTGGAACTCCCTCCCGACCTGCGTCAAAACATACCCCGACCTGACCACATTTAAAAAGAACTTAAAAACACCTATTTATGACAGCATACATTTAGGCATAAAGATGGGGACGTGCATACAGGCAGCTACCTGTTCGATTTTCTGCAGGTGTTGAGTCGGCAGCTCCTTCAAAAAACAAGAGGAAAGGATCGTGTCTGTGCAGGCCGGCTGGCAGGAATTGGCGTGTGAGACTATGGGGGTCATGTGACCCGAGAAGCAGCGTGTCGAGCCGAGCTGGCCGCTGCACAGGGCGAGGCAGCCGTCCCACGCTGTTAGGACAGCATTAGTGGGTCCCTGTGATTCATCCTTGATGTGCTTATGGGTGCTGACACTGCATTCTGCCACTAACCACATTTGCATGCTGACCCTGTGCATGTTACCCCCTAACCATTTTATTCATTTTGTTTGTTTATCAAGCGCGATATTACTCACCATTCAATTGCATTTCCCTTTGCCGCAAATGTAAAGCTCCTGGAGAGATTTGAGTTCTCTGAGGGTGCTTTATCAAGTGCATTATTATTATTATCCGAGGCGACACCCTACTCGTGCAGCTCTCTCAGCTCAGTCTTTCCTCTACAAGCATGCTTCTTGCTATCTACAACTTAATTATTGGCAACTTACCAACCGACGGCTGTTTTCTCTTTTCCATCTGTGGTCTATCAAACAATCTCGGCGAACCAGTAATCTTAGTTAAGCAACTGCATTCTGGTACGTGGAATAAAGAAGTACGACATATTTGCCTGCAACTCAATTAGAGCATCATTTCGTTCATCAGTCTATGCCTTCAGAATGGAGCCTGCCAATCCACTTGTGCGTGAATATGTCATCGGTATTCCTGCACGTTCGCACTTGTCTCGTAAAATTGACAGCGTTTCACTTAACGTTCGAATCAAATTCCTAGTCATCTGCCTACTTTCACCTATGTACTATTGCGAAAACTGGGGTCTGCTAGCACAAGGACATATAAGATAGTCATTGCAAGTGTAACATCCGATCTTGACTACTGTATTGTAACTCCCTACTAGCAAGTCCTCAGGCCTGTGCAATCATTTTATTAGTCAGTGCAAAACTAGGAGCCACATCTCCAGTTGGCACTACAGGTACCATGCCAAACATCCTCTCTACGACATGCACTGCCCCCCCCCCATTCAAAAAGGGATCGACTTCGAGGTTGTCACTCACTCTTTGGTCCTGAATTAATTTGCTCCAGCCAATTTACAGGTACTACTCCCAACCAAACTAGGCATAGTACCACATGCTCTTATTAAAATCGTTTGGCTGTGTCTCGAACCAACCAAGAGTTCTTTGGGGACTTTGCTTTTACTTCGTATGCCACTAAAGATAGGAAATCGCTCCCGAATGCCCGTCACTACAGTGAGTTAAAATTCAAAAAGAAGGTAAAATGCTCACTTTCCTTACAGCATTTGCTGGGATCCTTGTGATAATACCTTTTCGTGAACAAGAATGCTGACACTATCTTGTCACTAGCTATGTCATGCTTCCTTTACAGCATATGTAAAGCACCAAAACAGAGATTTAGGTCTCTACATGGAACTACACACTAGGCATTATTATTAAAGGGTATAAGTGGGATCTTTCGTAATGACTCGTTGATAATAGGTCACTAACGCAAATGCAGGTGAGTAGTAGTACTTAGGACCGTACTTAGTTACTTTTAGGAGTAGTACTTGGACCGTTTACGCGTGCAGATCACTTCTGCCACAGGAAAAAGGGTCCAGTCAATCTTCCAAAAACTGTGATTTCGAACGTGCCTGCCGTGTCCTAAAACTAACATACAAATAAATGTCAGCTTTCATGCCAGTAATGTTCACACTCTTCTATTTTCATCAATCTCTCCATCACTAGTTTGCACACTCCCTTTCTACCCCCCTGCGAGCATGTGTGTGAGCACATGTCTGATTACACAAATGGCTGCACACAGCTGCTTCAGTATGCACAGTAGTAACATCGGAACTATCTACACTCCCACCCGGCCAAGCTGAATCCACAGCGATATACCGAGCTTGCTTCATTTCGATAAGCTATTTGTTGCTACTTTGCCTTATATAACGACAAGCAGATTTGGTAAGCCAGCACTCGACAGAGGTCAGCAGTGCCGTGTTTTCTTCTTTTATAAACGCCAAGTCATAAGCTAGACTGAAAAATTCGGAATCTCGGTTTCTTTTCAACGGAATCTCACAAACGTGACATACAGGTATAAGTTTTGTTTTAGTAATATAAGACTCCACTGTGCTGCCGAAGAACCGAGAGAACGCACCGTGTGGTTATGGCTGCAAACCCAGTTATTTCCGGACTTGAACCTGAGTTTTAATGACTACTAAACAGCAAAATGTCAACACGATTTTTCTGAGCCGTTTTTACTATCGATCTGCACAATTTGGTGGTTGGATAGCTGCCAGGCTCATCATCTAAAATCCTGGCAGTCGTTTGAAGCATCCGAGTGTACACCTTCCAAAGTAATTTGCACACCCAGCACAGCTAACCCTTGAAGAATTTATAATCTAAAAATTATATAAAAAATAGAATTCATTTGTATAGCGCCCAAAAATAACTTAATTTCTATTTAGGTGCATCAGATGCCACGGTTCTCGACCTCAAGACCATGGCTGTCAAAATATATTTACCTTGACCTTGGTCGGGCCGAGAACCTTAACTACGAATTCGTAAATTATAATTAAAACTATACTAAACTCATGGTAATATGTAGAGAAGTTTAGTTTCTACTGGTCAATACTTCTCGCTACGATCTATGACCTGTCCAGGGTTGGGCATGCACAGATGGACGTTTTCAAATCATGGCAGCTGCTGAAACTCCCTGGCCATTCGTCGGTCTTTCACTGAAATACATACATGCAATCCTCGTTCTAGCGAAATTTTTCAACTTAGTGAAGGGTCGATGCAAGACAGACTTTCAAGAAACCATGACCGTGCTGGTCTCAGAAATCGCCAAAACGAGTTTTGTTCTGTCCATGGTGACAAAGCATGATGACAAAGAAGTTGCACCTAATACCAACTTATCAATACAAATGGTATCTGGAGTTTTCACTTAACACTGTTTTTAGGAGTTTTCAAAAAGTCTCGGGGTTTGGAAATTTCGGTTTAAGTGCAAGCACAAACACAATAAAATGTGTTAAGCAGTGCTTTGTCCTTTTGAATTAATCTCTTTTCCTCACTTGAGTACTTGAATCGGCCGATCGACAGTACTTGATCGGCCAGAGTCAGCAGATCCGGATCTGATCGGTTGGTCATATCTTCTAACGGCACGGTATATTGCACAAAAAAGCTTGGCTCGAACTTGGCTGTGGATTGTACAAGCAGGCGGTTAAAGAATTTCATTAATAAATAAGAAAACAGTTGCATCTTGTTTGATATCTTGTTCCTCCACTGGCCCGAGGAAAATTTCCATCCTAGCCAAGCAGCAACAAAATGCCAATATTCGACTTATGTACACAATTTTTCCGTCAATGAAGGCAAAACAGACACACGGTAATTCTTATAAATGATTTCGTTTTACAGCCTCTAATAAGGATCCAAAAGCTTGCTCTGATGATCTAGTGGAGCTGCCAGAGAGCAACCAAACGACTTAAATCTGGTCGTTGCACCATCAAGCTTTTCATAACGAATCGTCTTTTGCTTTCAAGCGAGCCGATAACATACAGGCAGTGACAACCACAACACACAAAAATGCTTAAATGGAAACCTCGATTCCATTAACGTTACACTGTAGTTATATAGCATTCACCGGTACATTCCGAATTCCACAACAAAAAAGTCGTCAAAAGATTGCAGGTTGCCACATGACTGACACCGACTTATGCAGCTACAGTTTTTCCATAAGCCACAGCTAGGTTCAGGCACAACCATAACGAAAATTCCTCAGGAATCAATATAGTGGTGGTGCATCCATACACTTAATATAATAGGGCTGTCAATAGAGCTGAAAGTCTGGAGTTAGCTTTTGGCTGCAGCTATCCATATACCACAATGTTGTATCAGAACGCAGAATAATGTGTCTTGTATACATCGAGGTGACCAGAGTCAAGCGATGGCTCAGGTGCTTCCCAATTTGAGTCAAATCAATGTCAACATGACGATATGAAATAATTCCTAATGACCTTTTGAATGGGCCGACGACAGACAGGACACGGCCGCATTCGGAATTGCATTTTCCGCGCACAGGGGTAGCAGCAGACCTGATGCCCAGTTGAACCGTGGATGATGCAAGCATTCTTTTTTCGAGAGGAGCATATGACACAAAGTTCGTCAGTGTGGTCTATGGGACATAAACGGAAGCGCTGGGTTGCAGGCACGGCGGTAACTGCAGCCGGTGCAGCAGAAGAGCCCGAAGACACAGCAGACGAGAGCTTGAGCCGGTGCTGCCGTCGATGTGCTGGCAGTCTTATTACAGCTTCCAGGTCTCCTACTTCGTCATCGTCACTACTGCTGCTGGTGCTGCTACTACTGCTGCTGCAGCTGGTGCTTTGGCTATCACTATGAGGATGTTCTACAGCCACTCGTGTAGTTTCTGAACACTCAGCAACGCAACCATCTCGCTGCCTGGTCACGGCAGCAACAGGGCCTCCGTTTTCACATGTTGATCTACCTTCGACTGGATCTGAATGACAATGCCCTACAGAGTGCACCATATAGCTGGCTGAAATTGGAACATGAGCACACCACATAAAACCAGCACGAGCATACGTCATGCCAAAGACCAACACTAGCAATGGAACCCTGGAAACCCAGCAACACTAGTACAGAACCATAAAAAAAAATCCTAGCTGATTAAACAGCCTCTTTTTTTATAGCGACAGAAGAGCCTTTACGGCTATCACCACCGCTTGCAGTGGCGATAAAGAATCGCCCACTGCAGCAATCGAACCCACGACCTCGGGACCGAGGTCGTGAAAGCAACCTCCTTACCTAGTGTGCCATCACGGCTCACTCAGTGATGCCACAACTATAAAGAAAAAATGCAGTAACATCGGCAGCAAAGACTTACCAATTCTTCACCCTATAACACTCATACAAGGAAACACAAGCTTGCAGCCCCAGTTAAATTTGCCTATAAGCAGTGCCAACCATGCAGGGTGCTCTTATGGACAGGTCCATTGGCACATAGGTTAGGCTAAGAAATAAGTTCACGTGCCAGGACAGGCCGGAAGTGGCACTTACTAAGCAGGAGCTGCTTGCATGCAGTTGCTGCATAAGATGCTTACACTTGATCCCTTTTTTGCAGGACTCTTGGAAACTGGTCAAGATCATCAAAGGAAGTTACTCAGGTACATCACATAAGAAATTGTCACTTTGACCATGTAAATGCAGCTTCAGACCAGATTTGGCAGTACTACTTCTCAAACATGACAAAAACACACGAGCGAGCATCAGAACCAGATGCTAACAAAGCTAAAATGCATTTCTACCTACTTTCATTGGTAACCAGCTCATCTCTAGTAGGGGCAGGAGCTGATCGTGGCCGTCGCTGTTTTTGCTGCTGCTGCCGCCTCTGCTGCCTGCTTTGCTTTCTGCCCAAAGCAGCTGCTGGCTCTGGCAGCCATCCAGGCCGTGCGTCCCAACACTGCTCACAATAGCCCCTCAGTGGAGGATTCATGTGGTTGCACTTGCCACAGTACCACTTGTCCTTCTGAAAGCTGCCCGAGTCACTATCGCACTCTTCAGTGCTGCCATCACTGTTTTTCCCTAGAGAGCTGAAGTCAGCCCAGCCATCAGAGCTGCTGTCATCGCAGAGGACAAATATTTCCTAGAAAGTCACAAAACTACACAGATGTTTCACTTGCAACAAGGGAAATGCTTGCATCGAAACACAATTGACCGCGCCCAACGCCAAGTCGCTAGAGGAAAGCGGTGAGATGGTAGGTCCAAGGACATACATCTGCAGAAGCAATTTCGTCGAAGTTAACAGTTGATGCCTCGGATAGATCCGACTCGGATGACTCTGACAGCACCTCAAATTCATCGAGTTCGTCTTCGTGAGCAGGTTCACGAAGGTGACCGTCCACCGAGTGCTGCCGGACATACTGCCGGGGACTTGAAATGGCGAGTAAACTGTCGTCGTCATCTAGGAACCACAGGTCGTCTGACGAGTCCTTGACGAGGGCGGTTTCATAACCCTAACAATAGATATATCAACAGAACCTGAGAGAAAGAGCAAAGAGGACGGCATGTCATTGGAGAGGGTTGTGTCACTAACACGCACAAACAAACAGATGTATACGGTACTTCAACCAGTGGATGACATCGGTTGTGCTAACGAGTGAACAGCGATCGAATCGCCATGTAGTGTAAAATCAGGGAAGTGCCAGCATATATTTGCAACCTTTCATAGATAACGAATAATAATGGTCGTGCAGCATATCGTGGCCTAGGACCTCGTTGTGCCAGTGCTCTGAAATGCAGGATAAAGAAAGTACGGGCAGGGCAGAATACTCAGCTCACCTTTTGGCTTACATGTTTTTCCCTGAGCACTTCTGCTCGTAGGTATAATGCACTTTTCACTTAGCTTTACTTACTTGAGCTATGATTATTCCTGTGGGCCAACCCAGTCTCAACAGCTGCCACGAAATAATACAAAAATCCCATGCCCCATTAGCAGCCCTTGGGAGCAAGTATAAAATGCAGCCAGGTTCAGCTAACAGATTGTGCTATACATTCCAATTTGTTAACTAATCCTTAAATCGGTATGCCTATACGAAAATCAGTCCGGCTGTTGCTTGCGAGTACGCCGGCTCCCTACAGACGTAAGCTACTTGTTTGCCTGGACATCGGACAGCATCCATGCCCTGCCTGAGGGGGTGCAGTTCAGCGATTGCTGCAAAGTTTTTCAGCACTGCCATGCAGATTTAAATGCAAATCTGCTGCCACTGAGAACCTCACTGAATTGCTTGTACTGCGGCATGGCGGCCGAGAATGAAAAAGCGGACGACAATGAAAAGGCGGACACTGAAGACATGCGCTAAACGAGTGGGCAACTGCTGGCCTTCCAGCCCTGCCAGACAGAAAGTGCATCCCAAATATTCAAACCAGACACACGTGGGATGTAGTGAAGTTCTAGCTCTGTCAATAGATGACAGTTGCAATGCATCTATTACTGACGGCTAAGCATTGCTAAACACAGCAGAACTTAAAAAAGCACTACTAAGCTGTAATAATTAGGGTATGATACTGAAAGAATCAAGCTCTACAGTTGCTTTATGGAATTCTCCACGAATATTTAGTCTGACTCAGGAGAGAATACTCAACATTCACAGATTGGTTGCATTGTTTTATCTTTCAACTGGTAGCTACTATCATCCTATGTTAGAGACGAATACAAATACACGGCTTAGATTCACAGCTAACTCTTCAAAACTGCTTGGAGTCAACCTTGACATAACAAACTATGGGTGAAACGGCTCAAAAAATACACAAATACGACCCAAGCAATACCTAGATCATAAATTATTTTCTGTCGCTACAACAGCCTCCACTGAATACCAAACCACGGCAGAATTATTGCCACGGTATCAGAAAGCAAGATCAAGCCTGCTGTCGCACTTGCTTGTTGAGCCGTCCAGCACCTCAACGAATGCAGACAAATGAGTCACTAAGCATCTGCAATGTAAATTTTTAAATGGTATATGCACATACACGTCAGCTTCCTAACAAGTTATCTACCTTATAGCCGAGTCCATCTATATTTAGGTATTCACACAGCTTACCTGGAAACTGTGATAACTTTCGGTATCATCAGATTGAACTGAACAAATGTGGTGCGAACGTTGCCAGTGCAGCTCGGTGCTACCACCATTACCATCAAGATTGGACAAGGTCAAGGACGACGAACGGCTTCGTTTGACAGCAGACGACTCAGATGCTGTGTAACCTGAACAGTCAGTACACTGACAGTACAACAACAATACTGCACAGTAACAGATACTTCAATATCAATATTCTGTCACCATCCGAGAAAACAAACAGCAGGACAATCGTCGTCTTCTATCACCCTGGTTACATCACTATTTTAGTGTTAAACTCCAATGCAACGTCCACTCGCTGTGAACCAAGAGAGCGACAAAGGCACCAAAAGAAGCTGTGCACGCCAGCTATGCTAAAATTACAAAAAAAGATCACAGAGCACACTGCGTGCGCCAAATGCAGACAGGTATGTTTCACTAACGTCCACTAGGGAGCAGCACAATGATCAGGATAAATGCTGAACATGGGCAAGATAAGTGCAGCTCAATCGGAAGTCATCAGACCTATTCCGGTATGAAAAATAAATACCTAAGGTTTTGTGTACTGCATGTACCGGTAAATTGCGCTGCTTTGCCGTCGTCTCTCTCATGGGACGACAACAAACAAAAACTTACTATGACGGCGCTTAGCAGAAGCCTGAAGCATGACAGTCCTCTACAAAAACAGAAGAGAAATCTACAAAAGTACAGCTTTTCCATAAAAAATCTAACCAATCTGGAATAGACGAGATAGGTTTCATGATTCCTAAACTTGGCCTACTGCAGTACCAACAGTAGGAGGGAGGGTAGGGGAGGGTTAGAAGGAAATTGCAAGCACAGAGAACTCACTACTGGCACTGATAACGTCAGTCAGCTCCATGACTCAGCAACAGTGTATGATCTAGTGGGTATGCCACCACTTAAGGTAAGGCTTAGCTCACCAGCTGCCAGTCACTTTGCCTGGCTTGGTCACCGAATACTTCTGCTTAGGATGGCAATAGCTTACCAGGCTTAATAATTGATAAGAAAACACAGTGCATCCCCACACCAGCAATTCGAGGTAGCAAGCATGGAGGTAGTTACTATTACTGACCAGGGGTGTATGTTAGGGGACAGAAATGGAATCTCGGTCTAGGTCAGCCAGTGAGCATTTTTCCGGCTAGACAGGATTGGACACTAACTTTGGCTAGAAAGGATTTGACAGGGCCATTAGCACTTGGTTCTACCCAAGTGTGTGCAACAGCACAGCTGAGGAGATGCCCTCCCAGGGCAGGCCTTCAGTCATAACAACAAACGCATTCGCTTGGACTATTCACATAGAGACGCATTCGTCTTGAAACTGGCTTGCCATTATTTATTCCAACTCACTCATACTATTCGTCTCTGGGGAGGTGAGTTTCGATTTCTAATATCCTGCTCACTTTTTGGCGGCACTACGCAAAGCAAGGCAGAAATAAATGGCAGAATTGCAGGACCAATTTTTGAGTCAAATCCACTACCGCCACGAGGTCGAAAGCTTCCCTTTGACCAGTGGCGTCCCAACCAGTAGCCACTGCACATCGACGTTAGTGTCGGCACTGAAAGGCTAGCATGAATTGCTAACCTTATAGCACTCGACTTGCTTACGCCATGTGCAAGGCAATCTGCCGACTCGGTGAACGCTGCAACATTATGAGCCAACCAATGAACGAACCCCTTTCCTTTGAGGAGGACTATCGCTGCACTAACGCCCCCAGTCCTACGGAGGCGAGCCTCACGCAGCGTTCCGACCGAACGAACAAAGGCTAACTGCAATGGTCTGCGGCTTAAACGCCGGCTAATATCAATTTCGGACACTAGCTCGGTAAAACGAAAGCCTACTTTCGAAGCACGGCGTTAGGATTCGCACGTTCTTATGTTCATGAATCGGTCCACACCCCACTATCGACAAACGCTAAGGAAACGGGACTTCGGCAGGTTCACATTTCACATGCAATAAAAAATAATACCTAGCATAAACCACGGCCCCGGCACATTGAGTGAGAGAGAGAAAATGAGACAGACAGACAAGAGATCAAAACAGCACAACATCTGCTCAATAAGGTAATGCTGAATCCCAAGTATACTCAATTGGTCACAAAGGCTCGATTAAGCAGAGCTCATGAATACACAGTAAAAATGCAATGCAATTAGTATGGAAATACGGGCGGGAATTTACTGGCATGTGAACACACAGCAAGCGATATATCTATATTCACATACCTCGCTATCAGCTGCAGCCATGACGGTAAAAGCACTACCATGCTACGGGCTAGCTGTAAGAAAAGTTGCCGATTTAGCTGAAGGAAGCTTTTATAAAATTTAATATTCTATCATATTTCATCAGAGATAAAAACTGAGTAGGGTGCATGTTGCTAATCCTATCAGATACGAGGCGTTGCAGAAGTATGTGAAGGCCGAATTTAGCTGACAGCGATTCCGTTAGATTTGTTTGTGGAAGCATGGCCGGCCGTGGCAGGCCTGCTTTCGGGGGCGGCTACCCAAAACGCGACAAAAAGAACCCTCACACTATAGATGCTGACATAGACCGCGTAAAAGCTTCTTATGGAGATGTAAGTTTACCAGATTTATCTTCTATACTTGAAAGTAATTTTGGCAGAATATGCGCTGTAGGCTGAGCTTACTTAGCCCGTAAGGTGCTCGCTATTCCAGACCTAGGTCGTCGGTTCGTGACGTGCCGTAGGTGAGCCTGTAATGCCCCCTATAAGCAGTGGTGATAGCCGTTAAGGCTTTTTTGCCGCTATATAAATGAGGCTGTTGAATCAACTAACTTTAAACGTGATGCACTATGCCTTCGTTACCATTAGATTGGTTATGTCTCTCTCTCTCTCTCTCTCTCTCTCTCTCTCTCTCTCTCTCTCTCTCTCTCTCTCTCTCTCTCTCTCTCTCTCTATAGGCTGAAAGAAAAGTCTTTCTATAGGCTGAAAGAAAAGTCTTTGGACTTACTCTTGATTCCTACTTTTAGCCACGCCAGCATCTGTTTGATTTTGATCTTGATAGTCTTCATGTAGATGCCTACTCCCGTTAATGATTGCATATGCAGCTTTGGGTTTAGGTATGCCCTGACGGGTGTTCGTGCTTGAATAAGTGGCGTACCGTTGCAGATTGCCTCGACAAAAATTGAAACGTTCAAGGACTTACCGCTGTCTCATAAAACCCAGCAAGGTAGTAAAATGATGCGAACATGGCTAATGGTGATTAATCTGTCCTTTAGCGCTTTTGAGTTCTTGCTTATTGTGTATAGTTTCGAATAGCCCGGTGTGTTTATCTCTGCTCTACTATATTATGAACTATTTGTTTGCCATCAAACATCTTAAAGCTATATGCCGGTTCCATTGCTTGTCATTACTTCAATGAACAAATGTTCTGCAGCATCGTTATCCTTTTTAGGTCTTAAGGAAGCAGGCTTCATAAAGCCAACAGAGATTCAACGAGAAGCAATAGGTTTTGCTTTGCAAGGTCATGACTTACTTGGAGCAGCAAAGACAGGCTCGGGAAAAACGTTAGCATTCCTTATCCCGGTTGGTATGGTAGCATTCGTCCGTCATGTACCTGTATCCATGCTTTAGTTGACCATACACTCTGTCGAAAAACAATGTTTTTACCCCTTTTTTGTTAGTGTCTGGGCTTGCCTGAATCCAAACCAAAGCCATAGAGCATCAGGCAACTCCGGCCAACCGGAGTTATCCAAGAGTATCCTCGTGGGTTGTCATAGTATTTCTACTTGCAAGCTTCTGCAAAAAACACTAAGCAAGTAAAGGGGTGCGTTTTGCTTTATCAATAAGGCCATAGCAAGTCTTGAGATTGGATTGAAGCAAACTGTTAGTAGGAGGATCGCTAAGGGTAGCAACTTCCAGTGCGTGGTAAACCGTCAGTCTTTGCCCACTAGCATAAAGCAGATAGCTTTCACTGGGCTTCCGACTAAAGCCACTGGACAGAGGACGATTGAAATGCTGTTTATGGACTGATTAAAGCAAGTTCACAATAGATGATTTCGGACAGCAATGCATTAGGGCTATTCGAGCGGAAAATTGTGTGTACTGGCATGACTGCCTTTAGCCTAGTTTGAAATTCGGCAGCAAATCGATGTTGTTTTGAGGCTGCTTTATCCAAAAGAGTGTTGGTGCTTTGCATCGAATCGAAGTTAAAATGGACCAACACGTGTGTCTTGGCGTGTTTAATCAAGTTTTATTAGGAAACGAACACTCTGTTCTTGTGGATCGTTACGTTTTGCAGCTGTGCCATTACCTTAAATACACTGCCAGGTCACTAGTAAAGTGCCTTTTTTATGAAGCCTGTATAGTGCTGGTGCTGTAGCCAACTAATGGGGATTATAGCTTTGGGGGTGATTCAGCTAATGGGGATTATACCCAATGGTACCAAAGCCTGCTGATCTGGCTGGTCTATTTTTTTGTCTTCAGTAATTATAGCCATTGCCTGTAAACAAAGGCACACATCGTACTACACCCATACTTTTGTCAAGATTGGTACTAGACTCGAAAGCTGTGTGCATGCTTGTGCACGCGCATGGGTGCGACTGCTCGATCAGCGACTGGCTGGAATAAGCCCCTACAGATTAGTTGTGCTTCCTGTTAATGCTGAACATTCAGCTTAGGTCTATAGAGCTTTGGGCAGGATCTATGAAAGCCCAACCTTGCTGCTCAAACACGCGATACAGGTTAGCACTCCCACTTTGGATTTAGTGGAGCTACTGAGTGTCTATGCTGTGGCGCCGAGTTTAAGGTAGAATCTGGAGGGTGGTATTACTGTGTCACTACCAGTGTAGGGTCATGGGCTACCTGCGGGCAAAGTATTTTAGCAGTTCACAGTTTACTTGCTTGTGTGGCAATGTCCACCCCTATCCTTTCCCACGCTTAGGTGCTTGAACGACTCTACTGCGAGAAGTGGTCTGCTATCGATGGTGTTGGTGCCCTCATCATATCTCCGACCCGTGAACTGGCTTATCAGACCTTTGAGGCCCTGCGCCTAATTGGCAAGAGGCACGATTTCTCAGCCGGGCTTATAATTGGTGGCAAGGTATTTCTATCTTTCAAGTAACTTTTGCCACTGCTGCTGCAGCTGTGTTTGCAGCATGAGAGTGTGTGCTAAGCTCTTTTTTTAGCATCTGAGGGAAGAGTCTGATAGGATAAATCGCACAAATATAGTAATATGCACACCAGGCCGGCTGCTGCAGCATATGGATCAAACAGTCAACTTCGGTGTTGATCGGCTACAGATATTAGGTATGATGGAGTTATGATTCTACCCAGCATTTGGCGTGTATGGAGCTATGCTTAGGTCTCTACCCTGTGCTGGTATGATTCTTACTGTCGGATTTCTAGCATTATAATTTAACGATTTTTCTTTGTCAGTTCTCGACGAATGTGACCGAATTCTCGACCTTGGCTTTGAAGCCACAATGAATGCCGTTATAGCAAACCTGCCGGCTGAGAGACAGACCTTGTTGTTCTCTGCAACACAAACAAAGTGAGGTCTTGTGTTTTTGCATTTGCTATTGCTTCAGTTCGAAAATCGCCTAATCTAAATGCATGATGCAGCAGGCTGGTTGACCATAGGCCGTGCCATCTCATTGATCTTTTCGACCCGATGTGCCTTCTATGAATATCCTGCAAAAACCATGGTGCTCTCTCTCTCTCTCTCTCTCTCTCTCTCTCTCTCTCTCTCTCTCTCTCTCTCTCTCTCTCTCTCTCTCTCTCTGCTACTATTTGCTATACGCTTATGCATGCCACTCTCACTATAATTGTATTCACTTTTTTCTGTGTAGGTCGGTGAAAGACCTGGCCAGGCTCAGTTTACAGCAGCCCATATATGTGTCTGTCCACGAGAATGCATTACACAGTACACCAACCCAACTTGACCAAAGTTTTATTGTGTGTGAGCTGCACGATAAGGTCAACTTGCTGTGGTTCTTTATCAAAAATCATCTAAAGTCCAAAATCCTAGTGTTCGTTCAAAGCTGTAAGCAGGTAAGCAGATTGTGGAACGTTGTGCATACTTGCATATTAATGCTTTTTTGTAACAAAGTCTAAACTTATCAGGTTGATTTAACAAATCTCAATGAATGGCTTGCCATAATAGTAAAAAATTCAGGACAATCTCCTTGGTCTTGATAGTTTATCTTGTTATGCTTCTTTCTAGTAATAATAACAATAATCTCTTAAATGTAATGTCCTGAGAGAACCAGATCTCTATACAGGAGCTGTGTAGCTCTACAGATGCTTTACATCTTACTTCTGGCGTAGCAATAACCAAAAGTTAATGACAAGCAAGGTATAGACAATCATAAAAAAGGCATGCAAGTATCGTGCCTAGAAAAACTTTAAAGGTACCTTAAGAAGACACACAGGGCCGCTGGTTAGTAGAACCCAAGGTTAGTAACATGTACCTTATCATGATTCGGTTAGCATGCAAAGCACACCGGAAATAAAAGCAAGTTCACTAAAGTACAAGGAAAGCTGAGTGGAACTGATGCATATTTAGCTGAGACTGAAAATATGCAAAGTTTGTGTAGTTGGTTGCAGCTCCTATGCACTGAGTAAGATCAATCAAACCTTTAATGTCACCGAGACCATTGTATTAGCTTTCTCTGTATTCATTATCCTGTAGCTGGAAGTGTATTACTATGCTTCAATCCATCTTCACTTTATCGAAGGACGTAAATCTTGTCAATGATGCTCGAAGTTGTGCATAGTTTTTCCTCGAAAATATATTTGTTGGACGTTTAGTGCTTCGGGCTAGTTGTGCTCCTGCTTTTTACTTTTGCTATCCTTTCTTACTTGTGGCAAGTATGGAGAAGCCTTATGAACTAATCCGGTTTGTGCTGCGCTTCTTTGCCAGTGGAGTTGCTTGCAGTCCTCCCCACAGCAAAAGTTGTGTACCTGGTAGTGATAATTAGTTGGTGCCCTTTGTAGTATGCCTACTGTCTAGTTAAGGAAATGTTTCTGGGTTTACAATCAGGGCTGCTGCTCTTCTTGTTGCTCACGTAGCTTCATCGTCCAATCACGTTATCGTCCAATTCACGTTATCGTCCAATTCACGTTATCGTCCAATTAAATGAATAATAATTACCTGCAAAGTGAGCTCATTTTTAGCAGTTTCAGATGCAATGCATATAGACACTGGCTACCCCCCCCCCCCCCCCCCGTGCATGTTAGCTATTACTGGCCACTGGGTCTAAGCCTAAGGGGTAAGGCAGTTGAGTTGACCTTTCTTGGCCCAGGTCTTGGATTGGAGTCCTGCCGATTGCAAGTCTGTATTGTCTTTTGCAAGCAATGTGATAGCCACAAAGCCTCATCTGCTTCTATATAAATGGCTTTGTTGAATCTGCTCATATTTACTTTAGTTTACTTGAATTTAACCAATTAACATGCTTTATTCTACCATGTGCCAAGTTCCTAAAGAGAGATTTAGACCTAATAGGGTACTCTTTAAATTTCATATGATTGTTATTCTAAATTCAAAGATGACAGCCACTTTAGACCAGCTACCCGGTGATGCCTTGCAGTAGTTGCAGGATTTTATAAGAAATGCTAGCTGTTGGATACGGTTGTTGACCATTTTTGCAGCTTCTTGTTGTCGATGTTTGGTTTTGGCTAAGAGCTTTTTTTCTAGAGGTTGGAATAGGTCGTGCATCGTGCTTGTTTGAAACCCCTTAAGTCAGTTGTGCCAGTCTGTAGTAGAATGATGAAATCGTTATGAAGAGAAGGCAGCCATTCCAAACCGAGAGCTATTCACTAATAATGGGCTCTACACCTATGTTAGCACATCCAAGCAAAATTCGCTCATCATGCACAATCTTGCCGTGCTCCCTCCCATGTCTGAGGCCATACGTTTCGATTTCTTGGTTTTTGAAAACGAGTATGAAATCAAAATTGATCAGTGGTACAGATTTTTTAAGCATTTTATATAGACGACTTTTCTTGTTGATTGGCTGTTTACCCATTGAGAACTTACCATCTTTTATGTGACTACTCAAAAAACAGGCAAGTGCCTTTGTATGTGTGACATAACATAACATAACATAATTCATTTATATAGCGCCCCAAGAGAACTTAATCTCTATTCAGGCGCTTCACATATGCCTTGGGGCTCGAGCCCACGACCTCAGTCAGACCTTGGTCGGGGCGAGTACCTTAACCGCTAGACCAAACCGGTTCGGCTTGTGCATACTGAAATTGTGCATGTTGTCTCTAACCGATTGCCATGCTTTCCTTCTAGCATTTGCAAAGTGCCTAGAATGAAGGCTTGCTGTCATGCTGTCCTATATAACCTTTTTAAAATTACTTCTTATTAATACCATTAGCAATGGTTCTGTTATAATTTGTTTGAGCTTACGGACCTCCGAAATCAGAGTCGGTCATAACTTTACTCATTTCTAAAGGCTGTTATGTAATAAGTGGTGACGAGTGTATTTTCAAAGCCGGGAGATCCTAGAATACATCTCTTGAACTGCTAGGTAGTGCGATTGTGTAGGCACTTAAAGTTAATAGACTCATGTGTCTTCAGATATATATGATATGATCTCAGCTAGTCACGGCACATAGGCATATACACAAAAGTTAGCTGTGTTGCTGTTAATAATAATTATTATTATAACACACTTGATAAAGCGCCCTCGGGTAACTCAATCTCTTTCTAGGCGCTTTACATTTGCTGCAAAGGAAGCACGATCGAATGCTTAGTGGTAGCATGGTCACTAAACAACAAGAATAACACGGTATAGGGTGACATACACAGGGTCAGCATGCAAGTAGGGTTAGTGGCAGCATGCAGTGTCAGCACGCATAAGCACATAAAGGACGAATCACAGGGACCCACTGAATACTGTAATAAACATATGCGTTTTTAGTTTAGTTTTTTTTAATGTTGTCAAGTCAGGGGATGTCGTGACGAAAGTCGTACGTGATGTTCAGGCTTTGGGAGTATGAAAGCACGTCTCCAAAAATGTGAGGTTCTTACAAGGTATGAGTAAACGATTAGATTCCGAAACGAGAGCGGTAGTACGGTAGCCAGGTATGGCACTAGATCTGAGAGATAGGCTGGAGCCAAAGAATGAAGAGACCTAAAAGTGAGTGACAGAACCATGAAGTCGATGCGTTGGTTGACTGGGAGCCAGTGCAGGTCGGCGAGAAGTGGTGTGACGTGGCAACTGCGACGCACGACAGACAAGCCTAGCTGCAGAGTTTTGCACCAGCTGTAAGCGCCTGATTGCACAGGCCGGTAGACCAGCAAGTAATGAGTTACAGAAGTCAAGACGGGATGTCACAAATGCATAGACCAACTTATATGTGGTATCCCTGCCTAAACAAGCCCAAATTTGAGCAATGTTAAGTAGCTGTAAGTAGGCAGACTGGATTGTTGAGCTGATGTGGTCGTCTTACGAAAGGTCACTTTGGAACATGGCACCTAGATTTCGTGCAGATTCAACAAAAGATATGCTGGCAAAGCCGATTTTGAGCGCTAGCCTTTCCAATCTCTGAAGCTCACTTGTTTTGCCCATAACTAGTAAATTAGTTTTATCATCATGGATTTGCCAGCTAATTACGTGGCAGCCTACTTGATTGTCCAATAGAACAAGTACAGGTCCCTACCCATCAGAACTTCAGACTGTCCTCATCGATATACGAATGCAACTAAAAATTTTGGAACACACCAGTCCTTTCACGGCTGGGCAACTTCGTAAGGTGCTTGCACTTTATGACCCAGGTCGAAGGTTTGAGTTCCATTGCCAGCAGTGCTTGGTTGTCTGCTGCAAGAAGGGGTAAAACCTGCTAAGGCCGTACTGCCACTATGTTCAGCAAATTAGGCCATTGAATTAGCTAAAATTTACTTTAATTGACTACTTATATCTAGACTAGTGTTGCTGCCATACGTATTAACCTGTTTTTCTTTTGAATAAACATGCATAATCCAGTGGTGATTTGAAACGCTTTATTTGCAGGTGCGCTACCTTTACGAAGCCTTCAAGAGGTTACGTCCTGGTGCGACCTTGTTAGCGCTGCATGGTGCCATGCAGCAGTTGAAACGTGTGGCCGTATATGAACAGTTTTGCCGGAAGCAGCATGCAGTCCTTCTTGCAACTGATATAGCATCACGTGGACTTGGTAATAAGTGCTTGCCAGTCTGTGCGTTTGTTGGATTAATTTCTTTTCGCCAAGTGAAAGGGGTATCTGTGATCAAGGCTTTTCATGTGTTATTTAATGGAATTGTTTCATGCTGAGTCGTTGTCGTGCCCTCTATGCATGTTTTCTCATTAGCTTGTCACCAGGAAGTTTAGTTGGAAGCAGGGCGGTTATTAATACTTGTATTATTGCACACTGGCGGTACATTTAAGCCATTAGGGCTGATAGCCACATGCCGTGCATAACTCATGGCAGATGATTGATTGATTGCACGAATCTTTGACTGACTTCTTGGGATATGTCAGACAGTTGGTTTTGCAAGGGCACGCCAAACTGTCGAGTTCACAAGTACATCTTGCTTGCTTAGAATTAGCACAACAATTCTAGCTAGAAGTAGAAAACGTGGTCGTCGTTCATGCTTTCAAAAAAGTCACATAATTAAAAAAATGTACATTTGAATAGTACCGTGAGAAAAAAATTTCTGTCTAGACAATTCACATAGGCTGAACAGAAAGTGTATCGACAGATTAGTGGGGATAACAGCAAGCATGAGCGTGTGAAGGACCGTGCCCATGACGAAGCATAAGCTGAAGCAGTTGGCAGATGCGTGTCGTCAAGTTAAGGGCCGTGGGATATAAGTCGGCAAAGAGTTGCAGGCTTACTTGCGTTTGAACTCTTGAGGATCGGGTCTCCAGCGGAGTTGGGTTGATTATACTTGCAGCTAAGTGACTAGAGTCAGAGGCGATCATCACACGAGGAGTAAAGAGTTTGAGTAGATAAGCCGGAGCAAGAGAAGGAATAATAATAATGATGCACTTGATAAAGCGCCCTCAGAGAACTCAATCTCTTTCTAGGCGCTTTACATTTGCTGCAAAGGAAACACGATCGAATGGTGGGTGGTAGCATGCTTGATAAACAACATGAATAACATAGTTAGGGGTGACATACACAAGGTCAGCATGGTCATGCAGTTAGTGGCAGCATGCACAGTGTCAGCATGCATTAGCACATAAAGACGAATCAAAGGGACCCACTAAATGCTGTCATAAATAGGAAGGAAGGGTCTGAAGGTGAATGACTGGGTCCATAAAATCGATGTGGTGCTCTGTAAGCAATCAGCATGGATAAGAGGGAAGTGTTTGGGCTGTTGCAACGTTCGCAGGAGACAAGCCTAGGTTTGGTGGGAGCTGCCCTAAGCAGATTACAGTGACAGCACCTTCGAAGCATGCATGTTGTGTCCACGTTTGTTTCTTGTTTCTCCAATGTCGTTTCTCTGTCTGCTTCTGCCTCGGTAGAACTCGATACACTGTTGCTTCAGATTTCCCCGCCGTGCATTGGGTGCTGCAGCTGGATTGCCCTGAAGATGCCAATACGTACATTCACCGCGTCGGCCGGACAGCACGCCTTGAGAAGGATGGTGAGTCACTGCTTGTTCTGCTGCCGTCGGAAGAGAAAGCCATGCTCACACTGCTCACAGACAAAAAGGTTCCAATCAATAGCATCCGGTGAGTGGCTTGCTGCAATGGGAATGAGTTCCCTTTTTTTTTTATTCTAAGTAAGACCAGTTCATTGCAGCCTTTTTTAAGCTAATCGTTATGTACGTAACTCATGGCAGATGCAGAGGCATCGATTGCATTTTATATGTTCTGCTCATAGCTGTGCTGTATAAAATGTTTATGCTTCATAGGGTCAACCCTAAACGGATTGGTTCTATTCAAGGCAAGCTTGAATCACAGCTAGCTGCCGATCCTGAACTCAAGGAGCAGGCGAAGAGGGTGAGCTGCTGGTATTTGGGTGAGCCGCTGTCGTACTTGTCATGGTTGTTGATTCTCGGACATTATTGGCAGTATGCAAATTTAGGGTGGTGTCTGGCTCTACTTCTCTTGGTTTTCTTAGTTGCGTGGGTATACGTGCATGCACATGTGGGCCGAGGCACATGTGGGCCGAGGCACGTGGGGTAATGTACACGTTTGCTTATCTGCATGTGCACACACTTACACACTTGAAAAAGAGTGTTCAGGTGTATCTATTTAGTATTGCTGTGGCAGTGAAAGCTAATAATCCAATCGCACCTCTTTGAAAACTTACCTGTGAGGCAAGTGTCTATCTGACTTTGTTCAGCTCTGTGCTAGCTGTTCATCAACGGCATGCCCTGCTGACTTTTTCACTATGTTCTTATTATCTTCATTGTGTGGCCTTTTTCAGGCTTTTGTCTCATATCTTCGTTCCGTATTTCTGATGAGCAACAAGAGAGTGTTCGACGTGTCTAAGGTGAAAATTGAGCCGTTCGCCAGGTGAGTATTAGTATAATCCGACATGCTCTGGGGCCCTGTTCAATCCGAAATGCATCAGATTCATGAGTCCCTCTTGAACTTGTTTCTTGAATCAGTTATCTTGCTTAACGTCTTTGTGCACCCCTTTCTGATTTGTATACTCACTGGTAAGATTTCTTGCCGTGGTATTGAAGTGGAAGTTAGCTTGTAATGGTTAGAGCTTATCTTCTACCATTCAAATTATAGGCAATTGCACCAAACATATGTCTATATCGTTTTGGGAGCTCTCTTTCGAGCATTGCACAAGTACATGGAGCTAGTGAAGAAGTAGCTCATAATGTTATAGTTAAGCAATACTCGTGGGTTCATCGTTTGGTTATGAAATTAGTCAGAATGTCAGAGATAGCTAAGCTGTAGCTAACAATCGGCTTTGATTATGCCTTGCTTTATCAGAACTGTGTATCATAAGTGTTCGGTAATCAAATATCAGCACTTGGATTCATTTCAGATAATGTGCTTCTCTTGTTGATTTGTGTGATCAATAATAATAAGAATAATAATACACTTACTAATAATAATATATATAATAATATATATAATAATAATAATAATGCATCCAAAGTGCCTTCAGAGAACTCAATCTCTATCTAGGCGCTTTGCATTTGCTGCAAAGGAAACACGATCGAATGGTGAGTGGTAGCATGCTTGATAAACAACATGAATAACATGGTTAGGGTTGACATGCACAGGTCAGCATGCAAGTGGTTAGTGGCAGCATGCAACAGTGTCAGCACGCATAAGCACATAAAGGACGAATCATAGGGACCCACTAAATGCTGTCATAAGTAAGTGCGTTTTTAATTTCTTTTTAAATTTAGTCAAGTTAGAGGATGTTGTGACGGCAGTCGGGAGTGAGTTTCCGTCATTGGGAGCATACGAACTAAATGCACTTTCTCCAAAAGATTTGAGGTTTGTATGAGGTATAGGTAAACAGTTAGATTCCAAAAAGCGCTAATCAATGTGAACGATGTCAGTTGTGCTGCTATTCGAAGCAGCTGTCGATGTCCTTTCAACTTTGTACAAATCTGCAGAACCTTGTTGTGACTGCTTGTGCCTTTTAGCATGCATTGACTTATATAGTAGTATATTTGATACCTCTATGGATCACTAGATTTTAGTCTTGCACTGAGAAAAAAATAATAGTAATAATACTTTTGTATAGCACCCCTGGAGAACTAAATCTCTTTCTAGACACTTTATATATGCTGTAAAGGAACCATGGTGATGTGGTTATGGTAACATGCATGGTAACAATGGTAACATGCACCGTGTTAGCAGGCATAAGTACGCCAAGGACAATTCACACAACTGCCCAACGAATTCGGTGAGTAACAGGTGCGTTTTTAGCTTCTTTTAAATGTCGTCAAGTCAGAGAGGTGTCGTGACATTAGTACGGAGTGAGTTTAATGCTTTGGGAGCATGCTTACCAAAGGCATGGTCTCCAAACGGTTTGAGGCCGGTTCGAGGCACTGCTAAGCAGCATGAGTCGTAAAGTCAGGTGATACGATGCCTGGCTTGATTAGGAAGTAGTTCAGATAGGTTCCCCTACTTGCCTGGACCCACGTAAGTCTTACAGAGAATGTGCTTTCTGGACAGAATCTTCGCAGCTGAAGTCCAAATTTTGAAGTTACAAACTTCAGTGCACACCCTTTTGCGCTGTGCATCAATATTCGGCTCGAGCACGTGAATGCCAGTTTAAAGCCCCTGATTAAAAGCCCCTGAATTTCGAAGGAAGCGCAGTCTCGACAGGTCAATCGGTAAGAGCACTGGACCGGCAATCAATAGATTACAGGAACGGTTCTTCACGAGGCAAAATTCCTGTTCAACGTTTTGACCCACGGCAGACAGCCTATGTATGTATCTCTGCCTGTAACTCTGTCTGTAACTTCGCACAGCCACAAAGACTAAATGGGTGTTACATGGTCGCCTTGTATTTTGAAATTTAACTATTTGGTTGCGTACTTTACGGGCGAATCCATTGGCTGCCACTCTGCTACCAATTCCAATAAACCCAGTTGGAGTGATTTCTGAGATTGTGAACAGCTAGGGTGCTGCTTGATAAGCTAAGCTAGTCTTCTTGCATTTCTGGGTGCCAGCTAGGTTGTGCAAGTAGTCGGTTGCAAACTTGCTGTTTGGCCAAGAAGCTAGATATACATTGATATGGAATTGGTCGTTAGCCGTGATGAAGCTAGAATTGCTAAGCTGTCCATGTTCAGCAAATCGCTCTTGTGCTGCTGATTAAACCAATCAAAGCATGTGCTTCTCCGAGGCTCCTCTGGGAATTGAACTTATTTGGATACCAAAGCACTTGTGTAAAAATACCAAAGAATGAAAAATGAAAATGAACCTACACTGAACAAAGAGATTTGAATTGAAAATAATAAGCACATCTTGGTCTTACATACCTGTTTTTAAGATGATAGTATGACAATCCCATTCGGAGTTTTGGTACCATCAGAAAGCATTAATAAAGTCATATATACTAACTATAGCAGTTTTCACGTTGCTGGACTGCGTGTTGCAGGTGTGCGGATTGTGGCTCTAGACCGAAAGGTCACGGTAAGACATCCGGCTAGCTGTTTTTTCTGAGGGTCGGCTTGAAGCCACCATTACCCTCTGCTTTGAAGAGGCTGCGGGTAATGGTGGCACTTGGATTGAGATGGCAACTTAGAGCGTGCCCCAAAAATGCTGTCAGTAAACTGCAGGCATGACGCGACGAGCAATTTTTAAGAGGGGCTAGATTTTCAAAGTGAGCCCTGCCTGAACCTTGACTTTTTCTGAACCGCCAATCCTAGCAGCACAATGCTTTTTTCCAGGGATGTGGCTGGCTTAAAGGCAGCCCAGCAGGTTCACACTCACTACTGGCCGACGGGTCACCACAGCGTGCTCTTGCCTTGCCCTAAGGCAGTTAAAAATTACACGGGTGCAATTCCAGTCGTGATTTAGTTAAGAGCTTAATCTGGAATTTCGGAAATTTCGCATAGTGCATTTTTCAGCAAGCCTTAAAATAATGCACCTGCACTCTTACAATAAAGATACCACCTCAAATATTTCAGTATGTTATAACCCGCTGGTCCACAATTTTATTCCCGAAAAATGGAATTTGCACCTCAACGTATAGCTAGCAAATGGTGTGCTACGGCTGTAGGTTTTTCCCAGATGCCGAACGAGCATGCGAAATCGGCCTGTTTTTTTTTAGTAACTGTAGCGACTTCTGGCTTCCGACTCAGTTGGTATGTTCGAACGGTCATTTTTTTTTAGCAACATTTGTATATTTTGCCGAGCTAGTTTGGTCCGGTGGTTAAGGTGCTTGCCCCGACCAAGGTCTAGCTGAGGTCGTGGGCTCGAGCCTTAGCGAGTTTTAACAGCAACCAATGGGGAGTAGAAAGGAGCAAAGCAAGAAGATTGTAAGTGGGCATATCTCAGACGACAACGAGAAATGCAAGCAACAAAGGGAGCCAGTCGGTGCCATTGAGGCAGTGCACCCAGATTCTGCCGAGGCCTGTAAGTGGTAAGTGATCAGTAAGGTTAAGTGATCAGGTAAGTGATCAGTGCCTGTAAGTGGTCATCATTGCTGCTAAAGGAAAAGGAAATTCTGCTCAGCTCCGAAGCAAGTGGCCTTAGGTTACTCTGTATTTCAAAATGGAAGCTGCTTAGTAAATTGTGTGCTGGTCACTTGTGATGTGCTGTCCTTCTTGCTGCTGTAGAGCCCCCCTGCAATATATAGCAGAGAGCCTTCTAAGTGGCTTCACCATAGGCATAGCCAGGATCAGCCAACCAGCGCGTTAGGCAGCCAGAGCTTGACCTTGCCTGGGGCAGTCAGTTGCAGAAAAGCTGAAAAGGTGTCAAATGTGCTCTCTGGGGCGCTGCCGAACACACTCCTTCAGGTCGGCCAAGGGGAGTGGCCGCCTACTCTTCTGTGTGCATGTGAGTGTCACCCCTTCAGCTTACTGCAGTTGGTCGGCCTTGTCGAAGTCAATGCTCAACATCCTTACAAAGGCTGTGACTATAACGTGTTATATTACGAATCTGGTGCGCTGCGTAGCACCTGGTTCTTAATATAACATGCGCTGTGTAGCACCTGACCGGCTTCTTATGTGTGTGCGTATCGTGAGCCGTTTTGCTAATCTCTCCTGAATCAGCTTCCTTGCCAGGTGATGTCCTGGTTTAGTCGCTGAGTCGCAGATGCCACACTGTGGCTTAATTGTGGTACGTGCCTGGCCTCCTGACATCACGTCGTAACTCGGTGTGTTGCAGGTCTCTTGGCCTAGCCGTAGCTCCGCGTGTCCGGTTCCTGGACAGAAAAATGAAGGAGCAGGGACAGCAGAGTACTGTTGCGCTAAAGGCCACTCAGCCCTTAAAACCCTCGACAATAGCTGCTGGTGATGGTGACAATGACGGTGACTGTCTGCACTTTGCACTGCCTGACGGTGGCAGTGATGATGAAGGCGACCTCCTTCGCTTGAAGCCCAAGTCTGCACACGTGAACTCATCAGTGAGTACTGGCTGAGCAAATCGGCTCTAGGTTCCTTGAGAGCTTGCCGTGTCATCTCAGATTGAACTACTGTGTGTGCACGCAATTTGTGTTCTGGGTCGCACACGAAAATTATTGCCTCCCAGTTAATGAAGGAATTGCTAGTAGGGAAATATATGAAGAAAAAGGAATCGTTAGACACAGAGACCTAGCCTGACAGACGGCCACAAATAGTTGCCAACTTCAGCTTAAGGTAATGCCGCTTTTTCAGTAACTAATCTGCCTTATTGCCATGTTACTTTGCATGCTCATATGATCATTGTCATAGTTGTGCGTGTTACACTTTGTTGTTAATTTACTAGTGCCCTTATTCGTATGAAACTACAGCTTTATGCCGTAATAGACTCAGCTGACAGCAGCAATACCATCATTGATTCAGTGAACTACAAACTAAAGAGTGCTCTCGACGTGCTTGCACCCATACATTCTGTCTGTGTACAGAATCGTAGGGATTCTTTTGTATTAAATAAGGTACTTCAAAGTATGCGCCAGTAAAAGGCTCAGTTAAAGCTCATGTAACTCACTGCTACCGGCATGTGCAATCAGACGGTTACAGCTGGTGCAAAACTCTGCAGCTAGGCTTGTCTGTCGTGAGCGTCGCAGTTGCCACGTCACACCACTTCTCGCCGACCTTGCACTGGCTCCCAGTCAAGCAACGCATCGAATTCAGGGTTCTGTCACTCAGTTTTAGGTCTCTTCATTCTTTGGCTCAAGCCTACCTTTCAGATCTACTCCCCCACCAGGTTAAGCATCGTGCCACCTGCTTTTTGAAGTCTAATTGTTTACCTAAACCTTGTACAAACCTCAAATCCTTTGGACTCTGTTCCTTTAGTTCGTGCATCACGACATCCCCTGACGTGACCACATTAAAAAAACTACTAAAAACGCATCTATTCATCACAGCATATAGTGGGTCCATGTGATCATCCTTTACGTGCCTATACGGTGCAGGCTGCCACTAGCCATATTTGCATGCTGACCCTGTGCAAGTGTTATGCTTGTTGTCATTGAACATGCTACCACTAACCATTCGATCGTGAAATGTGAAGTGCCTAGAAAGAGATTGAGTTCTCAGAGGGCGTTATATCAAATGTATTGTTATTATAATTATTATTATAATTATAAAGGGCACTGGCTTGAATGCTGCTTTAGGAAGTCTGACTCTGGTGCCGATCTAGCCTGTGTAAAAGACTTCCTCCCTGTCTACACCCGAAGTCTGGAAAAGCCTGGGCTTCTTTTCTCCCCATCTAAAACCGACCGAAGTCTTACCAGTCAGACCCAAAACAAATTGGTGAGAAAATTACTCATTTGCTTGCCGACTCTACTAGGTCTCACTCCCCGGATATTAACCTTTCGGCCGACCAGTTTGCTGCCTTGTTCGTTAACCTTGTTCATATTCGTGTCACCTAAAAGCCATCTCAGACTAGAGCAAGTTTTGAGTCACATTCAGTGACTTGCTTTGAGAAATTTTCTAGAGTATATGTCATTAAGTGGCCATCTTAATTAAAATGTAGATAAAAAGAGCTCGACTCTTGAAGATCCTATACTAACCCATCGGTGGTCTTCGGTGGCGTGCAAACTTAGTCCAACCGTAGCTCCGATTTTTAATGCTTCTCTGGATAATGGGGTTTTTACTAAGTCTTTCAAATAGGCCATCGTTTGACCTGTACTTAAAAAGCCTTAATTCTAGTCTGAGGTCTTAGCAAATTAGCACCCAGTCTCCCTTTTCCCTTTTTTATCCAATATTTCTCGAGAGGATTGTTGCTTAGCAACATGTCAAACAAATTGTAAAATACTTTAGGGCAGATCCTTGTTAGGTGTTGATTCAGTGGCCCAGCGAGTCACCTGATTTTAACCCCTTAGAACTACTGGTAGTGAATCGACAGGTGGTTGAGTTGCGATGTCCGGCAGTAGCTTTCGACCAGTAGCTGACCTTTCCAGTAAAGCTCGGGCTTTGTGGACTGTACTACAGCAGAAGAGATAGCGCACAGTAGCTGTTGGCTCTTATGCCTGGCTTTAGAAGGGAGCTCATAAAAAGTCGTGATGGGAAGACTTGACACTAAATGCATACTTATCAACAGCATATGGGTTTGTTTTGGGGCTGTCAATAAATATTTTCACATGCTTTGAGTCACTTTAGTCTGCCTGGCATCGTATAAAATCTTATTACCTGAGCGAATTAACAGCCACAGCAGTTAAGGCCATAATGCAAAGATTGTTTCGGCCGAGTGTATGTTGAATTTATTTTCATTCAACTTATAAGTAAAGTTGTGTGTCGTCTGCATAGACATAAAGCCAGAATGCATACAGTGCAGTGCTGGTCCAAAAACCCGTGTACCCTGGGGATCAAGATTTAACCTTTTATTTTAGTATTTCATGGGCAACTGGCCAGAAAACGTTTACCGGAGCATAAGGTTTGCATGAGTTGTCAATATTTGTAACAGATCGTGTGTGCTATCCCCTTGGTTACATGTGCAGTGACCCGATTTCCCTGTATCTGGGGTTCCAAAATAGTCGCCATTTTTAAGAAATATTGTTTTATGTTACTTTTGGGCCAATGCAAAATAAGATTTACTAGGTGTATCTGTAAACAGATATCTCAACAATCATGTCGGGCAATTTTCAGCAATCATTGAGTTTGAAGCATTCTGTTTTGAGCCTGATAGCAGCCATTGGCTTGAGATGGTTTGTAGATTCAAGAAATCTATGACGCGATGGAAAGGAACAACCATTGAGAAGCGTTTGCTGGTAAACAAAACATTAATAATTCTATTAATAACAATAATACTATGTTTGTATAGCACCCTTGGAGAACTTCATCTCTTTCTAGGCACTTTACATGCCCTGTAAAGGAAGTAGGATCGTATGGTTACTGGTAACATGTACAGTGTCAACATGCCTTATATGGTTAGTGGAAACTTGTACATTGTAAGCACTCATAGTGACAAATAAGACAAATCACAAGGACCCAGCAAATGTAGTGAGAAACATGTGTATTTTTAGTTTCTTTTTAAAGTTTTATTAAGTATCAAATGCTAATTGGATTTCTTGGTGCTAGAAGGAAAGACAGATATCTCTTGATGACAGCGGCAGTTAAACTCACGACCTCCAAAGCCAGAGGCAAAAGTCGTACCGGCATTGGTCCTTCGAACATCAATACGTTTCACATTTCATTAATTAAAACTCGTGTGATATAATTGAAGATTCATTAGAGAGCATACTGGTTGATATCAAAGCAATCGCCGTTCCTCAACCTGTGACCTTTCTTAAAAGGTTCTCTGATGTTTCTGCCTGTGATGTGGCTGCCTTAATAAGGTCTAGCAAAAAGAGCTCGTCTCCTGAAGACCCTATACCTTCATCTCTGTGGTCTTCACTTGCAGACCAACTTAGCCCTGCCATAACCAAGATTTTTAATGCTTCTTTGGGAAAAGGGGTCGTCCCCAAGTCCTTCAAATCGGCAATCGTTAGACCTATTCTTAAAAAGCCTGGATTAGACACAGAGGTCCTAGGAAACTATCGCCCAGTTTCCCTTCTTCCGTTCTTATCAAAGATTCTTGAAAAAATTGTTGCTAAGCAGCTAGTTGAACATATTGAAAATAATGGAATGTCAGAAACATTTCAATCAGGTTTCAAGAGGCAGTACTCTACTGAAACTGCTCTCCTCCGTGTTAACAATGACATTCTACGTGGCAACGACATCGGGAATGTCACTGCCCTAGCTCTGCTAGATCTGTCTGCTGCCTTCGACACCATTGATCACGAAGTTCTGCTTGAACAATTGAGAACAACGATCGGTCTGGCAGACGAAGCACTGGCGTGGTTTAAATCATACTTGTCTGATCGTGTTCAATCCGTGTCGTGTGGGGGTCAGGTCTCAGATATGAGAAGGGTCACCTGTAGAGTCCCTCAAGGGTCTGTACTTGGTCCCTTGCTGTTCTCCATTTATACACAACCTCTGGGAAAAGTGATTAAGGCCCATGGAATAGGATATCACTTCTATGCTGACGATACTCAGTTGTATTTGTCATTTAAACCGTCGGAATCTGCTGCAGCAACTGAGAAACTGAATGCTTGCCTTGCCGATATTCGATCCTGGATGTCGGAAAACTTCCTGAAATTAAATGACGATAAAACCGAACTTCTTCTCATAGGACACCCTAAGCGTGTGGCTGGATTAAAAGGCTTTGCTGTTCTAATAGGTGATGCTATTGTGCGACCTTCACCACGTGCTCGTAATCTAGGTGTCGTGTTCGACAGCTGCCTCAATTTCAAAAAGCTTCATTCAGAAGACTGCCTCTACAGCTAGCCATCACATCCGATCCCTATCCAAGATTAGAAGCTGTCTCCCACAATGGCTTGTAAAAAATTTAACTAGCTCTTTAGTTCTGTCTCGGCTTGATTATTGTAATTCCCTTTTGGCTGGGCTACCAAAGAAAGCTATTATGCCACTACAGCGGACTATGAATATGGCTGCAAGGCTGGTCTTCAAGTCCCAGCGGTTTGAGCACGTGTCACCTTTGCTGGAAGAGCTAGGATGGTTGCCGGTTGAGCAAAGGATACAGAGCAAAGTTCTTACGCTGACCCACAAGGCCCGCCACGGCTTGGCTCCTTCATACCTAGCTGAACTGCTGCATCAGTTTCAGCCTTTTCGCGCCCTCAGGTCCTGTGTGGACAATAAATTGGCTGTCCCATTCCTCCACTTAAAGACAGTTGGCGACAGAAGCTTTAGCTCTGCAGGTCGTAGACTGTGGAACTCGCTTCCACAATTCTTACGCAACGACATCTACTCTCCAACTGCCGACTATGGCACATCTTTTTCAGCAGTCCTGGACTGCTACTTCTATGCTACTCACTACCTCAACTGCACTCCTAACTCTGCTATGCTTCCCACTTTTTCTTTGTTGCGTGAGACGAAGTCTGTTGGCAACCGAATGCGTACCGAAAGCCGCTTAGGCTGTGAGTGTGCTATACAAAACTCTCCTGCGTAACACCCACATGGTCTTTATGACTTTGTGGAGTTACTGACGGAGATACATTACATTACATCAGCCACAGCTGCGACCAATTCTCATTTGGTTGCTGCACGAAGGGCAAATTTTTATGAGTAATATAAAAAGTGTGTATCTTTGATTTCCTGGAACATTGAGCTACAACGGCTATGGTTTCTGACTACCTCCTTAGTGCCTAGCTTTTGATCTTGCACTCGGAGTCGTCTCTGGCCGTTGATCCTACCGTTTTCCTAGCCTATGTAAAATGCCAAGCAAGTATTCTAGTTTTCTCGGGTTACAATGCAAAGGTTTTATTATTGTCATTATTAGTATTAGTATACTGGTCTTATATTTGAATTCGTGTTGATGTCCTTTACAGGATATGTAAAGTGCCTAGAAAGATATTAGGTTCTTTGAGGGTGCTATACAAATATAATATCATTATGACTAGTCAGTTGAAGATGATTCACTGTCCAACAACTTTCGCACATTGTATGCTCTCAAATTCATTTGCTACACTTAACATACTCGTGCACCAAGTAGGGATGCTGCACCTGGTACCTTAGTGGCCATGACAGTAAGGCACTTTAATTCCCTGTTTTGAGGAGAGAGAATGGTGGTGTAATTAGCTCAATATTTATCGTATGTGTACTGGAGAACTACCAAAGGCTGCCTACGTATGTACTGCTAGAAGTAGAGTTTCATCTCTCTTAGGCCCCCTCTCTAGCCTTCAAGTCATATAAAAAGGAAATAAAAAGGCAATATAAAAGGCAAATAGCAGATCAAGGCTTCGAGCAGTGTTTTGGCTCACAAACTGTATTTATCACGCACCTGTTTATTACAGCATTTATTGGGTTTTTTGTGCTTCGTTCTTCGTGTTTATTACAGAATTTGGTGGGTTTTTGTGTTTCGTTCTTCGTGTGCATGTACTTGCTTACACTATGCCTGCTGCTTGTGGATGTTACCACCAATCATTTGATCATGCTTTCTTTACAGCATCCGTAAAGTACCTAGAAAGAGATTCAGTTCTTCTATGGTGCTATAAAAATGTATTATTATTATTATCATCATCATACCTAAACCCCTCTCAAAGTTTATGTCTGCCGGCTGGTCTTCAAATCCAGGGTAGCTGCTTGAGCATATATTGTGTGTTAGCCATCCAAAGGACCGTGCGAGAATTCTTCTGAGCAGTTGAGCTCAGCCATAATGATTGCAGCCTCGCCAGAGACGATACTTTCGGAAGCTACTTGGTTGGTGGGCGATTTCCTGAAGACAGGGGCTGGTAAAAGAGGTATTCTTTAGAGAAGCAGCTGATCCAAGAGCAGTTCCAGCCATCTACCAGTGGTTACCCTGCAAATATGGGCCTCCGAAAATAAATAAGTGTGTGTTGCCGACATACTCGTTAAGCACTGCTATTTTATTTTGGTTTAGCCTTACATGGGAGTCGTAATGATTAAAATTTAGTCCATCTCAAACTTATCGACTAACCCCTTTTACTTGAAGAATAAGCGAAGCAACCTCGGATGTTGGACCTTATGTTTAACGGTTTTGGATTTTTTTAATGGCCATCGCCTCACTGGCTGGGGCCTAGGAAAGGTAAAGGTGGGCTGATTCAATAGCCTCGTTTGTATAGGCGTCAGAAGACTCCGGCAGCCATCACCCCTGCTTGCATTAGGCAATAACGAACTATAGCTGGCCCGCTCGAACCCACTACCTGGGTCGCGCCAAGCATGCTTGAAAGGCACGACAAAGTAGAGGCTAAATCACCCGGTATATTTTGGATGCATGTTTTAGGTCGTCATATTTTGCATCCAGTTGAAATTGGACTATAACTAGTCAAAGTATATGGTAATATAAGACCACTGAGGGTACAAGCAGAAGCAAGTGACTGCTGGACCTTAACGTAGCTTGTCTGGCACACCACCGCAGGATTCTGCTGCTAATGGCATTACATGCCTTACTCCCCGTGCCTTTATACTTCTGCTCGTCCTTTTCCTAAATGTCCTTTTCGTACTTTGGCCAAGTAGTAAGACTTTCATCAATCCATATAACCTGACACCTGTCAGCAGATGTCTGGCATGCATGATTTTACGCAAATATAACTTGACGTGTATTTATCCTGGAGACCCAGAACCTTAAAAAAACTCTTCTTTCTTGACTTGCAAAACACGAAACATTTAGCTTGGCTTTATGTTTCATATTTTGCTAGTCTCCGGTGAACTCTTGGTGGTCGATATATGCTGTGCCTACAGGATGTTTCTTCTGCTATACCAGTTTAGATGAATAACCCTGCTGACCCGATGCATGATAACTGTTGGCAGAATAATTACCCTGAATCAATTTTGTGTCCACATGTTCCAGTAATTGCTTAAATGCTCATCCTCCTGACAGCTTAAGCCTTCTTACTCCCTTTTATTAGATTGTGGTGGGCAACGAATTGAGTATTTACATATTTCATGTACGTCTCTTGTCTTGGGCACGGCTAAATCGCCCACTGTCATGTAATACATATGTAACTTACACCAAATGAAATGATTATTTTTCTCCTGGAACACTATACAATTGCTGTTCTATTACTATTACCAATCTTATGATTAATCAGAGGCACGGCAGCTGCAGGCTATTCATGGAAGGATTTCAAGCAAAGGCTAAAACCCACTTGCGGGTAGCAGCAAGGGAAAGGTAGAAACGTCTCACTGCAGAAAATGGCAGTTTATAGTATTACCTCCACGTGACTCTCCTTTTTTTACCCTCGTCTGTGTAGCTTTGTTGTTCGTGATTTTGTTGTTCGTCCTTTATCGGTCGGCCTTAGGTCGGTTTATGACCCTTTGATTTAGGCTAATGCCCTATGTCCGGATGTTGCCTGAGCCTCGATATCGATTAGTGGTTGAGCACTTTGATGGGGCCAGTGGCTGTAATGGTGGAAGAAGCAGGCTGCTGAGATAGTTCATGGATCCGTGTAGCCCACTCTAGAGGAATCCTGCCTGTCCTCACTATGCAGAAACTGTTTCTCAGCCGACTTTGTTTAAAAAAAGGAGGAAATAACAAGACTAACACTGTGGCCATCTTTCGAAGAGAAGCTTGACGGCACTAGCACCTATTTTAAGGATAAAAAGGATTTGGTGACGCATATTTCAAACAGCTCATTTTTGTGTGTCAAACGAGTGCTAGTTTTAAAGTTGTATCATACATCCCACAGTTTCGCTGGAATCTTACTTTTCTTAACGAAGTTAGGCTGATCTGAAAGGTTCATAAATAGTTGTAAGATGGCTATTTAAGTTGTGTTTGCTATCATCATTAGCGTCTGCTATTTAGCTAAGTTGTACATTTACACATATTAGAACCCATATTAGACAGTACATATTATGGATGTACTCAAGCGTCTGTAGCATAGTGTTCTATAGAGCTGATAATACACTGCATGGTGTAATTAACTTGTGCAGATCTAAGATCAATGAGTAGTGCATTACTTAAACTAGGAACTGCAGTGCTTGCCGGTTTGTTCCCTGTTGCTGTGGCTACATACGTCAGTATTAACAACCTTATGGCTTTAAAGGAAGTGGTGGTGTGTGGGAGGTAAATGCGCTTTTTTATGTCTTCTAGGAGGATCAAAGTGATGAAGAAGTCGTTGCAGGAACTGCACGCAATGAAGTAAGCGGGTGTTCCAAAAAGAAAGTGCTTACTAAAGTAGCCCTGGCCAAGAAGCTCGCCAAGAGGAACATCAAAGTTAACTCGAAACTCGTTTTCGGTGAAGATGGAGAGGCAGGTTTATTTGTCAGATTTTCGCTTACGCGACTGCTTGTTTATCCCTCAAATGCTACTTAATGCATCTCTCTTATTGACTTTGCATATACCTTCTCAAGACGTGCTCTTATTGCAGTAGCAACAAAAGGACTGCCATAGCCACTGTGCTCGAAATGTAGGTGTCCTCTTTGATGGCAGCTTAAAATTTGAAAGCCTTGCTAAGAAAACTGGTTCTACTGTCGAAGATGAGGGATTGTCTATTTGGTGGCTTGCTAAAAAATCTAACTAGCTCCCTGGTTTTGTGTGGGCCGGGCTACTGCAGTTCCGTTTTTGCTACGCTAGCAAAAATGGCATCAAATCTCTGCAGCTAGTTATAAATATTGCTGCAAGCCTAGTCAACAAATTCCGGAGGTTCAGCGTGCTGTCTCCTTTGCAGAAGGAGCTTCGATAGCTTCCGGTCGATCAACGGCTTCTCAGCACAATTATTATTCTGACCCACAAGGCCTGCCACGGTTTTGCTCCTACCTAGCTGAACTGCACCACTTTCAGCCTCCTTGCACACCCAGATCCCCTATAGACAACAGAATTAGCTGCTCCATCCCTATGCTTAAAGACCGTTGTCGACTGAAGCTTTTGCTCTGCAGGTCCTAGACTCATAGGAACTCATTTCCACAATTCTTGTTTGTGATGTCTACTCTCCTGCTGCGACTGTCGAATATCCATACAGTCGTCTGCATCTGCTACTTCCATGCCATTTACTCCCCCGACTGCTCTCCTGGCTCGGCTATGCTTCTCACTTTCTCTTTGTTACATGAGATTAAGTCTGTTGGCTGCCATTTAGGCTCGTTGTGCTATAGCAAACTCTTTAAATATAACTCTTCATAGCAACACTCACTTGGCCAACTGATTCATTGCTCCGGAAAGATCTAAACTTATTTTAAATGCCTAATACTGCATAAAAGCTAGTCGCCATGAGAATGCATAGGCCAAAGTTTTGCATTGTGTAATAATGAACGCTTTTGTTGTATGCTTTTATGATACTAGGCAATTATTCCTCGAAAGTTGGCTTGCAACGATGATGATGGCGATGACAAGCCCGGTCGCATCGGCGGCATTGATGTAAGCAAAGCCATGGCCAGGCTTCGCCGTGCAGACGAAGAGGACAAAAAGGCATTCCGTGAACGGGTGAAGCGCAAGCATCAGGTAGGCATTCTGAGTTCCGCTTTTAACTACTTTTTTGTTGTCCACAATTCCATTTCTATGAGGGGTTACGGTGCTCGCCCCGACCAAGGTCTGGCCGTGGTCGTGGGCTCGAGTCTGATGGCGTGCGTGAAGTGCCTGAAGAGATTTCCTCTCGTGGCGCTATACAAATGAACTATATTTTTTATTATCTTATTTGGTGCCTCGGCAGAAGCCAGACTGCCCATACATTATGGGCATAGTCTACAGCATTGCATGGCTGCCGGTATAGTTGGCTCGAAGCCTAATATGTATAGGTACAGTGATAACAAATTAAAATTTGTAATAATTGGCATGCATACATTCAGACATTTAAAATTATATTATATAAATGATTTGGTCAGAAGACCAACTTTTTTGATAGAATGTGCATGTAACAACGATACTGCTAGCGGTTCTCAACATATGTTGCAAAATAATGAATTTGACAACCAGATGCATCTGCAAGCACGATACCGGCAGCAGAGGAAAGCGTTGCTTATACAAACTTATACTCCCCCCCACATTACATACATACATACACACACACACACACACACACACACACACACACACACACACACACACACACACACACACACTCGCACACACTAAAACTTACAAACAGTACACACACCGACTAACTTGCACACGCTAACTCGTGTGCAGTAGTTCCTACTAGGCTTCATATAGAAATGGGACCTTTTCGAAATCAGCAAAATATGTATCGGGCCTGCATTTTAATTCCTTGAGGTCTGGTAAATGTCATATGTTCTGTTATATTTTCGTATCCATGGATTGCAAACTGGGTTTAGTTTTGAAAGCATAGGTTATGGTTGTGATACGCCTCCAAAACTGGTGACGATGTACCTTTTACCAAGATCTGGGGTTCTCTGCTTGGCAAGATATGTATAACTACAATATTCGAGATTTTATTTGTTTCAGCACACCTCAGCCAGGCTTAACAAGCTTGTAGTATTATAGCCCCTAGGTCTTAGCAAGGGGCAAGAAACGCCTCCAGACCTAGGTATCTGGATCGATTCCTGAAGCTGGCAACGGAATAAGTACTATCCATATTGCACTTGGAGGATTGAAGCTCTATTCAGGCACTGTACAATATGTTATAATAATAATAATAATATTGCACTTGATAAAGCGCCCTCAGAGAACTTAATCTCTTTCTAGGCGCTTTACATTTGCTGCAAAGTGATACGCAATAGAATAGTAAGTAAAATCATGCTTGAAAAACAAACAAAATGAATAACATGGTTAGGGGTTACATGCACTGGGTCAGCATGCAAATGTGGTTAGTGGCAGCATGAACAGTGTCAGCACGCATAAGCACATCGAGGACGAATCACAAGGACCCACTAAATGCTGTCCTAAATAGGTATGTTTTTAAGTTTCTTTTAAATGTGGTCAGGTCAGGGGATGTTCTGATGCAGGTCGGGAGGGAGTTCCAGGCTGTGGGAGCATACGAGCTAAATGCACGGTCTCCAAAGGATTTAAGGTTTGTACGAGGTATTTCTAGACTGTTGGATTCCGAAAAGCGAGTGGTACGATGCTTTGCCTGATGGGGTAGTATCTCTGAAAGATAGGCTGGAGCCATAGAATGAAGAGACCTAAAAGTGAGCGACAAAACCTTGAAGTCAATCCGTTGCTTGACTGGTAACCAGTGCAGGTCGGCGAGAAGTGGAGTAATGTGGCAACTGCGACACTCACGACAGACAAGCCTGGCTGCAGAGTTTTGCACCAGCTGCAATCGCCTGATCGCACATGCTGGTAGGCCAGTAAGCAGTGAGTTGCAGAAGTCGAGACGAGATGTCACGAATGCATGGACCAACTTGGACGTGGTATCCTTATCTAAACAAGCCCTAATTTTAGCAATGTTATGAAGCTGAAAATAGGCTGATTTGACTGTGGAGCTGATGTGGTCGTCTAACGAGAGGTCGCTTTGGAATATGACACCTGTTGGTTATAATAATAGTAAATTTGCATAGCATCCTCAGATAATCGAGGCTCTTTCTAAGCACTTTATTCACGCTATCGAGAAAGCATGTTAATATGGATAGTGATGACGTGCACAGCATCAGCACGAATAAGCACACCAATGGCGATGCGAAAGGACCAAGCAAAAGCAGCAAGGTACTGGTGCATTTGTAGCTTTTTTAAATATCAAGTCAATGCATGTCGTAGCATCAGTCGGGATATATATATAATTCATTTGCATAGCACCCCAAGAGAACTTAATCTCTATTCAGCCGCTTCACGTATGCCTCGGGGCTTGAGCCCGCGACCTCAGCCAGGCCTTGGTCGGGGCGAGCACCTTAACCGCTGGAGCAAACCAGTGGAGCATGAGAACTAAGGCACGATCTCTAAATGAATAGAGGCACAGCTAAACGACTTGAGTCAGCCGAGCAGTTGGTACGACTCTGAGCATGATTAGGAAGTAGTTCTGAGAGGTAGGCTGGAGCATGAGAATGAATCGACCTAACAGTGGCATAGCTTGGAAGTCGGTGCTGCTTGATGGGAACCCAGTGCTGTTTGGCGACAAGTGGTGTAATGTGGCAACTAATGTAATATCTCTCAGTCCGTAACTCCACAAAGGCTCCGCAAAGTTAGTGTTATGAAGGAGAGTTTCTGCAGAGTACTCAAAGCCTAAGCGGCTTTTGATAAACATGCCCAAGTCAAGAGACTGCTATGCTCATCTGCTAAACAAGCCAGGCTGTCAGAGCTTTGCACCAAATGTCTGTCCCTGATTGCATAGACCTACAAGTAAGGAAATACGGAGGTTTAGACGTTATGTATCAAATGCCTGGGCTAACTTGGTTTTAGTTCCCTGTCAAAGCAGACCTGAATTTTTGCAACGTTAGATTGCCTTGAGGTCGTCTCGTGAAAGGTCACTTAGGAAAAGGACATTCAGATTCCGTGCAGATGCAAAACATGAGATCGTGGTAGAGCCCATTTTGAGGATTTTTATTCAATTTCTGAGTCCCACTAGGATTGCAAATAACTAGTAAGTTGGTTTTATCGTCATTCAGTTTAAGAAAGTTTGTTGCCATCCATGTACAGATCTACATGTAGCCAGGGAGTTGGGAGTTGACTGCTGGAAGGGATCCAAGCACATGTACAGCTGTGTAACGAATGCATAGAAATGAAGCTCTGGAGAAATGAAATAAAGCCTAGATGGTGCTTTAGCTATTTCATCTGTCAGAGTGATAGTTATACCATATTGTATCTGGTCACCAGTTTTTCTTCCAATTTATTTATTTATTCTAATTTATTATATCAATACCCTTACCTCCCACAAGAGTAGTCGGCCTGCTATGCATTCATGCCAGCCACTCTGCCATAGTTACAGCTGACGGCTGGTTTCTGTTTTTGCACAGCAGTGCTTATGTTTAAGAAATTGTGCCCCCCCCCCGAATGAGCACTGTAATTGCAGAACTAAAGCGGTTACATTTTGTACCCGGCAAATACGTATGCTACAGAAAGCCATGTAGTCCCATAGCACCGACAGTATGATCATGCAACGATACTGCACATTTTAATGGAGATAGCTGGGTCTTCGGAGCTGGAGTGCATTAATATTGTTTCCTCATAGAGATGTGGCTTGAGGCACATGATCCGGACCCGATCAAATGCTATTGGGCCCGATAATGTCAATCCAGTACATGTGGTACTTGAGTACTATAAGTCTACAGGCTAATTCGGGATACAAGATTAGCAATTAAACACTTGCTAGCGATTATGTTGCAAGCTAGTGAACCAGGTGTATTTGTGAAGCAAGTACGAATGCACACATTGGATATCCAGACAGCTGGGGTGAACATGGCTAAATAATAAACGTCCACCTCCACAGAACACGTAAACCTTACAATACATTCTAACGATTACATTGCATTTGGCATTTTAGAAGCAGATTGAAAAGAGGGTGATAGCATCAGTGAGTAGTTGCATTCTTATACAACTATGCATTAAAGCAGCAGTGGTCATCTGACGTTCGAATCGATACAATATCAGTGCGAATGGAAAGAACCTTAGCATTCACTCAGGCAGTGTCTGCCTCCCGAAAGTGTTTCTGTGCTGGCGCTTGCAAGTCGATGGTCGCCGTGACTGTCTCTTATGTTCCTTTCCCGTCTTTTAGGAAGAGCGTATTAAGCGTAAAGAGCAGCTACGGGCCAAGAGACAAAAACAGACAGAAGCATCTGGAGACGTAAGTCCCAGCCTGTTCATGAGTGGTAGAGCATTTTGCACTGCAGTCAATGCACTCCTACATTATCGCAGCCTTTGGTTACCAATATCTGACTTCTTCCTATATGCTTTTTCAATAGGATGAGCCTACAGCCGTTTTGGAGTCTAGTGAAAAGTTTAACGTTGACGAACTGCCTGATCCTGATTCGTCAGGCGATGAGCAACACTCAGATGAGCCAAACAACGTAGACCGTCTCAAGTTGACTAGGCAGAAGCATCATTTAACCTCAAGTGAAAGCAGCTCTAACAGTGATGGCGACCAGGCAGCCGATTCTATCCACGAGTATGTATTGCGAATGAGGCAAGCACTTCAGTAGTTCATATCAGTGCTTGCTGTCGCATTTAATAATAATAATAATACACTTGACAAAGTTGCTGGATGCCTTCCTTCATTATATTCAGGTCAGGAAGTGAGTCCGAGCAGGAGCAAGCTGAAGAGGGTGGCTCCGATGACGACGAAAGCAATGCATGCCTTCGAGTGGATGAGGCACTAGCGCTAAAGCTGCTAGGTGCTAGCTAGCACGTCAGCTTCTACGTTAGGTCAACCAAATATCCAACTACGCATGCTTGCTGTCACACTGCCCGGCTAGTGAGCATGAATAGTCCCCTTGGGAACTGTCGTGACTCTGATGCCTTGTGAGTGCAGATCCGTTTCTGTTTCTTGTGTCAGCACTGGTCAGTCACGCATTTATAACGAATGGACCACTGATCGCACTGTTTTCAAGTGCAGCTTTGTCATGTTAATAAATATCTATATACAACTCAGTTCAGCAGCATGTATTTGCTCTGAATTCTGTCGGTACATTGTATAAGATCCCATTGTGGCACAACGAGTCGGCTAAACAAATAACTGTTACTGACATGCAGCAGAATTACAGCTGACACGCAGGAGGATGCTTCATTTTTGGCAGTGATAACACTAAGCTCGGGTCAATCGCAGCTTCAAATGCTGGTGCACACACCGAGATGACTGTCTGTTCTGCAGAAGAGGCTGCATATGCTCTTAAAACAACAATGAAAAGCAGAGAAATTTAAGAATAAAGCATTGCCATAGACAATGAGCAGTGACGGTATGCAGAAATGCAGTCATCTTTGAAGGTACTGATGTACTTTCTATGCTGTAATTTGCAGATCTCGTCACATCGAGGATCTTCTTATCGTAACGTATTGGTACCTAGTCCCATTCGGGCTGCATAGTATGAGCCATCACCGAGTGTTGCCATCTGTCAAGCCAAAGCTAAATATGAGCGCTGTATAGTGGTCCACGTGCATGGTTCAGCAATGTGCACAGCATGTCAGGTTAGTCTTAAAACTACACAGAATGCCGAACAGAGCACTGGTGCATGCATAAATATAATCACAATAGTCGAACTGAACGGTATTAGTACCTTGTTTATTTCATCGTGTCTCTTTTTGGACACAATTTCTTCTATCACTTCACCATCCCCTTTAATTAAACTGAAATAGAACCGACGGCTTACCAGACAGATGGCTTTAACAATCTGGAACATTTTCCACGATGACCAGAAAGCGCATACCTACCGATTACGCCCAGTTTCAGGATCATAGACCCGTCTTACGACACTTTGTTGCTGCTCCCATGCTTCTTTCGTCATCGGCCCTTTCACTAAACCGCATAAGAAGAAAGGCTGATTTAACACATAAAAACACGTGGCAAATTGGCCCGAGTCACTCGCTACGATCGCACCTATTTTGTCAATGACCCTTTCACTAAATAAGACTAAACACAATTGACAAAAAGATCTGGTCCGCTTTTGGCACAATCCTGTCCACATCTATGCATTAATGAAAATCAAGCTGATGCAAAACTTAATAGAGAGCAAGCACTTGTATCTTAGATGGACAATTAAAAGGGGCGACTATATTTTTTGCTCCAGCTCAGAATCCCAGCCATTAGGATATCATTCTTAGCTACCAATGACACTTAGGGCCGACATAAGGTCAGAAGTCATAAGTCTCACTCTGGTTTCATGCTCACTCTGCCAATCCATTTCGGTGTGATGTGCATGGATGAACTTCCACAAGTAGCAATCCACCTACCAGTTTACACAATTTTCAGGTGGCAGCATACGGCCTTTGCTAGCTACACACCTGCTCCGATCACCTGTGAAATCGGGAATGTCTGTTACCTAAACCAAGGAAACAACCAGTCGAACAAACTACCAACATATTTCCATCACATGAAGCACCTTTGCTCTACATGGGCAAATAATGTGCCTCAGTGCAATGAAAACTCAAGAACTCGCATATTCCTGCGGTGCTTTTATAATTATCTGTGTAGCACCCTAAGGGAACTTAATCTCTATTAGGCGTTTCACACCAGCGCCCAAATGTCGCAAGTAGAGTACCATATTTCCGTGCATAAACAGTAACATTATATAAATATATTTCATGTGTTGTGCATAGCACTCTACGAGAACTGTATCACTATCCAGGCGCTTTACATATGCCTTGAACTCACGACCGTGGTCGCTTAAGGCGAGCATCTTACCTCTCTTACCCCCCACCCATGTTACAGTAGTTTACCTGCGGATGTCATACAACGGTGCATGCACACTCCAGTGATCATATTGTTCTTCCCTGCATTCAGCTTCGGTCACAACTTATAATTGAGTGGGTCTGCTTTTGATCTCTCACCTATCTCTGAATTCCGCCCTCGAAGCCTCAAGAATTACCATCAGCGCTATTCGGGCGAATTTCAAACTGACGTAGCGGCCGGCTGTAGCTCACCGGCGGGGACAGCAGACGCCTCCTGTATCGCATCGCTGGCTGCAGGAGGTAGCTCCACTGTGGCTCCTTGAGGTTCCGATGTTCTGTCTGCCCTACGATCGAGCGCAAAATCTGCACGAATCCGGAATGAGCGAGACGCGAATGGATTCTCAGCGGCTACGTACGAGTGGCGGCGATTGCTACGCTTCTTTTCTTTGCTTTTCTTATGCTTTTCCTTATGCTTCTTGTGCTTTTCCTTGTGCTTTTTCAGTTTTTTCTTAGAGCTACCGCCCGGCTCAGCATCCGAACTCGCGGAGTGCGACCTCTTTGAGCGCTTCATGCTATATGCTACAACAGCGGCCTTGACCTAGCGAGTGGCATCACAGTAGGTACAGTTTTCCATTATAGTTATAATTTTTAAAGTCTATTAGCTACAGCCCACTTATTAAACTTCAAGCCTTGATCGTAGATATGTGCGTAACTTCGAAGGCGGCAGTTTTTATTCGAACGCGTGACTATTACCATTGCCTCCGCTCGGGATACCGGCCCGGCGTTGGTCTCCGCTCCATGCGTTCGGTCTGGCAGCTCTTACCGCGTAGCCCTTGCTAATAATGCGATACAGCTTGGAGAAATATTCGCGCTTCCTTCCTGCACGTCGAGACTTGGGTGGTTCCTCGAATTCCCGCGCAGCTTGTTAATTTAGTGATTTCGACTGAAATCGCCTTCCGCAGAAACCTGGGCGGCTCCAGCCGGTACTTACCGGTGTGAGGCTTATACCCTGAATGCTCTCACGTTGCTGGTCTTTGTAAGCAACAGCAATGCAGTCACTTTTTCATTTTGTGGCATCCTCGTAATGGCTATTCAAAGTTAGGATTAACCCGCAAGTGAACCTTATAAGAAATACAAAATGTGGCAGTCATGTTGAACCCGCTGAGGGTAGTGGCGTACGTCTTACCTGACAACCTAGGAACTATCAGGTGAAAGAATTCTCAACGAAACCTGACGGCTGCCAGCGGGCAATGTCATTTGACGTACGCGGTATTCTTTTGCCGTCTGCGATAGCCCATATGTCCATAACTTGGGCTTTATAACGTACAACATATTGTTACAAATGATCGTCGCAATTTTTATTGCGATATGGTGCTAAAATTCCAGTGAGTATATTTAGGTCTTTCGGCATGTCTGCAAACCTATTAGGCCTTTAAAAAATAGGTGAATGGGCACTTCCTGCCCGACGGCTTACGCGCAGCCAACGCCGTCATGGACGCTTACCTCGATGCGAAAGCGGTACGTCAATGAGCCGGTGCGCAGAGTTTTGAATTATTGGCTGGCAGTGCAGCATGGCTATTTGACTCAGTGTGCAAGGCTGTATGTAGGTAGCTTAGCCTGGTTAGCTGTAGCTAGTGAAACGCTTGCATACTAAATCGGTTAGGTTCTGACATTGCTCGAGATTAATTGCTGTTTCTGTATTATATTGTTTGGGCGCAAAATATGGCATAATATATCATTAAGACGATGTAAAAGACCCAATTCAAGTGCTACTGAGTTGATTGTGCTCTGGGCTTCGAAGTAAACGATGCTCTATGGCCGGTGCTGCACCGTCTGACCCTCATCGGCTGGTGCTGCTCTTCATTAAAGACTTTGCGGTGCGGACTAGTTGCATTGACACGTGGGCGTTCTTGAATGCTGCCGTATTCTGCAACCTTTGAAATTCCTGCATGTATTGGTGCCGCAACTACGTCACGTTAGCCGTGCTTCGGGGCGCCTGCTCTGCCAGTATTCGACCACAAGCATCTTTGAGGGCATTGAACCCGTTACGCACCGCGCTGTCCAGCAAAGTTCAGCTTTAGTTCGTTGGCCGCTCGGGCCCTTTCGTAATACTATCGCCGATGCGCATCGAAGAATATCGCTCGCAGCATATATTAGTCGCATATATATCGCAGCAACTAGTCGTAGTACCATCGAGAAGCTGATGTGCCCCCCCCCCCCAGCCTCCGGTGTGTGGTAGACAAGGTTTGTGGCTACTCGTTGGAACGAAGTGGGCATCAGTGAAGTCATGCGCAGCGTCATCTTGGCCGAAGAGCAGTCCGCATGCAGGAGCGTTAAAGAGCGTTTGCTCGAGCGAAACGTTAATTAACTAGCAACGTTTTATTTGATTGTAGAGATGCGTTCCTTGGTTTGATTTCTTGATGCTTGGCTTCTTGCGATTTAGTGTACCTTGGACTTTGTGGTTCGCAGGCACTGGGCAGTGCAAGTGCAGCCCGACCGCTAAAGGCAATCCAGAAAGGACACAACTACAAGATAGTCTGTAAGGCTTTCCCTGTACTTGCCCATCGAACGATCGGGTAGCTGATGCCCTGAGCTCGGCAGCACGACCGGCTAAAAGCCTGTCACTCCTGTCACCTGTGAGGAAGATGCGTGACGGCATAGCAGTCAGTTGCTTGGATCATACCAGACCAGAGTGGCCAACTTGTGATATCTGACTAGGGCAGCTAGCTCCGAGGGAGGCTGATCCATAATGATAATAATAATAATAATATTAATACACTTGATAAAGTGCCCTCAGAGAACTCAATCTCTTTCTAGGCGCTTAACATTTGCTGCAAAGGAAACGCGATCGAATGGTGAGTGATATCATGCTTGATAAACAACATGAATAACATGGTTAGGGGTGACATGTACAGGGTCAGCATGCAAGTGTCGTTTAGTGGGAACATGCACAGTGTCCTCACGCATAAGCACATGAAGGACGAATCACATGGACCCATTAAATGCTGTCATATATAGGTGTGTTTTTAATTTCTTTTTAAATGTAGTCAAGTCAGGCTATGTGACTTCCAGGCTTTGGGAGCATACGAACTTAAGACGAGGTTTGTACGAGGTATGGGTAAACAGTTAGTTTCTGAAAAGTGGGTGGTACGATGCTTGGCCTGGTGGGGGAGTTGATGTGATAGGTAGGCTGGAGCCAAAGAATGAAGGGATCTAAAAATTGGCGACAAAACCTTGAAGTCGATCCGTTGCCTGACTGGTAACCAGTGCAGGTCGGTGAGAAGTGGTGTGATGTGGCAACTGTAACTGCTGTTATTATTATTATTATTATTATTATTATTATTATTATAGCACCGTAAGAGAGCTAAATCTCTATGCAGTTGCTTTACGACTTACTGCAAGAGAATCGATAACCAAGGGTTAATTATGTGGGTAGCATCATGCTTAAATAAGGATCCAAAAGCAAATAAGTCCACCAGAAATTGCTGGAAATGAGTTCCAGTATTATGGTGCATCCCAACAAAAGGCCTGCTCAGCAAAAGATTTCCATTTCAGTTTGAGGGACAGTTAGATGACTAAAAGCTGAGGAGCTGGTGTCGCACGAGCTCACTTAGGGAGCTAGGGAGATCTGAAGGCATTCAATGTGGCTGCAGCTTTTAAACCGCATGAAATGTCTCCACCCGCCCGATCCCCTCACCTACCCTTACCACCGCAATCTTCCACCGGCCATCTGATGGCTCGGGGCATTTCTTGCTCATTGTGGGTCAACTGATACTATCTGGGCTACTTTTCTTCGTGTGCTCTGCTTTGTAAGGAGCTGCCCCTCTCATCCTAACATAGGGTTCTACTCTCCGTGGCCGTACATGCCCGGCTGCTCTTCGTGCTATGCAGCCGTTGTCTGTTTGAAGTAACTTGGCTTTGCCAAACTCTCGGGCCAGCCTGGCAACATAGGCAGATTTATTGGAAGGTCTTCGTGCACTTACTGTCCTCTCTGTGGCCTTGCCCTCCGGCAACTTGCCAGAGGGGTGCACACCTGTATTTCCCCTGTGGCAGGCTCTGGCAAGGCTGTGCAGAGGCCATCTGCAGCAGCTTCAGCTCTTGCATGTCGAAGCAGTCGTGCATTGATCCGACAAGCTGACAGGATTTCAACACGGTCTACCTTTGCAGCTCCTCCTCCTAGTCGCCCATCTCCTTGTCTTCCTGCTCGTCCTCATCCTTCTCCTTCTTCCTCATCTTCCTCTCATCGTCATCCTCTTCCTCATCTCCCTCATCCTCTGTCTCCTCGTCCTCATCGTCGTCCTCTGCTGCCTAATGTTGATCCGCCTCCCTCTCCCTCCTGCTGCCTGAAGCAGCTGCTGCTGTCTGTTGTTGCTACCTCCTCCTGCAGCTGCTTCTTCTTTCTGCTGTCCATGGCCACGGCTGTTGCTCTCATAAACCTGCCGGGGAGCTTGGTTGCACGTGTTGTGCTTACTGCTTGCAGCTAACAAGCTAAATTGAAATCTTTTGGTTATCGAACCTTCTGCTTGTATGCACCAAACGTCTGGAACTCGTTTCTGGTTACTGTCACTATCTACATAGACCGTGCGTTCTTTTAAGTCTCAGCTCAAGACGCACCTGTTCCAGTCAGCTTTTCTTCCCCCCGGTGAACTAATCTTTTTTTGTTCTGATGTGCTCTGCGTGTATACCTGTGCATGATTCAATGCATACCCATAGGTCTTGCTAGCGGGTGACCATAAATAGCTTCGTGTTTGCGATATCATGCTTGCCTGAGCATTGCATGCTTGAATGGCACCGACCCTTGTGTACTCATTCTCTTGCAGCGTGTTGTAAGCGCCTGGATTGAGATAGGGTTCTCTCTAGACCCTTTGCAAATGACTTATAATTAATATTAATATTATTATTATTATGAACCATTGATTGTATTACAGTGGTACAGTCAAATCTGTTGCAAGTAGTTGGCAGGCTTATTTGCAGCAGCACTACTGTCGGATCCTGCTGTGTTAGTTGTTGGTGCAACCCCAAATTGACTACAGATTGACTAGTTTTTTCAATTGTCTAGCAATGGGCTCCTTCCGGATAGTGCCTGTGCCTCAGCCCATTACATGCTTGGCCGGTAAGAACCATTAACAGGCTTCCTATGGCACCGACCGTCCTGTCCCTTGCCTTATCTTTACCTAAGAGCTCCCAGGTCCCCCCAATCGCTCTGGAGTCTGCTGCCGAGACCGAATCCTCCACTTACTCATCCCTTATATTCGTGTAGGCACCATCGATCTGACGAATCATGTGCTTCTGGGCCTTTGCCCAGCTTTGAGGTATTTGCTCTTGACTGTCCAGGTTTGGGTTCAGATCCTGCTGCAAGCTAGTTTGTATTGCCTGCTGCAATCATGTTGAAAACTGCAATGGCTGCTATGCTTTTATTCAACTAAATCTATTGAATCAGCTACTCTTTACTTTTATGTGTTCCTTTAGTTGGTGGCAATGCTGAGTCGAACCGCAGCTTGCTAGTACCCTATCTGCATGTATTGCCAGGGCCTAGGTTAAACCCGGGCCGAGTTAAAGCTGACCAGAGAGAGTAAAACTTTGTGTATGTCAAAAATGCTGCCTTTTAACGTTGAAAAAGGTATGCACTGGGGTCAATTGTGAGTCTATTTTGCTAAAAGAATGTTGTCATGCAAGCCCATGTCAGTATACCAAGACTGGCATTCAGGTGCCAAATTTTGATATTTTACAGATATGGGTAGCTCCTATTGGTGCCACTGGCACTAGAACGACACTTCTTCCTGTAGATCTAAATAAAAATTCTAAGCTTAGTAGGCGGTGATTTGATGGCACTGTGGTGAGATAGAAGAGCTGCTCGTGGCTTTCTTGTTTTGCAGATACACTTTATCAGAAAAGTATTGGCGACCTCTTGTTTATGACTATACAACAAAAGTGTATACAACAGTGTATACAACAAAAAATAACGAGAGAAACCATCTTCGACCCTTAAAGTTCATTTTAAAATGGTGGATTTCCCCATTTTACAGTACCTTAGAAAAACGACTACATAGTCTGCTTTTGGGTGTGCGTAGACGTGCCTAGTTGTATGAAAACAATAGTGCACCAGCTGTGCTCATTTCCTAGCTTTGTGCCATCACCAACTGATATGCCTAAGACTATCTTGTTGACTGTCGTTACGATGGATCAGATGTTTGTTTGTTTATCAAGCATGATATTACTCACCATTCAATTGCATTTCCCTTTGCAGCAAATGTAAAGCGCCTAGAGAGAGATTGAGTTCTCTGACGGCACTTTATCAAGTGCATTATTATTATTATTATTATTATTATGTGGGCTTTTGGCCAACCGGGACTTGGTAACGTTGCAACGGCTATACAATTTTGAATAGGTGAGGCTTTGGTTAGGTATAATTTGAAGGAGGTGGCTGTATATATAATTATATAATTTATTTGTATAGCACCTTAAGATAACCTCAATATCTATTCAGGCGCTTCATATATGCCTCGGGGCTCGAGGCTACCACCTCGGCCAGACCTTGTTCGGGTGAGCACCACTGGGCCAACCAGCTCGGCTACCATTGGTATCATCAATGATGCAAACAAACCCTACCTTGTGTCACTGTGTGTGTGTGTGTGTGCGTGTGTGTGCGCGTGTGTTCGCGCGTGTGTGCGTGTGTGTGTGTGTGTGCGCGTGTGTGTGTGTGTGTGTGTGTGTGTGTGTGCGCATGAGTGTGTGTGTGTGTGTGTGCCAGTGTATAGCCCCTACCTTACCTTACATGCCACTATACCTGCTAGTACGGACGGAGGAGGGAATCTTTAGTTACTATTAGGCCTCTTCAAGGCAATGTTGAGGCATCATTTTACTTCTGCAAGGGAATCCGTAGGCATCATTTGTCCTCTGCAATGTTCGTGCTCAAAGCCTACAGGCTGCTACTGTGAAGCTAGTTGGTTGTTAGGATTAGGCGTAGACTAGATGAACAAGGTTGTTTAGCTCTTAATGCACAAAAAGAACCCACCTCTGACAGTCAAGCATGAAGTGGCTTGTTTGGAGTGGGCTGGGGCAAGAGTACACAGGACCCACAAAGGCTGAATCAAAATCGAATGAGGTGATTATAGCAAATTTTTCATAATTTCTCGATGGAGAATTATCTATTTTGCACTTGAGCATAATTTCTACAGCATCATTCAAGAGCCAAATAGCATTCTGCCGACCTGGCTGTCCAGTGACATGATTTTTGGGCCACCTTTAGGTTGCCATTTCACCCCAAGTACTACTTTGGTGCTTGAGACCGACCAGTTTTGGCTAGTGTATATTATCCTGCAAAGATCCTACTGCCTGCTGGATTGGAAGTGATAATCTCACGATCCTCAGTCTGTATGCTGAGCCTACTTGGCCGTCGAGATGACCGATAGATTACTCAGCTTTCGTTCCGTAATCGGCGGCCAGCAGCTTTATGGTGGAATGTCAAGAAAATACTGGTAAAATTTGTCCGGCAATTGAATATTTGTATGGGGTATCTTTCAAAAGACAAACATGTCAGAAATGAGATCGGAAGTTCTGACGACTTCCACATGAAAGAAAACCCGGTTATGCAAACCATGTCTTACCCTGATGTCAACCGGAAGCAACATATCTACAAATAAAAAATATTGATCTTTACATTATATTCGTCTTGTATATCAACTGCTGAACTTTGTTGACTAAGGTGCATGCTTGTTGAGGTTCGGGCATTTTACTTGTATACAGCTTCATTTTCAGTGTAGCTTGATGCCTTGTACATTCCATAACTCTTAATACTTCATGTTTCAGAGAGCAATTTGAAATGTGAGTTCAGCTCTGCTTATACGACATGGGGCTAGATTATTTTGGTCAGATAAGTTTTGCTATACATATCCATGATTGCAGAAAAGCTCCAGGACGTTTGATGTAACATAGAGCAAAACTTAGCATTCTGAAATAATCTAGCCTCATGTCGAACAAGGATCTGCCGAGAGGATTTGAGGTTGGTTCGAGGCACTGCTAAGCAATTCGATTCTGAAGAGATGGTGATACGGTGGCTAGCTTGGTAAGGCAATAGTTCTGATAGATAGGCTGAAGCCAGATCTTACATTGAGTGATGGAATCTTGAAGTCATTACGGTGCTTGATTGGGAGCCAGTGCAGGTCGGCGAGAAGTAGTGTACTGTGGCAACTGCGACGCTCGGGCCAGACAAGTGAGGCTTCAAAGTCTTGCCCGCAGCCTTCATCTCACAGAGCAAGAAAATTTAGCCACAGCTGCATGGGGAAAACATTGAAGCCGGTGAATGCAGCATTCCCGGTCATCATCGGCCTCATGGGCTGCATCTCGCCATCGAACAATTGGCGGTTGGTGTTCATCCATATCGGTCTGGGCTCATTTTTCAGACGCCTAGCACAGCATCTTGGCTGCCCCTCCCCATTCCGAAGAACCGACGTAGATCGACACCTTAATTGCCTTCCCCATGCACATCGTCGAGCAGCGTCGCCAAAGTAAGCACTCGAGACTACACGGCTTGTCTTCTTCAAGCGGCATGGTTTACTGGACACAGACCTGGAACCGGGGCTGTAATTTTCTTGTGCCTGGTGCTCCCGGGGAAGTCTTCTGCTGAAGCCCAAAATGCCTGAGGCTGGCAGGGGTTCGGCTGTCTTAATTGTCCGGCTTTATAAGCTGTTATGGTCCACATTCCGCTGCCACTGTTTTTCCATATGATTTCGTTAGCATCTGACCGACGGCTAGCACTGGACCAGCACGAGTGTACAACATCGGTGGCCGACGGAGCGAGCAGCGGCCGTGCGTCTCCAGTCTGTGGGCAATGCTTCGGTGCTTCACGAGGTCCCGGGTCCCGTGATCAATCGACTGCTTAGTAATCCGAAAGGATATCTTCAAGCCAGCCTCGACGTCGAGCACTTCTTTCGGTTGGCTCTGCCGAACTTTGCCCCTTGTACTGAACCCGCAGAGATCGGCTGCAAGACAGGCCTGGCTGAGCCCGGCAGGGTACCGCTCTGGATTCCTTTAATCCTGACCGTGACGACATCCTCTCCCGCTGGTTTGCCAAGGCCGGCTAGCCCCGTTTGCGGAAGCCGGCGCCTACAGGCTAGCCACTGCATCAAAGATGAGACTTTGCCAGTGCTGTGACCGCAGTTGATTTTTGTGTGGTGACAAATTCGATATGAGCTCTGACCTGCGTTACTCTGCTTAATGGGCACGCAGCCGAACCCGACCGCGTTTTTGCGCTCATCTTGCAGAGCTGCTTGTAAGAAGGAAACCGTCTGCAATACCTTACCACAGGCTGTCACGGCCTGAAGCTCGTGCAACCAAACGTCCGCACTCGTTCGGGCAGTGCTAGGCAGCCTTCAGCAGCCGAACAGCAGTGGGCTTTGTTCGCAACTGTTGTGCACTGCCGAGCGGTATCCATCATTTGTGGCCATCTTGCGACCCTTCGAGGTTAGTAAGCTTTGCCGCCTGCACAGCGGGTTCCCAGCTTCGATCGTCACGTGCCACTCTGTAAGCGTCACGTGCCACTCTGTAAGCGCTCGCTCCTTGTGCAATGCATCCTCTCCGCGTGCGAGCAAGCGGCTGCGTCCTTGCCCCGAGCTGGCAGCCGCCGTTGCCACTGTCCACTTGTTGGCGCTTTGATCGCCTTCCCACGGCTGCGCTCACCGTTTGCAGCAGTCGAGATGGGTATTCTGGGCGGGCAGCTGGTGGTCACCATGGTGATGGCCAGCTTCCTCCACAAGGTTGCTCCCATATACTCGCTCGGCCGATGGTTGCTGTGCGGTGGCAGTCTGAGGCGCTACGAGCATCCGTCGAACGAGGAGCTGCAGCAGCTGGTCACAGGTCAGTGTGTTGCTGGCGGTGGCCCCCCCTGCCGCCTCACTCCCACCCGACAGCCGGCTAAGAGTGTGTTACTACTCGGCGGCTTTGCCTGGCTCGTGCAAAGCAGGAAGTGGTGCCCCGACAAAGTCGACATCCTCGAAGCGAAAGGGAGCCAAGCACGACCAGCGGCGTGGTGGTGGCAGCGGAAGCAGCAGCTCAGCAGCGGACTCCAAGGAGTTCACTGTGCCACGAAGCAGTCTGGACATGGAGCTGCGCGCCGTGCCCGTCAGCCATCTGACTGCGCCAGCTCTGCGATTCTATCCTGATTACCAATGGCTCGTGGACTTTAGTGTCTGCACGGTGCTAGGTGAGTGAATGCTTCGGGGAGTGGGCCGGATGATGCTGGCTCGCAGAGCTCGGTGCCGTGGCACTGGCCTTCAGCGGTGCCCACGTGGCTGCCTGCGGCTGTGCGCGTGCGATCTGCTCTTTGTCGCTCTACTTTTTTTGATGAATCTCTTGTAATGAAAGTATCGAGGGACGAGACCTCTGGCGAGAGTATGCCGATGCCACGCTGTTGCTTTGCAGACTTGTTTAGTAGCAGAAGCAGTTCGTGTTGCTGAACCGGTGGCCGGATTTGTGCGTAGCTGCAGCGAGGCAGCCATGTGTGAGAGTTTGTCGTGCTGGAGTGGAGAGGAAATCGATGAAGGGGGTCTTGTCGGCCTCACCCCTCGTGAGCTGAACCCCTCGAAGCCAGTCCTGCCAGAATCGTTCTGTGTTGAGAAATGTGCTTGGCATGTCCACTGCATCCTTGCCCCCCCCCCCCAGGTCCTGCCTTGTTGTGTCAAGGTAGCCAGTAGTCGCGCAGCTTCGTACCCTCCTCGGCTAAGTGTCCCAGAAACTGCTTTGCCGTGACTCTTGCCTTGCGGGCTGAGTTTATCCATTTTCTTGTCAAAATTAGGGCTCTTACAACAACTAGCAGTGGCTACCCCTCGCCAGTTTCAAGCCTACCTCACGCTGAAATTCTTAGGGCATAGCGCCAGTGCAGAGAGCGGCACACACTGAGAGCGTGCTGTTGGAGCTCACTGCCTTGGAGAGCCAATGCCATGCACCTGCGCTAACCACTGACGGAGGCTGATCCTGTAGATATGCCCTATTGCTTTATTTATTCCAGTGTCAGTCACGCTTGCAATCTCGGCTGTCCTAAGGTTGTAGCAGATGTCTGCCGAGCATGTTTCTTTCGGATTCAGGGTGTTCATAAGCCCTATTGGCAAGGCTACCAAGGCATCGAGAATTCCAGGCCCAGTGTAGGTGGCTGGGCCTCTGTCTTCTTATATCAGGCTCGTCGTGCTGCCGTGCTCTGACTGAGAAGAATCACTTTGCTCTGCTAAACTGTACGACTGGTCACCTCTGTTGGTCCATCTCGTGGTAGTGTGTACAGGCGTTGACGTCTGAATTTTTTTTAATCCAGGCATAGCACGGGGTGTGTACGTTTGCATTCCACTGGCTTCTTTTGTTTTATCGGAAATGGCTCGCTGAAGCATGAAGTGGTGATAAACGTATGCATTCGAGCCGTGGTGGCACACTAGGTAAGGTGGTTGCTTTCACGACCTCGGTCCCGATGTCGTGGGTTTGATTCCTGCTGTGGGCGATCCTTTATCGCCACCGCAAGTGGTGGTGATAGCCGTAAAGGCTCCTCTGCCGCTATACAAAAGGAGGCTGTTTAATCAGCTAGGATTTATTTTTATTTACTCATTTACACACCACATCTGGATTCGGCTCGACCTCGTGTTTTGAAATTTAAATCCTAATTTTAAAGGCTAAAAGGGCCCTAAGCTGCCGAGCTTCGAATGGAAAGTACTTTCGGCAGCTCGATCGGTCGGAGCACTGGATGTTGCGTGATCGCTTCCCTCTCGAGGCGAAATCTGTTTTTCGGTGCTCAGTGCTTGGTCTGAGCCCGACCTCCAAGGCCGAGGCAACTGTTGAGCGCCTCATCGCCTCATGGCTCCTCACCGTCTCTGCATTCTGATCTAGCTGCTGTGTGTGTGGCTGCTGCTGCTGCAGTTGAGGAGCAGCTGCTGCCTCGAGAGGCTCGTGCTCTATGGCACTAACAGCAGCCTTGGCTGGCGATGACGCTCGGCCTGCCTGAGCACTCGGCGGCCACACGGTGACACCGGCGACCGCCGCTGCTGCCTGGCGCTTGCAGCGTTCCTTTGCGCACAGCATGCTCGCCCTCTCCCGATGCGCCCGCCATTCGACGAGTCGGATCGCTGCTTCGCAGCGGCAGCTCCAGCGGCTGTGGGCCGTCACTTAGACTTGGCCGTCGCTTTCTTTTCTCGTCTACGAATTGCAGTTTACATCATCACAGAAGCCTACTCGTCATTTGCACACGTCGAAGGCGAGCTCAATCTGGGCTCGGTGTGGTGCCTGCTGCTCTGCTTCTTCGCCCTCAAGTGCCTGATTGCGGTCAGCGCCATATTCTGGTCACGTGAGTGCCTGCTGCCTCTGCAGCGCTTGCTGGCAGCAGCGCCGATGCTGAGCGAGACACGCCCTGATGCCGAATGCCTTTTCTGTGCAGGGGAGAGCTCGGGCGAGCTCATTCTGTGCTTCCTCTTCGGTTTCTTCTTCCTGGTGCTGTCCATGGCCGTGCTCGTGACGAGCGACGAGGTAGGAGGAGGCTGCATGCTCTCGTCTTGCATTCGGCACCGATTGGCGCTGTACTTCCTGTTTGCTTGCCCGCTCCCCTGCCACTGCCTCGTGGTGCTTTCGACGTGAGTGCTGATGGCAAGTGGAGCTTGTGAAAAGGAATGGTAATGACGATAACGATAAAGCTTTTGAATAGTGCCCGAAGAGAGCCGAATCTCTTTTTTGGCACTTTGCCTACGCTGCGTATTCTTTCTGGGAAGTGTGTCAGTGGGTTAGTGATAATATGCAAACCATCGTAAGCACACGTATGCAAGCAAGGGGCAATTTACTCAGCCGAAGTAAATGCAGTGAGGTGTGAGGAACAGGTGGGCTTTAGCTTCTCTTTTCAATGTCGTCTAGTCAAGGGATGTCGTGACATCAGTCGGTAAGTCCAGGCTCTGCAAGCTTAAGCATTGAGCGAATGAAGTCAGAAGAGAGGATTGTTTTATTTGAAGCCTAATTGGGAAGTGCAGATAGATATTGAGAAGTAAGAGAATGACAGGACCTAAAACTGAGTGACAGGACCTTGAAGTCGACATGCTTCGTGCCGCTGGGGAGCCAGGGCAGATCGGTGAGGTGTGGTGTAGTGGGGCACTTGCGACATGAACGACAGGCAAATGCTGTCCGCCTAGTTTTCTATCAATCGAAAGCATCCTATTGCATAGGCATGACGACCTTCGAGTAGTGAGTTACAGAAGTCTTGTTGGGTTGTTGCAAATGCATGGATCAGCTTGGCTGTGATATCCTTATCTTGGCAAGCCCGAATTTGTGCAAGGTTACATGGCTGAAAGTAGGCAGACTTGACTGTACAGCTGATGCAGTCCTCTAATGAAGGTCTCTTTTGGAGAGGACACCTGGGTTGCATGCAGAGGGAAATGGAGGTATGCTGACCAAGCTCCTTTTGCAGATAAGGCTTTTCAAGTTTGTAGTTCTACCCGGTTTGCCCAGAACTAGCAAGTTGGTTTCATTGTCATTCATTTTGGGAAGATCTGCTGCTATCCGAGTGCAAATGTCAGCAATGTGTGCTGCAAGGGAGTCAAGAGAGTTTAAAGTGCTGGAAGGCTCACAGCGCTAGAGTACAGCCGTGTGTGATCAGCGTAAAAATCCAAGGCTACACTGTGCTTGGCGATTATGAATGACTTTGTGGTCAACGGTATCAAACAATGCCGAGAGATCTCGCAGAAGTAGTAGAGATGCTGACAAAGTCAGCAATGCCAGAAGGTTGTTAAGCACTTGTAGAAGTGCTGACTCTAGTAGGGGTTGATTAGTTTTAAAACCTAATATTAGAAAGTCACTGCAATGCACAGGCAGTGGGCTACCCTATCCAGGTGGCTGGCAGCCTGTAGACCATAATGAGCCGAGTACCCGAGTGAAAGCACACATCGAGCGATCGACGAGTGGTTACGAGCTGCTCTCCTGCCAGTGCTTCCGGTGGGTGTGCCTCCTGCTGCATGCACATTTTGGTACTGCTGTTGCCGGTTGATTGCTAGCGATGATGGGTGCACTTGGTTGGAAAGAGCTTGGTCCATTGCCAAAACTGAACGAATCGGTCTGACGGATTGCGCCCTGAGACCAGAGCGCTGCCAACAGCTCCAGGCACCCCTGACCGCTGAGTCAAAATGGAGCGGCTGTCACTTACAGTTGATGCACGGCTTGTTTTAAAACTCCGAAAAAAGATATTGTGGTCCCTGCGACGTTGAGACGTTCAAGCATACAATTCTAAAGACCTGACCAGTTATGCTATGGGTTGGTGTGTGTGTGTGTGTGTGTGTGTGTGTGTGTGTGTGTGTGTGTGTGTGTGTGTGTGTGTGTGTGTGTGTGTGTGTGTGTGTGTGTGTGTGTGTGTGTGTGTGTGTGTGTGCACACACCAATGGCTCGAAAGTGCATACCTGTCTGTTATACAAGATGCTTGACTAGACCCTTTCCCGCTGTCTGTTTTTTTCAGACCAATGTGCCTCACTAGTGCTGTTCTATGTGCTAGTGACATTAACGACGTGCTAGCATGAAAGCTTTTTCTAGGAAAGAGTTGCTGGAAATGATGTTGAATTGATTCACAGTAGCCGTGGGGTCTTGAACGCGTTGCAGCTTCTGGATCTGGGGCTCGAAAGTGCCTACACGAATTTCTCTGGCGAAGCAACGAAATTCCTCCAGGAACAGGATATCTCATCTGTTGGTAGGCCAACGCTAGATGCCTGGTCTCCTGTGGGATTCACTAGCTTGACAGCCAGTGCGCGCTGAGCAGCTTGGTTATCGGGTTATCTTGGTTACCCTCTTGGTGCCTGCTATTGACAAGTGGCATGTGCTCACGACTCTGTCCACTTCTGCCGATCGCTCACGACTTTTCTAGTATGTTCTCTAACGAAAGGTAGGCCTGGCCACTACAAGGAACATGGCTAGAATGTGCAGCCGACTAGCCAGTGGGCCGCAGAGGAAGCGCTACAGACGTTTATTTACTTCAGCTTTTATTCAGACACTTATTTAGTTCAGTTTATTTAATTCGGCCCACCGGCATTCTAGACTCGTGCCCTTGTCCTGCAGCATTGCTGGGTGAGCGGTTAGTTATCCATTGAGCAAATGTGCCAAAGTTAGAGAAATGGTGTCTCGTGTTTGATTGATCAAAGAAGCTGCATCTTCGTTAGTAACAATATGCAGGATCCCGAGCATGCCACTCTCTAGAACTACTCGAAATTTGGCCCCCTCGTTTAGCAATGCCCTATAAACTCCACGCATTGCTAGCTTCTCGCTCGAGCTGCTCCATCAGGGGGGGGTTGCAGTGAGCTTCTCTACTGTACATGCTGTAGGTGTAGTCGTCAGCTCCAAAGCTGTCACCGCGAGCTTTTGCAATCTTCGGCATGTCGGCTGCTCGCCTACTGCGCACGAAACAGCCGATCGCCACAGGCTCTGCTGTCCCACTGTTCGCCGGGTGTCGGAAAAGGGGCTCAGCTTGCGAGCTCTCTCCATCTTAGGGGGGAGCACTTGCATTGGCCCTGGGGAGGGAGGGGTGCCACTGCTGTCGCTGCGCGATCGCCTGCCCACGGACATGCTTTCTATTTCCTCCAGGGCCTGCATCTCTGCTGGTGTTCCGAACCACGCTCGCTCTGATATCGGCAATGATAGGTGCCATCCTGACCTTTCCTGGTATTCGCTGGGCGAAAACGTATATGGCCTCAGTGGCCTCACCGACAACGAGGTAAGCGCCTCCCCCCCCCCCCTGCTGCTGCTGCTGCTGCAGTGCGGCGCTGTCATCTGCTCTCGCCTCGTCGTAGCTGCCCATGCGAGACACGAGCTCTCTCAGCCAGCAATCGCGAATCGGCAGCCACACGAGGCTTGAGTGTGGCTGTACACAGGAAGTTCTCTTAGGACGATATTCAAATGAATTGTATTATATTATCATATTATCGACGTGCTCGATGGGTGGTGTTCTTTTCATGCAAAATTTGCTGGTGCCACCTGTCTCTTTCCCCGAGCCATGGCAACGCTCTTGGCATATGCGAACGACACCCTGTGTTCGTATGCGTCTCGCCTGGCTAGTCCTGTCAGTGAGACCTATCGGCATTGCCAGCCTAGCCGGTTGGCAGCAAAGCTTCAGTGGGCGATCGGTTGCTAAAGCTCATCTCGTCAATTACAATACACGGTTAGCTGATTTAACAGCCACATTTATCATTTATCTAGTAGCAGACGAGCCGTGAAACGGCTATCCGTGCCATATACAGTGGGTAATAGGAGATTGCCAGCTGTATAACCTGCACCCACGACCTGCGTCATGAACCGGGAGCACCTTACCCCTGGCCTAAGACAAGGGGGCAATTGACAGCTTTGGCAAAAGCTTCCCCATGCATAAAGTCTGGATATGTGTTCTTTTCCGAACTAAGTTGGCTAGGCGCTCGAATGGCATTAATGATCTGTGTTTGTGGGGCCATTTATTAATAATAACAATAATAATGCACTTGATAAAGCGCCATCAGAGAACTCAATCTCTTTTTAGGCGCTTTACATTTGCTGCAAAAGGGAAATGCAATTGAATGGTGAGTAATATCATGCTTGATAAACAACATGAATAACATGGTTAGGGGTGACATGCACAGGGTCAGCATGCAAATGTGGGTAGTGGCAGCATGCACAGTGTCAGCACACATAAGCACATGAAAGACGAATCTCAGGGACCCACTAAATTCTGTCCTAAATAGGTGTGTTTTTTTAAGTTCTTTTTAAATGTGGTCAAATCAGGGGATGTTCTGACGCAAGTCGTAAGTGAGTTCCAGGCTTTGGGAGGATACGAACTAAATGCACGCTCTCCAGAGGATTTGAGATGTGTACGAGGTATTGGTAGACTGTTGGATTCCGAAAAGCGGGTGGTACGATGCTTGGCCTGGTGGGGGAGTAGATCTGAGAGATAGGCTGGAGCCAAAGAATGAAGTGACCTAAAAGTAAGCGACAAAACCTTGAAGTCGATCCGTTGCTTGACTGATAGCCAGTGCATGTCGGCGAGAAGTGGTGTGATGTGGCAAGTGCGACGCTCACGACAGACAAGCCTAGCTGCGGAGTTGTGCACCAGCTGCAATCGCCTGACCGCACATGCCGGTAGGCCAGTAAGTTGCAGCGAGTTGTAGAAGTCGAGACGGGATGTCACGAATGCATGGACCAGCTTAGACGTGTTATCCTTATCTAAACAATCCCGAATTTTGGCGATGTTACGTAGCTGATTTCTTGCTAGCTGTGGCTACCATTGCCGTAGCTGAGCGGTGCAGCTGAAGTGGACGCACTGTCGCTTTGCTCCCTCTCTTGCCCCCTTGTGCCAACTTACGAGGTTGTGTGCAAAGACAGTGCCTCCCCCTCCCCTCCCCTCCCCCGATTACAAACACCTGGTGGCATTACCGAACTGGTGCAGCAGCTTAGCTGACAAAGCCATTCGGGAATGCCTTGCCGTGTGTTACCCGGCAATGAGTAGCTTGCCTTGCTGGTCTCGCCACGGAGACGGCATCTCCCTGCGTCTCCAGTCACGCCCGATGTCAGAGCGGCTCCGATCAAGCTCGAAGCGACTCACTCGATCGAGCCCGGATGAGATCTGGTACCCCGGGCAAAGCAGCCTCTGTTGGCAACAGCTGTTGCACTGATGCAACTGCAGCAGTGCCCCGCCTCGCGTGACCGACGCGCGAGCCTCGCACGACTGCTTACAGGGCACGCATTCTAAATTGACTGGGCTGAGCGGTTTCCATCAGTGCTCATCGAGCTGGTGCGCTCGTTGGGGCTGGGCAACGCAGGTGGGAAAGTCACGGCCACAGCAGCTCCTGGCTCCTTGCATCTTTTTCAAGGGGGGCAGGTGTTGTAACCTGGATGCATGTGCTGTGGCAGCCGTTTTGCAGTGTGGATCGTCTGTCCAATTAGATTTCGAAGGATTATTCACAAGGACCGTTAGGCCGTTGGACTAGCGACTCGACGTCTCGGCGGCCTCGGTACTTTGAACTGACGGCATAAAAGAGAGAGCTCAAGGCATTCATTTTGCATATAGAGTGCGCCACTGCACCTCTGCACGGGCGATCGGCAGCAAACGTAAACCGATTAGGCATCTTGTAAAGGGACGGCCTCTCGACTTGCTCTAAACTAGCTAGAGCACTTCATATCGGCTGGCCCTCGGTATTAATAGCATGCATAATTTGAATGAGTTATCAGACAGCTGCAGCTGTCTTGCGCCCCCCCCAATACCATCGCTGAAGCAGGCTGGCATCTCAGCGATGAGCTGCCCGGATGTCGTAACTGCATTATGACTAGGCTGCCCGTTTAGGAGAAGAGCAGGCACATTGTTCTTGCCTAAACGAGTTTGCCCGTGAGCTAGCCACTCGTGAGAGCATCGATGGCATTAACCTAGTCCTCAAGATTGATGGGCTAGCATCACTCTCATAGCATCGACCCACTAATCCAAAATGACTTATCATTGAATGGGCACATTTCTCCTCTATAAAGTAGGCCCGCTTTCAGTTAGGGAACTTTTACCAAAATCAGGGCCTGCTTAGATCAAGAGTACGAAAGCCATGCTAGTTCATGCACTTATATGGCTCTCACCGTTGTGATATACTGGCCTCCTTCTGGCTGTCTAAACTTGTTTATAGAGGAGTTTTCAGAGTTCCTCGCTAAAATATTTGTGTGTGACAGGCCGCTACTGATTGTAGGAGACTTCAATATTCACGTTGACAACCCTAGCAACAGCCAGGTTCGCTCATTTCTTGACTGTCTGGAGAATCTTGGTTTGGCCCAACACGTTAATCATAGCACCCACGTCGGTGGCCACATTCTAGATCTCGTGATCACTAAGGATGTCCTCCCCACTGACTTTGTGGTGTGCCCACTGACCCTCTCAGATCATTGTTCGGTCTCGTTTACTGTTCCTGCTCCCTCGTACGTGCAGGGCAATGTCGAATTTGCCAAACGACGTAACTTACAAAGCATTGACATGGACAAGTTTTTGAAATCTGTTTGTGATGCAGGCCTTCTTGATCTGCATTCAGACTCGACCGGCAGCCTCGATACCCTCACTGATGTGATGAACATGACACTCAGGAGTGCTCTTGACAAGCATGCTCCCGTTCGCTCTATCCGTGTTCAAAGTCGTCGAGATTCCTTTCAATTTGCAAAAAAACTCCTTAAGATGTGTCGGGTTAAGCGCAGGCTAGAAGGTCGTTTCAAAAAATCGGGGTCTGAGGCAGACCTAGTCAATTTTAAAGACTTCCTTCGTGTTTACACACGAAAGCTTAAAAAAGCCAGGGCTTCTTTTTTCATTAGAAAACTGAATTCCTGCCAGTCGGACACTAAACAGATTTATAAGACAGTAAACCATTTACTGGCCAATGTTGTCAGGTCTGACTCCCCAGATATTAAGGGCTCAGCCGAAAAGTTTTCAGCCTTCTTTACTGAAAAAATTGAGCACATTCGTGCTTCCATTAAGCCCCCTCCGACCAAAGCAATCGCCGTTCCTCAACCTGTGACCTTTCTTAAAAGGTTCTCTGATGTTTCTGCCTGTGATGTGGCTGCCTTAATAAGGTCTAGCAAAAAGAGCTCGTCTCCTGAAGACCCTATACCTTCATCTATGTGGTCTTCACTTGCAGACCAACTTAGCCCTGCCATAACCAAGATTTTTAATGCTTCTTTGGGAAAAGGGATCGTCCCTAAGTCCTTCAAATCGGCAATCGTTAGACCTATTCTTAAAAAGCCTGGATTAAACACAGAGGTCCTAGCAAACTATCGTCCAGTTTCCCTTCTTCCATTCTTATCAAAGATTCTTGAAAAAATTGTTGCTAAGCAGCTAGTTGAACATATTGAAAATAATGAAATGTCAGAAACATTTCAATCAGGTTTCAAGAGGCAGCACTCTACTGAAACTGCTCTCCTCCGTGTTAACAATGACATTCTACGTGGCAACGACGACGGGAATGTCACTGCCCTAGCTCTGCTAGATCTGTCTGCTGCCTTCGACACCATTGATCACGAAGTTCTGCTTGAACGACTGAGAACAACGATCGGTCTGGCAGACGAAGCAATGGCGTGGTTTAAATCATACTTGTCTGATCGTGTTCAATCCGTGTCGTGTGGGGGTCAGGTCTCAGACATGAGAAGGGTCACCTGTGGAGTCCCTCAAAGGTCATTACTTGGTCCCTTGCTGTTCTCCATGTATACGCAACCTCTGGGAAAAGTGATTAAGGCCCATGGAATAGGATATCACTTCTATGCTGACGATACTCAGTTGTATTTGTCATTTAAACCGTCGGAATCTGCTGCAGCAACTGAGAAACTGAATGCTTGCCTTGCCGATATTCGATCCTGGATGTCGGAAAACTTCCTGAAATTAAATGACGATAAAACCGAACTGCTTCTCATAGGACACCCTAAGCGTGTGGCTGGATTAAAAGGCTTTGCTGTTCTAATAGGCGATGCTATTGTGCGACCTTCACCACGTGCTCGTAATCTAGGTGTCGTGTTCGACAGCTGCCTCAATTTCAAAAGCTTCATTCAGAAGACTGCCTCTACAGCTAGCCATCACATCCGATCCCTATCCAAGATTAGAAGCTGTCTCCCACAGTGGCTTGTAAAAAATTTAACTAGCTCTTTAGTTCTGTCTTGGCTTGATTATTGTAATTCCCTTTTGGCTGGGCTACCAAAGAAAGCTATTATGCCACTACAGCGGACTATGAATATGGCTGCAAGGCTGGTCTTCAAGTCCCAGCGGTTTGAGCACGTGTCACCTTTGCTGGAAGAGCTAGGATGGTTGCCGGTTGAGCAATGGATACGGAGCAAAGTTCTTACGCTGACCCACAAGGCCCGCCACGGCTTGGCTCCTTCGTACCTAGCTGAACTGCTGCATCAGTTTCAGCCTGTTCGCGCACTCAGGTCCTGTGTGGACAATAAATTAGCTGTCCAATTCCTCCGCTTAAAGACAGTTGGCGACAGAAGCTTTAGCTCTGCAGGTCCTAGACTGTGGAACTCGCTTCCACAATTCTTACGCAATGACATCTACTCTCCAACTGCCGACTATGGCACATCTTTTTCAGCGGTCCTGAACTGCTACTTCTATGCTACTCACTACCTCAACTGCTCTCCTAACTCTGCTATGCTTCCCACTTTCTCTTTGTTGCGTGAGACGAAGTCTGTTGGCTACCGAATGCGTACCGAAAGCCGCTTAGGCTGTGAGTGTGCTATACAAAACTCTCCTGCGTAACGCCCACATGGTCTTTATGACTTTGTGGAGTTACTGATGGAGATACATTACATTACATTACATAGATGTTTTGTGGTTCTACCGTTGTTGCGAGCCATCAGTAATTGAGCTGCATACTCATGAACTTTTCCGTGCCGAGTTGTTCTTGAAATGGCATCTTCGTTGGTGCGATAGCTGGCAAGTCGTTCTTGCCAGCAGTAGGTGCAGTCCTTGCTTTGTGATATTTTTGCCTGCGCTTAAATGAACGTCTACTGAGAGAGAGCCGTGCTGTCCCTCGCACTAAATTGAAAGCTCTCGATGATTGGGCCTGCAGTTCGTATGCTCCGAATGTCAGGTGCTCACCGCCGACTTTGGTCACTACCTGCAATGACCTTGGATCTTTAAAGTGTCAGCTAAAGATACATCAGCTCCAAGCAGCTTCCCCTTTGCTCCAGTGGACTTGCTTTATATGTGTGTGTGTGTGTGTGTGTGTGTGTGTGTGTGTGTGTGTGTGTGTGTGTATGTATATATGTATATATATATGTATATATATATATATGTATATATATATATATATGTATATATATATAGAGAGAGAGAGAGAGAGAGCAAGTCCACTGGACTTGCTTTTTGTTTCTGGTGCTTTGCTAAGCTTACCTGTGCATGATTAAGTGCATATTACTAGCCAGAGGTCTGACTAACTAGTGGCCCTGGGTGTCTTCTTGTGTGCTTTGGCATGCTTGTCTATGTATGAGATGGTGTGTATCATCAACCCTTTGCTGTTCATTATCGTGCAGCCTGTTGTAAGCGTCCAGATATTATAATTATAATAATACATTTGATAAAGCACCCTCAGAGTACTCAATCGCTTTCTAGACACTTTACATTTGATGCAAGATTTAGTTCTCTCGGGGTGGAATGCAAGCGACCTATTACTATTATTCATTATTATTGTATTATTATTAGGCTTAGCTACATGTTGTTTGATGTTTTGAAATGTGATGCAAGTGAGCCGAGATGGCCCACTAGGTAAGGCGGTTGCTTGTCACGACCACGTGGTCGGCACTTTTCTCGCCTGCAGATCCGCCGTCAAGCTGCTGCTGCACATCGAGCTGGCTCTGCCGCTGCTCACCGTGCTGCTCTGGGTGACGCCGATCGTGCGCAGCCTGACGGCGCGAGTGCCCTGGGTGACGGCCGCTCGCCTGGACGAGCTGCGCGTGGCGGCGCTGCTGTCGTGCGTGGCGCTGCGCGCGGCGACCGTGCGCGCCCACCTGCAGGCCTACCTGGACACGGCCGTGCTGCGCGTGCGGCAGCTGCGCAGGGAGGCGGGCCGCATCAGCAATACGGAGCTGCAGCGCTCCGTCGTGCAGGTCTACTACTACGTGTGCGTGGTGGCGCTGCAGTGCGTCGCGCCGCTGCTCCTCCTGCTCTCGCTGACGCTGCTGCTCAAGCTGCTCGGCGGCCTGCGCTGGAGTCAGCTGCTGCTCGACGACGCGGCCGACGACGGCTCGGCGGCCGTCGCCGCCGGCCTGCCTATGGGGCGCAGCCTCGGCAGCGCGACCGAGGCCTCGGCGGCAGTACACGACGTGACGCTGACGTTGGCGCGACTGCGAGCCGTCTTCACCACCGCGCTCTACCGCAGCCTGCTGCAGTACCTCACGTGGTGGACGCTTGTGGCCTGGGTGGCCACCACCCTATTCGGTTTGATGTACAACATGTACATTATAGAGTGATAACGGCCGCCCGCCGCAGCAGTGTGCTCCACTCGCTCTGGCTCACGCACGTGCCAGCTCACGCTGGCTCCGATCTGGCCGTCGTTTCGTTGCCTTGTCCGTCAAGCGCAGCCAGTCATGCGCGGCAGCTTCGCGTTAGGTCGTTTTCCTGCTGCTGCTGGCCTGCTCGATGGCAGATGGCTCTCTTGCCCTGCTCTTCGCCGTAAGCGTGGGAAGGTGAACTCGTGCGCCGGCGGACGGACGTGTTTTGCGCGAGGGGGCGGCACGCCTTTCGCGCCTGCAGGCTCTAAGTGTGGGCGGCCGCTTCTTTTTTGCGAATGAAGCAGCAGTACTTGCTCCCCTGCGCTACTTTTCTTACTAGCTCGCGATACCCTTTGCGGTGCGTCACCTCACGACTGGGCCGATGTTGCCTCTGCTGGGGGGCAGCAGCGAGCAGCTCGGCGGCAACGCTTGCTGCAAGTCGCGCTACTTCGCCGCGAGGTGGCACACAACAACGCCCGGGCAACTGCAAGCGACTTCTGCGTGGGTCAACTCCTTCCCTCTTGCGAATCGCCGTATTCCTGAGGTGCCGCGTTTTTGTTGCACTGTTAGATAGTAGGTAAAGCTGGCAGGTTCTCATGCATGGCACTGTCATGTTTTGGCCCGTAGGCGAGCACATTCTGGGAGCTGGAGCTGCATAGCTTGTGCTGCAGCTCCGAGACCGGTTTCTCTAACGATTACTAATCAGCATCACTTGCTGCAGCTGTCGATTGAAGACCTTGGCTGGCTGGACACTCGCAGCAGCTGAGTGCACCTGCTTTGTAGTCTGTTTTTATTGCTTCTTTGTTTGCTTTTACTGCGATGGTGGCAGCTGATTTCAGTTTGGGATCAAAGCTAGTGCTGCAGGCCAGGCAGTGCCTCCATGCAGTACTCTGCGAGCGCTGGTTGTGTAGCCGTCCTTTATGCTCCAATGACTGCCAAGCGATGGCTCTTTCGCCGGTGTCGCTCGGTACCATTTAAATGGTCGATCCGACTCAGTGCCTGAATCAAAGGTTCTGCTATGCAGCTCTAGGGTCGGGCTAAGTGCCCAACCACATGAATGAGCTGCGTTGTAAAGAAGGAGACATCTTTGAGACTTCCTCCTGCTTTCTCTCTCTGTCTCTCTCTCTCTCTCTCTCCTTGTTACTTACCTGTACAGTAAGTTTTCCGAAATTGAAATCTCGGAGATTTAAAAAAGGCGACTTGGCCTTCGATCTTCTGGCATATTAAAGTATGTAGCTAGGACGCACTTGGTTTGTCCTGTGTCTTAGCCCAGAGGTAGGGTGATCGCTAATCAGTACCCGAGTCGTGGGTTCGCGTCATCCTGTGGACGATCCTTAATTGACCACTGCAAGCTGTAGTGATAGTCGTTAAGGCTCTTCTGCTGCTATACACGTGCGTTCAGTCAGATAACCTCTGACCTGTTTAGGGCAGTGGGGCCTCCTCCCCAAATATGAGCCATAGACATAATTGATGACCTCAAAGGCACTTTGGCCTTCGATTATTTCAGAAGTTTGTAAAACCTCTTGGGAACAACAGACTTTGTATGAAGTCCCAGTTATACCTCAATAATTTTCGCGACATTCACTTCGTTTTAAGGATGACCATAAATATTTTTGCTATACAGTAAAATATATGTATCTGGAATAGATTGTGTGGGTAGTAGACTGCGACCAACCCGTTGTACCTAACATCCGTATGCCGCCCCAGTCCAGAGCGACTATTGGGTGGTAGAAAAAACTGAAGCTATGATGGACGATTAGCTTCTTTCTTAAGATAATGTTAAGATGGCGATCTTTTCTTAGATTGTGTTTAGAATGTGTGTTAATTTATTTAGCTTTCTTAACTGAGAGTTGTTTAGTTTTTATTCCTGAGTCATTCGGTTAGCTTTGTCCTGACTCGAGAACTCACAACTTGTTCTCTATTTTAATGGTCTATTGGAAACCCTTAGTGAGATGCCACTTGCTCCTGATTTGAGTACTAGTGAGAGCAGCAAAGCAAAATTCAGATATTTTTCGCCAACGGTAACACCAGACTTGTGTTCTGTTTTGAGCGTGCTGGGAAACGTTGCCTCTGCTACAACAGGAGATTCCTGACGCCGAGTAGTGCCGAAAGAAATCGGATGCAAGCAGCTGCACTTGAGGTCATTCGATAATGTTTTTGAGTAAAGCGGTCGATACAGAGTACAAAGGAAATGCAGATGAACCAAACAGCGATTCGGTAACGAAATGCTATCGACGAACGTGCCACTGCAGGCAGGTCTCTCGGCTCCTTACTCCTGCCTGAGGAGAAGAGTAAACGGCGAGCACCCGTGCGGCAGCAATGCACAGCACCGAGTTTGATTGTTCAGCGCTGCGATCCTCGGACAACGGTGAGTTTCCGAGAGACGGTCACACATGCTGCTCAGGCTCCCTCGCCAAGAAGTACACTTTCTTTTATCACGTCTACCACAAGGCACGCTATCGCCGGCGTGTTAGAACCGACTGGAAGCTAATGCAGGAGGAAATCCGACATTTCAAAATCTACGACTCACCAGCGGTCAAGTAATCAGTCGCGCAGTTTACCTCGTGAAGCGCGGATAGATGGCTGAAATTGGCTACTGCCACACTTGATCCTCGTCGCAAATTTGACATCAACTAATGGCCATCTACGGTGTCAGAGCCGCGATTCTCATCGAGGGTGCAAGACCAGCAAAATGTTTGTGCGGGGACAAGGGACCTGCAAGATTTTCATCTAGGCGATTCTAGAGCGCAAGTAATGAAAAAGTGCAGCGAAAAATCATTTCATGTATTTGACACAAACTCGGCGATTGGTCATCGAGTGGAACGAAGACATCAATAACTTTATAGTCGGTGACGGTCGGGGCGTGGGAGTAGGAGACGGCTCATGTCGCCGAGCTGGTTTGGTCCAGCGGATAAGGTGCTCGCTCCGACCAAGGTCTGGCTGAGGTCGTGGGCTCGAGCCCCGAGGCATATGTGAAGCGCCTGAATAGAGATTAAGTTCTCTTGGGGCGCTATATAAATGAATTTTATTTTATATTTCATGTCATTGCCTCAGTGTATGGGAGCAGATGCCCCCATGCCCAATCACTGGCTCCGCCACCAGTCGTCTCCCAGGCTGTATCCCAAATGTTAAATAGGCAACAAAAGGCCGGAAGATGTTGAATTCGTAAGCGCCGTATTCATACCAGCTTGCTTCCATACTTGGGGTCATTGCTCCTTCATCCATCGTTTGCGAAGGATGTCCTTCAAGTAAATGGTCCATGGTAAATGGCAGTTTACTAGAATCTGCTCAGTGAATCTTTTAAAATGGAATTTACTTATTCCCTTGACTACCTCCTCATTTCGATCCCCCAACTGACCCTCTACGTGGCAAGTTTCGCTCTTTAGCCGATTAGCTTTTTGTGCGTCTCGTGTGCCAACTCACATCAAAGGAACCATTCTTGACCATCCTGCAATTTTAGGCTGTCAACTATAAGGATTCCCAGATTCTGCACCTCGGACCGCCGCACATGCGGATCTTTAAGGATTCCCATATTCTGCACCTCGGACCGCCGCGCATGCGGATCTTTATCTCACTGCTGCAATGTGTGTACCCTCCAAAATAAAAAATTGTCAGCGAAACCGTAAAAACCTTGTTATCTGTGAAGCTGTTCAAAAATAGTATCCTCCTTACCACTTCTGCGTAACCCTCCACCTGATCGACCCTTACTTGGGAATGCTGCAATACTAATCTCTTGCTAACAGTCTGACCTAGTTTGTTTCGCTGACTAAGCACGATGTGCGCCCTAGCCAACATAGCTTATGGTTATGTAGTGGTATGGTTGTATATGGTAAACTAGCTAAGAATACTTAGCATTAGCTTGAAAAACACTTACAAAACCAGTATTAACTGTCCACCAACTAGCATATGATGAGTACTCTGTGTCGTATCAATCCGTCACGGCATCGGGCAACTCTAGATTCTGTGGGAACATATAGTAATCATAGGTTCACAATCCAGAATAATGACGTCGACCATAAAAACAGATGCACAATCAAAAAAATATTATCGACCAACTTTCTCCTCAAGCTCACCCACGTCAGGTCCCCCACCTAGCGACCCTTACGGCGATCTAGCCGATCGTTTGTTTATAAAGTATGTATATTTGTTTTAGCGCTCCAAGAGAGCATAGCCTCTATCCAGAGTCCTTACATATGCCGCCGGGTTCGACCCCACGGCCGTGGTCATTAAAGGCATGCACCTTACCCAGCGGCCGAACCAGGACGGCATGTTCGTCAGAATGAATGAAGAAATCAAAGTCAATGCCTGGGGTGACATTCTCCTCCTTGGAGTCTGCTGGCAGCTTTTGCCTTGCTCGTCCACTCTTCTTTAATGTCTGCCCTGACGTGTCCCCAACCCGCATCGCCAAGTTGATCTCCCAGCTCGGTAAGACCCTAAAGCTTATGCTGTCTTATGTCCTCCTACTGAGGTGAGGCCCTGATTGACTGCTGGCCTGCCAAACCAATTGCTACTCAAAAACTGGAGAGCCTGTCTCGTCGAAATCGGCTCGACCAGCACATCTTTCGTTGCTTCTACACGAAATGTAAGTGTCTTTCCCAAAATGACTTGACATCAAATGAGGCCAGCGGCTCCTTTCGAGTCAGCCTTGTTTCATATACTTAGCATTTCGAAGAATAGATCTTGCTTAGCTCCGAAGCTTAGCTCCGAACACCTTGGCCGAGCTGGTCCATGCATTCGAGATATCCTGACAAGACTTCTTTAACATACTGCTATGTGAATGTCTCCCTGGTTAAGGAAATAAAGGCGCTTGCAATTGGTGCAAAACTCGGCTGTTAGGCTCGTCTTTCGCTAACATCAAAACTACCCCATTCTACAAACCACTCACCAATGCGCATTAAGAATAATAATAATAATAATACATTTGATATAGCGCCCTCAGAGAACTCAACCTTTTTCTAGGCACTTTACATTTTCTGCAAAGGAAGCACAATCGAATGGTTGGTGGCGGCATGCTCAATGACAACAAGCATGACATGGTTAGAGGTGACGTGCACTGGGTCAGCATGCAAGTGTGGTTAGTGGCAGCATGCACAGTGTCAGCACGCATAAGCACATAAAGGACGAATCACAGGGACTCACTAAATACTGTCATAAATTGATGCGTTTTAGTTTCTTTTTTAAATTCGTCACGTCAGGAAATGTCGTGAAGCAAGTCGGGAGTGAGTTCCAGGCTTTGGGACCATACGAACTAAAGGCACGGTCTCCAAAAAGTGAGGTTTGTATGAGGCTTATATAACTAATTAGACTTCGAAAAGCGGGCGGCACGATGCTTAGCCTGGTGGGGTAGTGGATCTGATAGGTAGGCTGGAGCCAAAGAATGAAGAGACCTAAAATTGAGTGACAAAACCTTGAAGTCGATGCGTTGATTGACTGGGAGCCAGTGCAGGTCAGCGAGAAGTGGTAAGATGTGACAACTGCGCCGCTCACGACAGACGAGCCTAGCGGCAGAGTGTTTCGCCAATGATAATGCATTGACCATTCTATCAAGCCAACATATCGACTGACGTGTTTATCATTTACCTTTGTCCTTTATCTTTAGGTCACCATACGCTTACTCTGGCCAACCTATCTAAATTATTTTTACACCTGGCTAACCATCACACGGCCAGCTCTTTTGACTTTGGTTAATTACTTGTGCCCCTATGTGACTAGAAATCTCTTGTTGGAGTCCGTGGCTTCAGTATTAATGCTCTAAAAGCTTTTGACTCAGTTAAGCTGAATCACATCGCTGCATCTTCTAATTTGACAGCATTCAAAAAGAAGCTAAAAACCTGCCTTTTTCTTGCAGCCTTTTTTCGCTCTGTCCGGTGCATTGTCTTTTCTGGCGGCTGTGCGTTACGACCCGGTGCATGTCGGGACCGTAAGGGCTGATCTCCGAGTAGTAGTTATAACTACCCAAAATTGTACAGCCAAACCTTCAAAATGAGGCTTAAATTTTGGATACGGGTCCAGCTTTGGTGAACGGTTATTCCCCTATCCATGCTTTATTTGCTTGCCATACGCATGTTTACACACGTCGTGGCATGCCCGCTTCTTTCCAGGACCAGAAGTGACTTTTGTTCGGATACTAGACTATCGTTAGGGATAATTTAATTTATTGCCGCCATATCTGCGGTGGCTAAGGAGTCGATTATCATCGCACTTATCGAATCCTGGGACCGCTGGTCCGTTCTCCGGTGACATTTTCAAAAAGGCAAACGGTGACGACAGGCCACGCGGCCCTTTTCGGTCCACTGACGGATTACTACATCGACTAGCGCGTCGTTCCCAGTGAATCATCTTGCAAATATTGATTCACATATATTAGAGAAAAATTAAAGATTATTTGAACTTTTCATTTTGCCGTTTATAGCTGCGATATGTTTAACTGAAAGCTATGGTAAACCCTAGCGGGTCTGAGCTTATGACGTCCAGCACGTACACTGCAGACGTTGTGCGCTGTTGCAGGCTGTGTTGGTGCTGCCTAAGCGTCTTCTAAGGTTGAGTAAGGCCTAAAAGTGTATAGTTATCTATGCATTATTATTGAATTATTTGTGCGATACATAGCGCTGGCGTACTTTTCTAGCTTGCCTCCATCAACTCTGCCCTCACCTCACCCACTGCCCCTGCTTTTCAAATCCCGCCGATGTATCATGAGAATGTCATATCTCCAATAATAGTTATCCAATCAACTTGAAATTTAGAATTATTTGTGCGTCCACAGCCTCTCACTCGTCTGTCTTTTATATTGGATCTTATTAGATGGACTTAGTTAATGAAAACCTTGTTGATAGCCTCTCAGCGGCGTTTGTCACCATTCTCTTCCAGCGTCTTGCAAATGCAGGTAGACTAATGGTGACCCGATCAATGCAAAATCTGGACCACACGCTCATTGGTGCGTGCCTTAACATTTTATGATGGCTGAGTAACTCGAAATATTTTTCATCATCATTTTCATGCGTTTACACCTTTTCTTGTCTTCTCGGAGTGTTTTCCCCTAAGTGGCCTTCGGTATCTTGTACAGTTTATTGCTTTGCCAAAAAAGGATCGATGTGAAATTAGGAATATAAGTTGGGCTCGCCTGGCTTGTTGTTGTTAGCTACAACTCATTAAAACATTAGCAATAATATTACATTTGATATAGTGCCCTCAGAGAACTCAATCTCTTTCTAGACGCTTTGCATTTGCTGCAAGGGAAGCACGATCGAAAGGTTAGCGGTTCTAGTCTGAGTAAGTATAGCTATTAATGTCCTTAAATGTTCTTGAACTTAATATTGCGATTTCTTTAAAATTTGACATTTTAAATATTTGTTTAGATCCTTTTTAGAAACCATCTAATAACAAACCACGTGTCATGCATCTTTTGAGTCGTTTGGCATAATTTTACAGTACGTGGTACTGAATCTGCCGATTGTGCAACATGACCGTGTTTGGTTGAAGACCTGTGAACAATTTGACCTTGAATCTTACAGATTATCAGAAGTTTAACAGGACAGCTATGGTTGTATCAAACGATTTCTTACGTTACCTTTGTTGCTAATGCCAATTTGCATCCCGATCGTTCCATTGGTCCTTGAGAAATATTAATAAAGTACGCCACCAGGTAAGCGAAGGTCCACAGCAGTGGGCCAAACTCCTGACCCCTATGGCTATTCCCTAACTTATGTAGCCCACGGAGATAGTCTTATTAAGCACGCGTTCTTGCAATTTGTTCGTAGCCATAGAGGTCTAGAAATACGTTAGCTTCCTACTACCCCTCACAGACCGATAGCGCTCTGGTGAGGAGAACTCAATTAAGCTGCACAAGGTAAAGTAAAAAAAACTCGAATGTTACACAGCAATCATGTTTTAATTCATCCTCCTTGTTTCACTGCATCCCTTTAAAGCATTCCCTAGAAAATGGATCGAGTAGCAGCCACGCCCATTTAGTTTTGTCCGTTCCTGAGAAACGGACTTCCCATTGCAGCGCAGCGAATCGAGTAGACGGATCTAACCACCGGCTGAATGAAAACCATGCAATAATTTCTAGGTAATGCTACGGCGGAATGCCTTGAAATTTGGACATGTATATCTTAGCATTTACCTGCCTGTGCAATGCGTGAGTTTCTTCCTCGGCTGTGTGTAGCATATTTTTAGCGCCTCAAATGGATCGCAGTGATTCGTGAGATGCTGCTGATGTAGCGCAAACTTGAAGAATCAATGTGATTCGTATCAAAGTATTTTAATAGAGGTAAGTAATAATAACTGTGATACTAATAATATGTAAATGGCCTTTTATATTGTACCCAATGGAAAAAATCTTTCTGGACGTTTCACGACTTTCTGAGAGAAGCTATAATCGCATGTTAATGACACCAAGGTGTCGCGGTAAGACTAGAATGCAAAAGTATCTGATAAGACAAGTATTTTCCGCTGGTTTTGAGGACGCCTGGCGTGTATCGTGCGATGAATCACGCACAGGTAATCATGCAGAGCACTTACGACCAAGCTGCCAACTTCAGCAGTGCCCAGGGAAAGCTGACCTGACCGCAACAGATGTGTCTTTAGCTGGGAATCAAATTGTGCAGATCAAATGCAGGCGGCGACAGAAACCGCCAGAGAGCGCCACGCTCTCAACGCATACGCGCACTGCAGGCCCGATCGCACGAGGAGATTCCGACTTTGTGCGAGTGACACCGAGACTCCGGAAGCCGCGGAGCGGGGGGGGGGCGGGCGCGAGAGAGCGCACTGGGCGAAGAGCGACGAGGTTGAGTGGACAGGTTCGCGAGCACGCAGAGCGACCTAAATGCCGCAGGGAGAGAGAGAGAGAGAGAGAGACGCCGAGAATTCGATTCGACGCTCGGTACGGATCGCGCGAGGCTCAGGAGGAAGCAGCGCGGCGCCTGAGCCTCGCTGAGCTTTGCACAAGTTGCAGAAGACGTTTCTCACGGACGCTCGCCGCGGGAGCGCTGAATAAAGGGAATCACAGCGATCTAGACTCGCTGCCGCAAGCGCTTGAACCGAGCTCCCGCTTCCGCTTCCTGTCCGCCTGCTGCGAAGCTCCTCTTGCGTCGCCGCGCAGGCAATTCTTCCCCGGACGCCGTCCCCGAGGATGATGAAACCGCGCAGCAGAGCCTCCTCTCTGCGCCTCTGGCAGCGAAACTCGCTTCGGCAACGGCGCACTCGTGGCCACCGTCGACCGCGACACTTAATCGGTGAGCGAAGCGGACGGCTTGGACGCCGCGCGCGCTCGCCGCGAGCTGTTCGACGGCCATCCGCGTCCGCAGCCCGCCCTCGGTCGGCGCGATTCACGCGCGGCCGACTTGGTCACGACCGTTCAATGGCCGGATTTCTCTTCCACCGTTGCTGACCCAGTTCTGCGAAGCGATCGATGAGCAAGACGAGGCGATCGATGAGCAAGGCTCAATATACGGAGCGCGCCGCCGCAGCTGCCGCTAGCGCCGGTGCAATGACCAGGCGCCGGCGCTCGTGGCGATGGCGATTGGGTCGCGCCGACCGGCTATCACCGCTATCTCGAGCGGCTGAACTCTTGGCGCAGGCGCCTTTCCCGCGAGCGGACGTCGTGCGTGCGCGCGCGCACGCGATCCCAATAGAGCGATCTTGCACGCGGGACTAGAAGGATCTGAAGCGCTACACGACAGTGCGCTAGCGCTGGAGGAATGGAAGGTTCGCACGGCATGGTTCACTCCAGTTCCCAGCACCAGAACCCGAATTAGGTCGATCGCGAGCCTCACTTTCGGCACGCCGCAGTGCACATTCGGCGCGCAGTATTACCGCGCCGCAGTGGAGCAGCCTGAGTCGCCCAGGCATTGCTGAAATCTGCGGATATCGGAAATGCAGTCACGACGCTGAGAAAAAAAGCTAAATCTTCGAGGGCACTCTCACTCGCTCACTTTCTGCATCGGGAAAATGTTTCCCTCTAAAAACCAAATGGTACAGCGATAGCATTTATTATAATTAAGCATTGTAAAATGTGTACAGAGAGATCTCAGCGTAAGCGCCTCACGCGAGCCGGACAGAGCCCGTCATCACCGCCGTCGACGTTTGTCCAGCAGTCGGATGCAAGCAGGATGCCGCGGCAACGCGCCGGGGCATCAGCGTCGTTGCACGCGCGTTTTTGGCTTACGCGACTTTGTAAACTTGCGCGCTCCAGCAAACTTTCGCGAAGTCGCTTGCGCGCACCAGCGACCCCTAGCGCCTTAGGTAAAGAGGAAGCTGCGGCAGGAAATGCGCGCCCGATTTAGGTCAGTCGGTCGGGTAAGACGGTCGCATTCCGAGAGCGCGCGCGCGGCGCCGTGAGGGCGGAGCGCCGCGTCGAGTCCGCCGCTTATTATCGATGCGCCGCTGTCGCACCTAGCGGCACGGCGGCGCACACGCCTGAAGCAGCCTCGGTTGATCCCCAGCGCGAGTCACCATGGCAACGCTGGGCATGGCATGCAAGGCCGCGCAGGCCTTGCATGCAATAGTTCAAGTCCAGCGGTCGCTCGATCGAACCACAGGTGCGGATCCTAGCCAGAAACGGCGTCGGCTACAAACCTAATCTCCGATCACCGATCGTGGGTACTCATCCCGGGATTCGGCGTTGCGCCCACTCGCCGCCGCGGCACGAATCGCGGCGCAACGAGAGGCGCGCCGTGACTGCTGCAGTGTCTGCAAAAGGACGCACCTGGGGCGGGAACGGGTGCCGGCGACAGTTGTCTTGAAAACTCGAGTTGGGCCGACCACCGAGCGCGCCGGACACGGTCCGCCACTTGGCGGCCACCGGCGGATGACGCCGCGCCACCGCAAGGCTAGCGCTGCCGCGAGCGATCCGCCGCACTATTTCTCGGAAGGCCTGCAAACGCGAAGTGAGGAACGACGCGACGCGACCGACAGATGCGCCCAGCAAGTTGACTGAGGACGTTCGCGAAGCGATACTGCTGTGGCGGGCGGCGACCCAGCGGGAGGGAGGGCGCGACGCGCGGCGACACAGCAAGGGCGCGTAGCGATACAGCAAGGGCACGCCGCGAATGGCGCACATGGAGCAGTCGCACCCCCACCCCGCATGCGCGTCGTAGCGCGCGCTCGCGCGGCCGCGAAGAGGAGGATCGAGCCCGACAGGCAAAGGCCTGTCGGGCTCGTTGTCGTCGTCGCAGCGTGAACAGCGACTAGCTTTTGTCGCTTACCGAGTCCGCCGATTCTTGACTTACCCCGCGCGTCACCTGGTCGGCATGCGCAGCCTGCGCCGCATGGCGCAACAAAGGTAATAATAATAGAATAATGCATATGATTTCGCCATCAAAGAACTTAATCTCTATCTGCGCACTTTACATACGCTGCAAAGAGAGAGAGAGAGATAAGCTGATTTAGCAGTCTCATTTATATAGCGGCAAAAGAGCTTTAACGGCTACCGCCGCCGCTTGCAGTGGGCGCAATAAAGGATCGCCCACTGCAGGACTCAAACCCACGACCTTGGTCGTAAAGAGCGAGCACCTTGCTCCTGGAGCCTTCGTGTCTTCGCGGCCGGCATAAGCGTGCGTCCTCATCGCCGGCGCGGCGAGCTTGTGCCGTCTGCTATGGTCTTTGCAGTGGGGGGGGTGGGGGGAGGGTCATCCGCCCTCACCGCGGAGGCAGCAACGGAGCGCGCAGCGGGTCGGACCGAGGCAACGCCGCTTAGAGCGCGAGCGCCGAGCGTTTTTCGCAATGGCACGCACGGCGCAGTCGGTTCGCAGCGCCAGCAGCGGCGGTGCAGGGGTCGACGCGACTTGCAATCGCCGCCGCTGCCGTGCATCGCCGTCAGCGGCGGCGGAAGGATCGTTCGCGGCGCGCCGCGTGGCGGTCGACGGCGCGCTCCGACGCCGGAAGCTGTCTCGCGCGAACTCTAGCGACGTTCGCAGAGGTTCGCGTCGGCTCGTCTGACGTTCGCGAGCCTGAGAGATTAGCCGCGGTCGGCGCACGCTCACCTTTGCCCGCGAGCGGGCGACCGGGCGGCGCCGCGAGTTACAATGCTCGCGCGCGCGCGCGCGCGCTCAGACGCTCCGAGGACCCGACGTCGCCCGGGTCGCTTCGGTAACTCGCGCGACGCGCAGCCGTGGCGGCGCGCGGCAGAGGCGCCGCCGCCGCGTATCCGCGATGAGCCTCAGCGCGTTCGGCGCGGAGCGGTGCACGGCTGCTGAGAGTCTCGTCGGTTTCCGCGATGCCTCGGGATTCTGTTGGAGCAATTAAACTGCTGCCACGGTGGCCTTTGCGGCGAGCGCCGCGGCAGCAGGAAGAAGTGCTCCGCCGGCGTCGGAATCCGCCGACGATTCGGAGACGCAGCAGGGCGCGAAGCGGCGAGCGGCGCGCATGACGCGATGCGCCGCCGTCGATTGAATGTCGCAGCTGTCCGCGAAGTTTTCTTCGCCTCGTGAGCGCGGCAGGCGAGGGCGACCGAAGAGCGAGCTCACACCCCGACCCAACCGCCCCGCGGCCCCGCCCCCGCCAATGCGAGGTAGTCTCTCTCTCTCTCTCTCCTCCCTAATGCTGCCCGCATGTTGAGCAGAGAGAAATAATTGGCGCCCGTCGTCGGATCTGTTTACGTCGCCGCATTTCGCAGAAGTTGCGCTCGTGGGCGCCGGTGGGAGCTGCTTAACGGCTTGCGGCCAGTCTGCCGCCACCGCCTGGGTTGCTCAACGCCGGCTCGCCGGCTGCCGCGCAGCCACGAGCGCGCACGACGATCGCAAAGCGCGAGGAATTTCGAATGCAAGCCACGACGCGCGTGCCCAGAGCTTTGAGTGGAAGCATCCAAGTTTCGGCTTCTCGAAAGCTGAGCAAAGCGCTGCCGCTTCGTAGCTCGTACGCTCGTAGCGCGCCGCGCAGCGGATGCGCGCCCTCCACGCATTCGCTGCGACACGCGCGAGCCGACTGAGCCGACTGAGAGCGGCAGGAATGAGCAAGCAGTCACGATAATAATAAAAATAATAATAGTGATAGGAAATTTGTACAGCGCACTTCCTGGAACTAGATTTTTCTCTAGGTACTTTCCGTACGTAGCAATGGAAGTATGTCAAGCAGTGGCTGGCGCAATGGCGGCCGGATGTGCGCACGGTCAAGACTGCGCTGGCAGCGATTGGCAGACTAGAAATCCGCGCGATCTGTCCTCGAAGTTACCATGCGACGATTAGCGCCTCAATCCCGGGCACTGTCTGTTGTCTCTTAGCGACACGTCAAAAAGAATCAATTAAGTTGGTTTCACTTGCCATGATAGCCCTAGCGGCAGAGTCATATATTTCGCGTTTTTAAATTCCATGCGAGCGGCCAGCGTCAGCGCGACAATAATAATAATAATGTACTTGATAAAGCGCCCTCGGAGAACTTAATCTCTTTCTAGGCTCTTTACATTTGCTGCAATGGGAAATGCAATTAAATGGTAAGTAAAATCATGCCTGAAAAACAAACAAAATGAATAACATGGTTAGGGGTGACATGCACAGGGTCAGCATGCAAATGTGGTTAGTGGCAGCATGCACAGTGTCAGCACGCATAAGCACATCAATGACGAATCACAGGGACCCACTAAATGCTGTCCTAAATAGGTGTGTTTTTAAGTTCTTTTTAAATGTGGTCAGGTCAGGGGATGTTCTGACGCAGGTCGGGAGGGAGTTCCAGGCTTTGGGAGCATACGAACTAAATGCACGGTCTCCAAAGGATTTGAGGTTTGTACGAGGTATTTGTAGACTTTTGGATTCCGAAAAGCGGGTGTTACGATGCTTGGCCTGCTGGGGTAGTATATCTGAGAGATAGGTTGGAGCCATAGAATGAAGGGACCTAAAAGTGAGCGACAAAACCTTGACGTCAATCCGTTGCTTGACTGGTTGCCAGTGCAGGTCGGCGAGAAGTGGAGTAATGTGGCAACTGCGACGCTCACAACAGACAAGCCTAGCTGCCGAGTTTTGCACCAGCTGCAATCGCCTGATCGCACATGCTGGTAGGCCAGTAAGCAGTGAGTTGCAGAAGTCGAGACGAGATGTCACGAATGCATGGACCAACTTAGATGTGGTATCCTTATCTAAACAAGCCCGAATTTTAGCAATGTTATGAAGCTGAAAATAGGCAGATTTGACCGTGGAGCTGATATGGTCGTCTAATGAGAGGTCGCTTTGGAATATGACACCTAGATTTCGAGCTGATTCAAAAGGAGATATGCTGGCAGAGCCAATTTTGAGCGTCAGCCTTTTCAATTTCTGAATCACACTCGGTTTGCCCATGACTAGCAAGTTAGTTTTATCATCGTTTAGTTTTAGAAAATTTGCTGCCATCCATGTGCGGATGTCATCAATGCATGCAGCAAGTGAGTTGAGAGAATTTGAGGTGCTCGAAGGCTGGGAGGGATCAAAGCAAAGGTACAACTGAGTGTCATCCACATAGAAGTGAAAGCTTAGATTGTGCTTGGCAATCACATCAGCAAGAGAGAGAGAGTATAAACCGTGAAAAGAACCGGACCTAGCACGGATCCCTGAGGTACTCCATATTTCAGAGCAATGGCGCATACAACTAGCAGCGTCGACGCTTCCAAAGAGGCGCTACCTTCACGCTTTCCATCGCGTTCGCATTCATATCGCGCTGTTCGCGCTCAGGTCGGCACTTTCGGCTGTTACTTACAAACGTCGCGAGCGGCTTCCAAGTTTGAAAAGAACTAGGCCGCAAACGCAGCGCTGACGGTGACGCGCAACGGTGCTGGTCTCAGCCGACGCGAGACCAATACATGCGACGCCCAAACCTTGTATCTCGGCTCATGAATTTTAGGTGCCCCAACAAGGCCTGCAGGTAGCAGCCGACAGTAGCGGACGGAACACGGCAGCGACGACGAGCCCCCTACCTTAGCAAAACAAGTCAAATCCACAGCCGCGTGGTTAAGTCTATCTATAGAGAGTGGAGATGGCTGCGCACGTTCAGAAGCGGCCGTGACGTACATTAACGTGGCCTAGAACTCAAAGCAACTCAGATGCCTTGGCCAAGTTCGGAAACACAATCTGCTGCATACGGCTTTTTTATGCGGCATCGGCTTTCATGCGGCCTTGGCCAAAGATTACCGCACTATATCGGTTCCTAGAAGCTATAATTCAGGAGCCGCGAACAGTGAATGTCAGTCGTTATGCGTCTCGGTTTTAGCTTTTTGCTGCCCTTTAACCCCGTCAGCGAAGCGGCAGCAGCTGTGCACGCCACTGCGCGGGCACCGTGCGTGCAGGCCTCACTGCGAACCTAAGAGAGGAGTACGACTAAAGAAGTGCCTTCGCTATGCGCTTCTTTCTCTTCAAATTTACGTTTAAGCCGCGTCGCTGTGTGCACGCTCGGCTCGCGTGCTGACGCGCGATCGCTTCCTCCGGTCAGAGTTAAAGGCGTTCCGAGGCGTTCCGTCGGCGCGCGCACGAGCCGTCCCTGTCGACAATTCTGCGGCGGCTGCCGCTGTGACGGCTCCGAACAGCCGAGCACCGAGGAGCCGCCACCGCAAACTGCGGCGCCGCCGAATTGTTAACGTCGAGAATGAATTCGGCGTGCTCGCGACCGCAGACCGGCCCGGCTATCGCCCGCGGCTTACGACTCGTGGCGCTTGCACACGAAAGCAGACGCAGGTGAACACGCACGCCGCCGCCACCTCGGCGGCGGCGGGCGTGCGTCGTCAATATTGAAGTGCGGTGAATAAATTACGCCGTGCTGTCGTCGCCTTAATCCCGGAGAGAGTCGTCTATCGATTGGGAGGCTGCTAGCGCGAGCGGCGACGCGTCACTGAGCGCGACGGACGCAGCTGCGCGCCGGCGCCTATCGGGTCGCACTCATCCAGCCACGGCCGCGCGGTCGCGTCTGCACGCCGTCGCCGCCGCCGCCGCCAGCGCGCTGACGACGGAGCGTTGGCCGAGCACGAAGGCTGCGGCTGCGGCCGGCGACGCGTCGCCGAAGTCACGATGCCAATTGACGACGGGCACAGAAAAAGTTGCCGCGGCTCGGTGAGCGCACGCGCGAGGCCGTGTGCTATCGCCGCTGCCGCCGCTGCCGCCGCTGCCGCCGCTGCTGCCGCCGCCACCGCCATTCCCTGGCGCTCGCACGACGGGCGAGTCGCCGCCCGGACGCAGCCGATCGAGCGTCGCGTCGCGTCCGAGGCCGCGGTGACTTTTCCCGGCTCGCTTTGACTTCGCTGCGGGGTAGAATATCGCGAGATGGCGCTGCTGCTCCGCTATTCCGGAGCTCACCGCTCTGGTGCTGTGCGCTCATTTCGCCGAGGCCTGAGAGCGCGTGCGCGCGCGCCGGCGCTAGGAATGGGCGTGGGCAGCCGACCGTATGCTGCGGTCAGACGAGCGCGTCGACGGCACCGGAGCGCCGCGCCCGTAATTAGCGACTTGCACGCGCGCGCGGAGCGGCTGTAAGTGACCGGACATGTGATAGCAGCAAAAATCGTCAACATATTTACCGCATTTTGCCGCGTATAAGCCTCGCTTTTCCCAAAATTTGAGTTCAGATAATGGAGAGGGGGCTTATGCATGCATGGGTGGTCACTTATTTTTCTTTTAATGTTGCTCTAAATAACGTACCTACTTTGGATGCATTTCCAATACGCGAATGCATTTTAATGCATTTGTGACATTCCAAATGCAAGGGCCGGAACGGATGGTGACGCAGTCTACGAAAAGAATGGCGACGACAAGGATGATAACAATGATGATAACGGAGTTTCCACCAAATTTCAAGCCTGCGATATGAATGAGGTAGATCGAGAGGGTATCGCCACCATTCCGGATGCAGATGATAGTGAAAGTGACACGAGTGAATATTATGAGTCTTGATATTGTTCAGTTCATTCAGTTATTGAATATAATTTTTTTTCTCCAAAATTGGTTCACAATTTGGGGGCTTATACGTTGGAGGGGGCTTATTCGCGGTAAAATACGGTAATTTTGAAGGTGACGCCCATGAGTTTGTTCGTAAGACCGGTACTGTATCGTCAATCCGTAATATTTATAGCACTACTACGACGGCACGGCTACGATGAGTTGGTCATATCTGTCTAAAACGGGATAGTTGTATAATTTGCATATGTAGTCGCAAGATGCACTCTTAATTGTTGAAATTTAACAGTAATCTATGCATTGAGTTATTAAATTTCGCTGATCAGTCTTTTGATTAGCGCGTTGTTTAACTGTAAGTTTAAACGCTGTGGCGATGATCTCTTCGCGAAACGGATAGAAATGAAAAGCCTGACCTTGAAAGTCAGTCGGCGACGGTCGGCCGATCGGTGAATCATCATTACGGCCGAGCCTTTGCGCAGCTATGCAGTTACAAGGTTCACTGATTTGACAGCCTCATTTGTATAGCGGCAGGAGAGCCATAACGGCTATCGCCGCAAAAAGCGTGCGAGGGGATTTCGCAATCGGCCGGTTAACGGCTGGCGCCGCACCGCGAGGGGCCGCGCACGCCGTCGCGGTCGCCCAGGTCGCCCTCGCTTCGTCATTGGGAACCACCGCCCTACGTTCCGAGGTCACGGCGGTCGCCCCTGAGGTCAGCCTCGCGAGCCGCACGTGCGTTCGTGGCTCGCAGTGAGGGCGTGGCGGGCCACGGCGGCGGCTCTGCGGCCGTTCGGCTAGACAGTCGCGCCGGCTTCCGCCCGACGCGGTAACGCGTAGCGAAACAGTTTCCCGGCACCGGCCGCTGGCGGCGGCGGCGAACGAAAAGCCGCCGCCGCCGCCGCCAGCGCTTCCTGCGCGCACTATCTTAGCCGCAGCCGCTGGTCGTGCTGGTCGAGCGAGCGCTGCCCCGCGCCGCCGCCGCACTCGTGTCAGCGCGAGCGAGCGCGCGGGAGGGGGCGGGCGGGCGGTTATCTTGCGGTCGCGGTCGCGACTGCGGCTACTGCGGGTTCGCGCATATTTTTAGACTGCTCTTAGACCCATCCGTCTTCCCCCACCCCTTTCCCAATCGGATCCTTCTTCCGGGCTGGAGCCGCCGGCGTCCGCCGATGACGAGAAGTCTAGTAACAGCCCCTCACCTCCCTTCGATGCATCAGCGGCGGCAGCGGCGGCTGCGGCGGCGGCGGCGGCGGCGGCGGCGGCTGCGGCGGCGGTGGCGGCGGGCGCGCCCACGGCTGGTTGGTTGGTTGCTACGTGTTAATGACATTCGACTGCGCATGCGAGCGCAGCCCCTTGAAATGATAATTCGCTGGCGCCGCAGTCGCCGCTGACTCGAAGCAGGCGGCCGTAGCGTCGACGCACTCGCCCGCCAGGTCGCTGGCTGCATTCGTCGCGGGAGGGTATAGTTCGCCAACCGTACCGCCGCCTTGTCGATCCGTCACGTCGCGACGCCGATCCGCGCCAGCTGCGCCGCCGCGCTCATCCGGCGAAGAGGACGTGAGCCCGAGACCCGGCGTCCGCGTGAGGCGCGCGCCGCCGTCGACGGCGGCGGCGTCCCGACTCAGCGGCAGAGACAGTAATCGCGAGACAAGAGACGGAGGCAGAGACGACAGAGCCGGCCGAGAGACAGCAGCCGTTCGGTGCTCTTCATCGCAACGGGCTGGGCTGCGCCGCTAATCGGCGACTGTCGAATCGGTCAGTAAGCGCGTCACAGCCGCCGGCGCGCGCGCGTCCCCGCTTGCGTTTCGCCCGCACGCGCGACTCGCGAGCTCGCTCGCGCTTTCCCGAATTGGCAAAAGATTCGGTGCGCCGGCGAACTTCCAACTCCCCTCCCCGTCTCGCCCGTACTGGGGGTGGGACGGACGACGGCGGTAGCGCACTTGGCCGTCGGCAGCGTGGCGGGTGGCGGCCTGTGCCGAGTTCGAGCGGCGAGCCGAATGTCAGTCGCTGCGTCGTTTCAGTACCGCAGCGAGGTGGGAATGACAGGCGCGAGCCGAGGCTGCGGAGGCGGCGGGAAATTGGCGGCGGCGGCGTTCCTGACGCTGTGCGTCGCCTCGGCTGCAGTCGGCGGCGCGGCCGCGGCCGCCGAATGGAACACGACGTGCCCCGACCGCTGCGTGTGCCACGTGGGCTTGGGCTGGTCCGAGGCGACCGGTGACCTGCTGCACACCGTCTCCTGCTTGGACGGCAGCCTCGGCGCGCCGCCGCCCGCTCTGCCCGACGGCGCTCAGCGCCTCGTCATCGTCGGCGGCGCCCTGTCGGAGCTGGGTGGCCTGCGAGCGGCGGCCGCCGCGCGCGGCGCTCAGCTCGCGGAGATCGACCTGTCGAGAAGCGAGCTCGAGCTTCGCGGCTTGCAGTCCCTTACGACCGGAAGCGCCGGCGGCGGCGGCGGCGCCGCCGCCGCCCTGCGCGTCCTCGTTCTGAACGGCAACCGCCTGACGTCGCTGCCGGGCGCCACGTTCGACGGCTCGCTATGTCGCGGCCTCGAGCACCTGGCGCTGGCCGACAACGGCCTGCTGTTCGCGGAGGACGACGCCTTCGCCGGCCTCGCGCGCCTCAAGACGCTGCACTTGCAGCGCAACAAGCTGACGGCCGCGCGCGCTGCCTGGTTCGCCGGCCTGCCGCTCCTGGAGAGCCTGGACCTGTCCGACAACCGGCTCGCGACGCTGCCGCCGGGCGGCGCATTCGCACGCATGCGCAGCCTGCGCGTCCTGTCGCTGGCCAGCAATCGCCTGACGGCGCTGCCCGCGACGGCGCTGCCGCCGTCGCTGACCGAGCTGCAGGCGCAGAGCAACGCGCTGCGCGCGGCGCCCGACGTGAGCCAGCTGACGCGGCTCAAGCTGCTGCGGCTCGACGCCAACCCGATCGCCGAGCTGCCGGCGCGTGCGATCGGCGCGCCCGCGCTCGTCGAGCTCACGCTGGCCGGCATGCCGCGACTCGAGGCCGTGCACGCGGCCGCCTTCGCCGGCTGCTCGCGCCTTCGGCTGCTGAGGCTGAACGACAACGCGCGGCTGGCGTACGTGGATGAGGCGGCGCTCGACGGCCTCGCCGAGCTGACGCACCTGCACCTGCACGACGGCGCCCTGCGCGTGCTGCCGTCGGCGATACGCGACGGCGCGCCCAAGCTCGAGGAGGTCTCGCTGTACGGCAACCCGCTGCAGTGCGGCTGCCACGCCGCCTGGATCCGGCGCAGCCTCAACGCTACGGCCGCCGCCCCTGCAGCGGCGGCGGCCCAGGAGAGGCCGGCGGGCGGCGGCGGCGGCGACGGCGGCGGCGGTTCGAGCGTACGCTTCATCGACGGCGACAAGATCGCGTGCGGCTCGCCGCAGTTCCGCAGCGGGCTCGCCCTCGCATCGCTCGCCGAGTCGGATCTGCTCGGCACCTGCGCGCCGGTCGTGTTTCCGCTGTTCGGCGACGGCACGCGCACGGCTTCCGTCGGCGACGACGTGCGGCTGGCGTGCAAGGCGGTCGGCGCCACGCGACTGGCGTGGTTCGGTTGCGCCGGTGGCGACGCCGCTGCCTGCAACGCCACAGCAGCGGGCGGCGGCGGCGGCGCGTCGCTCGCCCGAAGCTCCGAGCTCCGCCTGCAGGCGGTGCGGCCAGCAGACGACGGCGTCTACGCCTGCGTCGCCACCGACGCCAGAAACCGCTCCGACTCGGCGAGCGTGCACCTGCAGGTGCTCCGCAGTCGGCTCTACGTCGGCGTCCTGAGCGCGACGAGCGACAGCCTGCTCGTCCGGCTGAGCGCGCTGCACGACCGCCGCAGAGGCTACCGCTACGGCCTCGCGTACCGCCCGACGACGGCCGGCGCCGCGGTCGTGCGCGTCGTCGCCGCCGCCGCCGACGACGACGACGACGACGCGGTGCGGCATTTCACCATCAGCGGCCTGCAGCCGAATGCGACGTACGACGTGTGCGCGGTCCTGTACGGAGGAGGCAAGGAGCGGCAGGCTCTCGACGAGCGATGCGTCACAGCGACGACGCGCCCGCTGCGACTCGCCTCGCGCCGCACGGTCAACGACGGCTCCGCCGCCGCCGCCGCTTCGTCGGCTTTGACGCTGCCTGACAGCGGTGGCGGGCGGCGGCTGTCAGGAGCGGCGATCGTGGCCTGCGCGTGCCTGGCGGCCGCGCTGCTCGCCGCCTGCTGCGCTGCGGCGTACGTCGTCCGACGGCGGACGCTGCTGCAGCTGCGGGGCGGCGGCGGCGACGCGCGGAAAGTCGTCGTACAGTATCGGCCCCAGCGGGCGGCGGCGGCGGACGACGACCGGATCGTCATGACCACGGCCGACTTGCTGGCCGGTCGCTGCTACAGCCCCGCGACGACGCCGCTGTGCGCGTCAAACATGGCTTTCGCGTAGTCGCGGCCGACGCTCGCGCGCCACTTTCCTCTCGTCGCGCGCTTCCGCCAGCGGCACGTCCGCTTCGAGCGAGGCCGCCGCGGTCTTCCGGTCTCGCCCGGAGACCCGCGCGCGCCTCCTGCTGTGCGCACCGATCTCGGAGCGGAGCCGAAGCGACGCGGCCGAAGCCGAGCGACGACTCGGACCTTCCGTCCTGACAGGAGCCGCTCTACGACTTTTCCAGTAGTCGCGACGTGCCGCCGCGCTAATTTACCGCTCTCTCTCTCGCACGCGCTCGGCGCGCGCAGGCGCGCGCGCGCGCTCGCCCACATCGCTGCGTTCGCGCGGAGCGTCGCGGCGACTTTCCCACGCTTACCGCCCGCTGCTTGCTCGCACCGGTCAGCGCGCAGGCCGCGGTCGAGTGCGCTAATGACGGGTGCTCGTTGTGACACCTGCAGGGCGGAGCGCTCTCGTCAGCGAGTGCGCTCTTTTGTGCCGCCTCCGCGACCGGGCGTCGAGGGTCCGAGCGACGAAATTGGTACTTGCGGTCGCCAGCCTCCAAAGAGCGTTTACCAGATTGCGCCGCAGGTGGCAAACGCAGCCGACCTTTTCTCTATTCGTGCACGACAGCGGCAGCTGGCCGCGAGCGCGAAGCCCGCGACCGCCCGCCCACCGCGCGCGCTTCGTGGGGACAGTCTGGTCGCGGTCAAGCTAGAGCCTGTCGCGGAAAAGAGAAAAGTAATTAAATACTAGAAATACAAGCAGCTGTCGAGACTTATCGAGCGAGACCTTCGCGAGACGAAGCGCCCGCGAAGCGTCCCGCTCGAGATCAAGCGACGCTTCCGCGGCCGCCGCCGCCGAGCGTACTGCAGCACTAGGCCGGGCAGTCTCTCGCGACGCTCGCCACGCCACCTGGCGAACCGTGCGCCGAAAGCGAGCCTCGCGCCGACGATTGAGCAAGAGCGCGGGCGCCACCGGCTCTTCTTCTAAGCGGGCCCACCACCGGCCACTTCGCTGCCCGCGAGAGCGCCACAGTCACGCCCCGTCGACGACATCGCTGCTGGCTGGATCGGAGCATCGGTGCTCGGCACCACTCGCTGAATCGAAGCACGAAAATAGGCGCCGATAAAGTCGCACCGATGGCTGTTGCCTTCACGGAGCTGCGAGAGCGTCGGCTTCGCGTCGACGTTCGCTTAGACAAAGTGCACCGTTCTTAGACCGAGGAGCTCTAGCAAATAAAAAGCATAAGCAATTTGTATAGCGCCCGACAGGGTCTCGGTGAGACGGAAGAGTCATCCTGAGACCAGGCAGCGATGCGAAGAGAGTCGGCCGACGAGAGTGGAGCCCTCTGTCGGAGTGCATCGAACTCGCAGGGCGTCGGTCTGCGCGTCGCTAGCGGCGCCGCCCGCTCCCGCCGGTCGCCAGTGCGGCATTTTTCTAGTTAGCGCCTGCCTCGCTCGGACCAGATTCCAGTCGCATTTGCCCGCCGCTCTGGCGCCATCCTCTCTCTCTCTCTCTCTCTCTCTCTCTCTCTCTCTCTCTCTCTCCGGCAAAAATGCAAGGGCTGGCGCCGTCTCGACCGGGTTAGCATCCCGATTTGGCCATTTTTCTGCACACATTTCGCCGCGGGGTTCGCGTGTGCTGACAGTTGAGATGGACGCGGTCGAGCAGCCTGTTGAACGCGCCCCAGACTGGATAGTGCGCCCCCCCTCGAGCGCCGGAGCTCGAGAGACACGGACCGCAACAGGGGTCTAATGCCTTCCGGCCATCCGGGTAGCTGCGAAACTACGAACTACGCGCGCGTCGTGATGGGGCCGAAATACAAGAGTCCGGAAGGCAGTTTGTGAAGTCTATCAAACACAGGATCTTACTCTTTCCAGGAACCGTTTCTCGCTGCTTCGGTACAACAGAAGGAAGATCCCTTTCTCAAGCTTTACATTGGTGTGCGCGGCGTCTTTTAGCGTCTTCACGAGGGAGTGGCTCCCATTCCCGGACGACGCTCATCAGGGAATTTCTGCAGCCGCTCGACTAGCTCGCGATGGCAGCGCTTTCCGGTGCGTCGTCGGTGCGCCGCCACTGGCCAGGCACTGGACCGACGCCTGGCTGCAGGCCAAACAAATGGCGGTCGGCGGCTCGCTGGCTCTGTTTAACGCCGTCGATGACCGCCGGCGGCGGCGCCTCGCCCGGCGAGTGCTGCGGGACCGGCGCGGGCGATCGGCCGCACGCCCGAGCTCTAGCGACCGCAGAGGGTCACGCGAGTGACCGGGCGGCTGAGGCCCGGGAGCGAGACGCGCGTCGTTCCGGAAGCCGGCGGCGCAATAGGCTTGCAGCTGTCCCGTTCGCTCTCGCGACGAGCTCTCGCGAATGAATCGGGCAGCTCAGCGTCGCCCTCATCGTCCTCCGGCGCCCGCTCCGTGCGCGCTCTCGCTCTCGACTGACTTTCGCGCGCACAGCGCCGGAGCGAGGTCCTTCCGTTCGAGCCGCGAACGGGCAGCGGGAAGCGCTTGCAGCCTCTCGCGGCTTCTCGCGCGCGAAAGCGGCTCCTCGCTTGTCTGCAGCGTCGTCTGCAGCAACGCGGCGCCCGTCGACTCGGCGAGGGAAGAAGGAAAGATGCGACCGCTCTTCGGACCGCGGCCGAGGTCGAGGCAGCGCGCGCGCGCAGAGCCTCGAAAGGCCTCGAGAACGAGGCTCCGCGCGATGGCGCGCCGCTCGGCGGCTGCGTTTCGTCAAGCGAACGGAGCGGAACGCGAACGTGCCGCGAACGTTTCCGCGCCGCGCGGCGGCGGCCGCGCGGCGCGGCGCGGCGCTTCCGACGAGTCACGCGAGCTCGAAGCTGCGCTGGACTGCAGCTGGCTGACGGCTGACTGCTCGCGCGCTTTTCTTTTGGCAGGCTTGCTCTGACTCTTGCGCGCGAAGCGGAGTGTCGAGGTCGTCGGCCATTAGCTCCCGCCGGTTGCACTGACCTGAGCGGCGTGGCTATAGCCGGCGGCGCTGCTCCTCCGGTTTTACCACGCGGTGGCGCAGACTCGAAGCATATCTGGCAAGCAATATGGACTTGCTATGTTAATGCGTGGGCGCTATAAGTCGCTGCCGTGTTCCTGCTACTGTCGGCATAAGTGCGTGCATTGGTTCTGCGCCTAAATGTTGCTCGCCGCAATATCAGGTTTAGGCGTCACCAGTATTTGGCGCGCGTGCGCTCACACCAGCAAGCACCGTTGCGAGCCTCTCTCTCTCTCTCTCTCTCTCTCTCTCTCTCTCTCTCTCTCTCTCTCTCTCTCTCTCTCTCTCTCTCTCTCTCTCTCTCCCCCTCAGCACTATCCTTCTCTCTCATCTGTTTCACTTGTACTCAAGTTAATTTTTGCACCTGCTGCCGCATCCCAAGGCCACTCCCCCTGTAAAGCTCCTTCTAGACGATTAGAGGATTCCAACTGGGTTGCCGTTAACGCTGAGCGGGTCCGCTGCACTGCCCCGCCGCGCTTAGCTCCCTGCCCGCCGAGTCAGGTGTCGTTGTCGTGTTTATCCTTACGTCAGATGCTCGTGAGGATTAACAGAATCTTGTTTTTACGGCTGCGATCCTCGAAGATCCGTCCTCTGCGCCGTTCGCAGCTCACTCCGCCCCGCTGAGTTGCACCGGTAGCGGATTGCGGCGTCATTGTGGCGTCATTGCGGCGGCGGCGGCGGCGTCTGCAGCCTGCGTGGCACCTGTGGCACTGTGGCACCACAGAGGAGTGTACCTCCTCGGCGGCGGCGGTGGCGGCGGTGGCGGTGGCGGCGGTGGCGGCGGCGGCGGCGGCGGCGGCGGCCTTCGTCACGGCCGCTGGTCTCGCCTTGCGGCCGCCCTGCCGGTCAAGCGACCAAGCATTCGATGTCGCTGACAGCGCTGTTGCAGCTTGGCACTCGGACCCCGGCCACTGCCGCTGCCGCTGCCGCTGCCGCTGCCGCTGCCCCTGCCGCTGCCCCTGCCGCCGGCCGTCGCACGAGCTTAAACGGGTCAAAGGCGGCTCTGCGCCTACGCCCGCATCCGCCCGCATCCGCCCGCATCCGCCCGCATCCGCCCGCATCCGCCCGCATCCGCCCGCATCCGCCCGCATCCGCCCGCATCCGCCCGCATCCGCCCGCATCCGCCCGCATCCGCCCATCGACGCCCGCATCCGCCCGCATCCGCCCGCATCCGCCCGCATCCGCCCGCATCCGCCCGCATCCGCCCGCATCCGCCCGCATCCGCCCGCATCCGCCCGCATCCGCCCGCATCCGCCCGCATCCGCCCGCATCCGCCCGCATCCGCCCGCATCCGCCCGCATCCGCCCGCATCCGCCCGCATCCGCCCGCATCCGCCCGCATCCGCCCGCATCCGCCCGCATCCGCCCGCATCCGCCCGCATCCGCCCGCATCCGCCCGCGGCCGCGGCTTCGCCAGCCGAGGTTCTGACTCCTGAGAACGGCTTGAGCACGGTCAGCGCCGCGCGCCGCCCCGCCAAGCGGCGTCGCGCCGTCTCGTTTGAGATGGGGGGCGGGCGTATCGTGAGGGCTCGGCAAGTCGGCGATCCAGAGGCTATCGAGCGTACAGACGGCCGCTAGCCATACGCGACCTACCGACTGCTGGGCGGCGGCGGCGGCGGCGGCGGCGGCGGCGGCGGCGGCGGCGATTGGCTCGGCCGACGCGTGGCAGCTGCTGTCGCCCGCGGCGACGCATGCGCACGCGCGCGCGATGAGCCGAGGTGCAATAGCGCGGCTGCAGACGAAACAACCGCGTCTGTACAAACAGCGCGAGCGCGCGGCTGCGTGTGTGCTCAGCGAAACTCGCGTTTCCTTCGACAAAGGTCCGATATCGCGCGGCGCCTCGTTGTAGCGGCGGCGGCCGCCGCTGCAACGAGGCGCCGACTGCAACGAGGCGCCGCTGCAGCGAGGCCGAGGCCAGCCGCAGCGGCGGCGGCGGCGGCCGCCGCGTGCTCCAGGGTTTTTCGCGGCGGAAGCCGACCCCTCGGCGACACCCGTCAATATAGCCTCAGTCTCGAGGAAGGAGCCGAATCTTGACCTTGGACTAGCCCAATGGTTAAGGCCTGATCAAGGTCAAGGTGAATGTATTTGTTGACCGAGGTCGTGGGCTCAAGCCACGTGGCATACGTGAAGCGCCTGAATAGAGATTAAGCTTTCCCAGGGCGCTATACGAGAGTTATATATTTTGCTGAGGAAGCTGAAGAGGTCGTGTCTGCCGCCGCTCGGTCGATACGTGGGGCCGTTCATCGGCCGCGAATGCGAGCCCTTTCACAAAAGAGCTCGCGCACATCTACCTTCAAAATCCCCGCCGCCGCCACCGCCTCTGCCGCCTCCGCCGGCGCCGCGGTGAATAGAGTCATTCAGGAGCCTCGACCGCCGAGCCGCGGCGGCGTCGGCGGCTCCGACGGCGCAGCGTTGGCGGGCGCGGACACCGGTCGACAGCTGCGGGCCACCTGGGACGCGAGCGCCGCGCGACGCCGCTGACGACGGGACGGGAGCTCGGGCATTTTCGCTTAGCGTGCCAGCGTGGCGACAGTTCGTCTGGACGCCTTCGGTAGCGACCGACGGAGACCCTGGAATCGGTCGCGCCACGACAGAGGGCGCGCGCGCGATACCCTCTGCCGACGGCCGGCCGGCTGACGAGCTGTGCAAACGTGGCCGGAGGCGGCGGGTGCTATCGCTTCGTCCACAGACGCGCATTTGCACGACGCTGATCGCACGCCGCTGATCGCACGCCGCTGTTGACCGACACGAGTCGCGGAAGCGAGCAGTCAATACAACCTCCCAGCTGGTGGCGACTGGGACTGCGCAGGGGCCCGCTCACGCAGCGGCCCGCTCACGCAGCGGCCCGCTCACGCAGCCACCGACAGCTTCGCCAAGCAATCGCGCCGTCGCGGCGGCAGCGATGACAGCGCTGTAAGCTGTGGCAGTCAGCGGGAGAACCTCGGCTCTTTAGGGCGGGCAGCTCTTTAGTCGGACGCGATCGCTCATTTTTGTGCGCCCGTGAGTCCTGCACGCCAGAGTACACGTTCTCGGATCTGGGAAAAGAAATCGGATGGCTCTTTCAAGCGCAGTAAAGGAATATATATATATATATATATATATATATATATATATTTATATATTTATATATATATATATATATATGTATGTATATATAATCCTATATATATGGTTATATTTATATTATATATATAGTATATATATACATATAATCCTATATATATATAATCCTATATATATATATATATATATATATATATATAGAATGGCAGGCAATGCGAGGCGGTGAAAAAAGTCGCAGAGCCGCTCCTGCAGAACGATCCGCCGCTGCATAGTAGTCCGTCGCTCCACAGCGGCTGGTCTCTATATACAGCAATCCGTCTCTATATACAGCAATCCGTCACTATATACAGCAATCCGTCACTATACAGCGTTCCGCCGCCGCAGCAGCAGAGGCCGCGCGAGCCTCTGCTGCTGCGGCGGCTCGGCGAGCTGGCCAATTTCTGCGCGCGCACGCGCGCCAGACAGCGAGCGTCGTCGTTGTCGGCATTTTGCCGAGATTGGGACCACGTCCTTCACCTTGAACGGGCGCGTTACCCGCGCCGAAGTCGTTTCTTTTCAAAAGTAGCCGCCGCTGCTGAGCGACAAGAGGTCAATGACGCTGCAGGCACTTAGGCTAGGCGACCGTTAGCATAATCTTTACCAGTTGAGTGAAATTTGATCTTGCTAAATGCTGGAGCCTGCACGTTGGGCTTACATCCTTCCGGATTCTCGCGCGCAAGACTGAGCCCGAGTCCCTCCTCGATCCGCCAAATCGTACCGACTTGAGCTAATCGTAGCGACCGCAGACTGACCAATGGATACAGCATGCAGGATAGTAAACTACGTTTAGGATGACTGGGCTCTAGCGTCGCTAACTCCTTCCACAGGGGTCAGGGAAGCTCCTTCCGCAGGGGTCAGGGAAGCTCCATCCGAGGAGGTCGGGGAAGGTCGGCGTCGTCGTCGTAACCGGCACTGCTTCAGGCTCGCCGTTGTCTCGATTAGCTCGTTCCTATATCATTAAGCATATTTAATCGATAGAGCTCAGTAAAGTAAATTGCCGGTGCAATGTCAAAAAAAGAGGAGCCAAGTGCTTGAAGGACGTTATCGCGTGGCTTACGTGCCTTTCCATGTGTCGGTCGTGGAGGCATGCGATGGCAATTCTTACGCAACGACATCTACTCCCCAACTGCCGACTATGGCACATCTTTTTCAGCGGTCCTGAACTGCTACTTCTATGCTACTCGCTACCTCAACTGCTCTCCTGACTCTGCTATGCTTCCCACTTTCTCTTCGTTGCGTGAGACGAAGTCTGTTGGCTACCGAATGCGTACCGAAAGCCGCTTAGGCTGTGAGTGCGCTATACAAAACTCTCCTGCGTAACACCCACATGGTCTTTATGACTTTGTGGAGTTACTGAAGGAGATACATGACATGACATGACAAGGCCAATTGTATTGCAAAACATATAGTATTTAGTATTTGGATACTTATGAGCAGCTTTAATAAAAAAAGTTCAAAGATTACGAGCTTGGAACTTCGACACGTACTTTGAACTGCCACCCACAACTTTTACATAAACTCGGTCAATTACAAAAGACCAACGGACTCACTGTAAATGGCCGGCTTGACGAGAGCTATTAACAACGAAAGCACCCTGAAGGTTTTCCACTATATTTTAATAGATACTGGACACCAGGAGAAATAGTGTTCGGATGCTCATCTTTTCAAGTGATACTGCAATAGGTTGTTGCACATTTTAAGTGGTACTAAGGTCGGCGCCATCGGAATGCGCCGGCCGGCCGCGCACCTGCTCAACAAGGTGGCAGAAGTGTTTGCGCTGCCCTCGTGATATTGCGCAAACATCTGCCTACACACACTACGCACACGTTGGTGACTCGTTTACAAGAACAAACCCGGCACTGCTGCTGCGTATCTTTACGCCTAGCAGCAGCGCGCATCCTTTACTGCCGCTGCGCGGCGTCGCGCGGCTTTGCGCGGTAGCGTTCGGCGAATCTGCGCCCCCTTGCCAAGAGAGTCCATGGACTCGTCCGACTCGGCGGACGCGCAAAGTTTGCGGAGAAAATCGACGGAGTTGGCCCTACGGCGATTGCTCGGCTCGCCTCCTACGCTGCCTTCGGTGCAGGATGACTTCACCTCTCGCGCGCGCGCGCGTGCACGCTAAGTTGGCCGCTCGCTATTCCACAGCCGTTAGCAGCGGCAATTCACCGGCGGCTGTGGAATTTGACTGGAAATGGCGCATCGCTACCGCCTTGTATGGCGCATTCCGCGGGCCGAACGAAGCAGGTCTGCACAGCTCGTTACTCAGAGTCGACGATGAGAGAGCGGCGTGCGAGCGCCCGGCGGCGCCGTTGCGAAACCCGCGATCGCTCGCTCACGATCGCTTTTATCCCGGACATCGCGCCGCCGCCGTCGGCAGATTTTCTTTCGCGCTCTTACGCGTGCCGACGCTGTCTATGCGCGGATCTCACGGAGCCCACGCAAAACTTCCGCTCCACCCTATTTAAAGTGCGATCGAAGAGACCGGTTCTCTTAGAACGCGCCGCGCATGGCTGACTATTATCATCGTCGCTGCTATTGCTGTTGCGCAGTCAATACGATGCGCTTGGACGATGCGACGCGGCGACAGCCACGCAACTTTTAAAGCACCGTGACTGCTAACAGCTCGCATCGCGTCGGACGCGACCAGGCCATCCAATGCGTACTTGGTTTGCCTGCCTCCGAGCTCGCGCCGATCATTCGATCACGCGGCACGAGTCTCTCGTGCCGCTTGAATGGGTGCTCGCGTCGCCGCTAGTGGCGCTTGTGTGGCCGCTAGTCAGCCGCTACCCGCAGCTAACGACTCTACCGACTACTGGCGGCGCTTCTCACTGACGATAGCGTCTGTGGCGTAGACGAAGAAGCTCTCTAGAGCGCAAACTTGCGTCTGCCTCTGATACAATAATGTACAATTCATTTGTATATAGCGCCCTAAGAGAACTTAATCTCCATCCAGGTGCTTCGCATATGCCTCAGGCCTCGAGCCCATGAGCTCGGCCGTCAAAAGCAATTGCTTTTACTTCGTTCGTCAAAGGCAAGCGCCTTGACCGCTCGACCAAACCAGGACTGTGAATTTTACACCTATCCGCTCTCGTCGTTCGCGCAGACGCGGACGCCGCAGTCGTCAGCATATCGCCTCCAGAGCCGGTGACGATAAGCCGACGGCTGGGGCGGCGCCCGCGCGAGCCGCTGCGACGCTCTCCGCCGAGGCCAGAGCGGCGGCGGTGGCCGCCGCCGCTCACCGGCGGCACTCTATATATTGCTGCGAGCTGGCAAAGGGGGCGCTATTTTAGAGATCTCCCTACGCAACGCGTTTCCTGCCCCGAGAGCACAGGGCGGATTTGCTCGCGCATTTCGCAGAGCGAAATTTTCCCCCGCGCGGCGCACGGCAGCCGACGATTAGCCGCGGTCGACGCCAACGAGAGTGTCCGCCGCCGCCGAGGAGGCAGCTGTCGTCTGCTAACATCGTCCGCTCTACGTCCCGCTTAGCCGATCCGACGCTGGCCAACGCCGGACAGCGCGAGCGGCCGACGGAAGTGATCGCGCGTGCCATTGCTAGAAGGCCATTCCTAGACGCAGAGGAAAGGGAGACGCAGGGCAGCAACGAGGTGCGCCTTTTAATTTCTAAGCAGCATTTTATTTTACAGCTGCATGCGGCTGGGGCTACGGTGTCCGCAATCGGACTCACTCCGCGTCGTCACGCTTTATCTGACGCGAAGACGAGGCTCGGTTGTTTCTGCGGTACTCGTCGGATATGTCGGCAGACGCGATGAAGGGCTATGCTGGGGGTAACTTGCCCGATGCAACGGCGACTTTTCGGCGCAGCGGCTATCTATCGAGAGCACGGGCGAAACGACCTTCACCTGACCCTGGCTGCGTTAAATCGACGCACTCGACGCTACAGTCGTCAGCCAAGCGTTGAGTGCATACAGTGGCGCACGGAGCAGATGGCAAAAGAAGCCGAGACAGCTCGCGAGCGTCGCGGCGCCGACTGGTGAGAGAATAAGGCGTCTCTCAAAGGCCACTGCGACTGCTGCTCTTTTTTCCAGCGCGGTTTTTCGCTAAACTCGACCGAACGAGCGATTGGATAACTTACTATTCCGGCTGTTCCGGGCGCTCGCTGCAGTCGGGCAGAGGTCGTGCTGCGCTGAATTGAGCGCCTGCCTCGTACTGAAGGGAAAAACCGCGGCGCGCCGTTTCTCCCGGCACCCGCATCGACCGCCGCCTCGCCGCCGCCGCCGCCGCCGCCGCCGCCGCGACGACGAGCGTCAGGCGAATGCGCCGGAATCGGCGGAGAGGCTGCGCGGCTCCGCGAGAGGGTGAGCGTCCGACAAAGGTGGCGCAATCGAGCGGGTCGAGACGCGCTTGGCTACAGCTTAGCGATCGACTGTCCGCCGCCTCCGCCGCGGCGACTCCGACGACGGCGAACTCGGCAAATCGACCGAGCGTCGATGAGCGGCGCTAGCCCCGCTAGCCTCGCTGTCGTCGCATGACGCTCGAACAGCGCCACCGAGCGGATAGAAGAGCCGTCCGTCATTCAGCGGCCGATCGCGCTGTGCGGCGGCGCCAAATTCACAGCGGCCATCACCTCCGTCGGTATGCCCACGCCATCGCGGCCGTCGGCTCACGATCGCAGGTTCTCGCGGGCGTGGCATGCGTCCTTGAGAAATTCATTCGCGAGTGCCGTGTCGCCGCATCTAGGGTTAGTGGCACGGTGACGTCACGCACGCGCGAGGTCACTGCGGGGCTACTTGGGTGGCGGTCGGTGGTAGCGCTCACCCGTGAGGTCACTCGCGCGCTGAGAGACGCCTCGCATTCTACGAACGGATGAGGTGAGATTTCTGCTTATTCGCTTCAGCTCAATGTAGACTAGGCGAGCCTTAACTGATTGGCTCGCTGGCCGAAAACGTCGTGCCTAATAACTCAAGTTGGGACAAGAAACAGTCCTTGGTACCAGCAAGCCTGAAGGCTCCAGGCTGCACCGCTACTTCTTCTGCTTTCCGATCCTCGCGCGGTGGCGTCGAACGCGTCATTTTTACGCAAGTGACTTGCACGCAGTCACTGTCTTTGCAAAAGCGGACGCACCGGCGGTTCTAGATTCACTCCCGGGGGGGGGGAGAGAGAGAAAACGGTCACTGTTAGTGGATCTACGCTGCCTGCAGTGGCCCGTTTCAAATGGGGTGCGGCGGCGTCTGCGTCTGGAACGAAACGACGGAGCCAGGTCACAAACGCATGATTCCTAGCGCTGCTAGGTCTAGCCTCAGCGACGTGCGACAGATACCGGTGAAGCCCCGAGCATTGAAGCACGGCTAGCGACTTTTAGGTTAACTGATTCTACAGCCACATTCATAGAGCGACAGAGGAGACTTGCTGGCTATCGCCACCACTCCCAGTGGGCAATACAAGATCGCCCGCTGCACGACTGGAACCTACGACCTAGAGCGTTAAGAGCGAGCACCTTGCTACTTACATGCTACTCACTACCTCAACTGCTCTCCTGACTCTGCTATACTTCCCACTTTCGTTTTGTTGCGTGAGATGAAGTCTGTTGGCTACCGAATGCGTACCGAAAGCCGCGTAGGCTGTGAGTGCGCTATACAAAACTCTCCTGCGTAACACCCACGTGGTCTTTATGACTTTGTGGAGTTACAGACGGAAATACATTACATTACCTCAGCCGCGAGCTAAGACCCGGCGGCAGCATTAGTGCGTGCAGGTCAAGGCCTTCCTGACGAGCGTACAACGAAGAGCGCCAGCATATAAAGAGAACAAGCCGAAATGCGTAGCGTAGAGAAGTCTATTCGACAGCGATGGAGGAGCGCGTGCAGCTCCAGCCTTTACGTGTAACAGCTCTCGAATGACGTCAAGAGCTCAACTGGCAGACTCGTACATGACTTGGGCTTTGACGTCACTTACCGTTCGCGTTTCCGTTGCCGAACTGCCGTTTCTATACCTTTTCTAGAACTGCCGTTCGCTTTCCTGATACCGCATTGCCGTTCGCGTTTCAGTTACTGGCAAACCACGTGCATTACTATTACCGCACGGCTGCTCGCGCTCCCGTTACAGCACTGCTTATCGCTTATGCTTATCGCGTTCTCGTTGGGCACAGCCGTCGGCGTTCCAGTTACCTCGCCGCCGTTTGCATTCCTGTTACAGCCCTACCAATAACTCCCTGTTACCGCACTGCAGTTCGCTTTCTCGTTACTGCTAAATGACTATGGATGATGAAATGGCCGGCTCCTAATTATTATAAAACTAAAGATTGTGACATAGCGATTCCGACTTATTATACTTCAGGAAGAGCGAATAGTGCTTAGACGGCCGCGATCGGGCCGATGGAGGACGCCAACGTTTCCGTAAAGTGGCGCCAGTTCGTTCCTAGATCTGCGTGCGACAGAAGGCAGGTAGCGCGCATGCGGAACGGCGTGGGTGCTCTCCCCGGCAGCGGCGGCGGCAATGTTTCACAGCTGGCGGTGGCGGCGCTCGCCTGCGGCGCGGGTGCGCGCGCTCAGCATTCGATCGGGGCTCTCGGCCGGCGCGTCGCAGCGTTCGCTTTGTCCGCCGCGTGAAAGGCCCCTTTGCATGCTTGCGCGTGCCGAGCCAGAGCGTTATCACTAATCGACGACGTGCTTCATATCTGGCACGTGTAAAGTGCCTAGGAAAGTCATTGCGCTCTCCCAGGGCTCAACGAAAGTACCTCTCGATTATTATTATCGCTGGAGCCTCTGCTACTACTTCTGCGGACTGCACAGCGCCTCAGACTTCCGACGCGAACCAGGAGCCGTGTAAGCACTCTGCTTGCAGGACTGCTGGAAAGTCTTTAGAGCCGCGCTCCACGCGTACCGGTTTGGCGCCGGTGGTTGAAGTGCTCGGCCCGACCAAGGTCTAAGGGAATGTATTTGGAAGCCAAGGTCGTGGGCTAGAGCCGCGTGGCGTATGTGAAGCACCTGATTAGTGATTAAGTTTCCTAATGGCGCTGTACAAATTAAATAAATAAAAAAATGCGCATAGATTTTTACGTCCTTACAAGGCCCTCTTAAAGTTGTCCACTTTCTTTAAACGCGATCAAGCTAAAAAGCGTGTGGTAGTGATTGGCAAGCTGTTTCTCACGCCGCAGGTGTAGAGTTGGGCTTTTCATTTGCACCCGCTGGAGACAATATTCTAAGCAAGGGCGCAAGGAAGATTTGTGCCAGCGGGCCCTACCCACGTTGGACCGAATTGGCGGAAAGTGACGCGCTGTCGGGCTGCCTGTCACTCTATTCGGCCTTCCGATTTGCTGCCCCATTCAATGTCAAGGTTTCACATCCTTTCCTTTGCAGCAAATGTCAGGCGCCTAGAAAAAGATTGAGTTCCCTGAGGGCGATTTAGCAAGTGTATTTTTATTACGTATTATTATTGGCTCAGTACTGGCAACGCCTATAGTTTTAGGGACTGCTGTTGTCGGGAGGGGGAGGCTGAACCGGCTGACCCTAGATAGCGGAAAACGTGGGCGCCTTGTGCGTTTGGAAGAGCGACAGCCGCAAAGCTCGCCTGCTTGTGCGATGCTTGAATGGAGAGCGAATGAGATGGAGAGAGGATTTTAAACTGCTTTTTCTTCAAGTCAAGTTCGGGAGAAATAAGGGAATGCAGCCTTTATTTAGATCCGCTGTTATCTCTCTCAGATGCAGTGGGTAGGAAGAAACTGTCGGATTCGCACAGCACGAGCAAGCCTGTGTGGCCGTGACCGACTTTGTTTTGGCAAACAAGAGAACGCGGCTCGCTAATCTTCTTGAGACCTGAGCCTCAGCCATCAGCCCCGAAGGCCGCATCTCTTGTTTCTTCCCCTCTTATCTCTCTCCTCTCCATATTTCTTACCGTGTTCCCGACCGCGTATGCATACTTAATTATATGTGTATTTTTATTTTTACGCGTATATATGTGTGCGTGTTTGCGTGTGTGTATGAGCAGCGCACTACCTGTATACTCGCTTCGCTGTCATAGAAATTCCGTCACGGAAGCCAACGCTGTTTCATCTTGTCGCTTGGCGGAAGTGCGCCATCTTGCAGCGTGACAAACTTGCTCGCCTCAATTAATATATATATATATATATATATATATATATATATATATATATATATATATATATATATATATATATATATATATATATATATATATATATATATATATATACTTATCCACGTTTGTTTGCTTATGCGTTTGTGTACGCAAACGCTGCCATTTCCCAAATGCAACCAGGCAAAATTGTTGCGTATGGATAGGTGGCTCTTGGTCAGTGCTGCGAACGTGCTATAGTGGATCGTGCACTAAATTACTCGGCCTCGAACACAGCGCGCACATATTGGGTACAAGCACTCCTAGTGTTTGCGTCACCGGTGGAGCTAGCGCCTCGAAGCGATGCCAACGAGTCGCAGTTGCCGGCTCGATACGCGCATGTACGTCGAACGGCGGCAGAGCATGGCAGCAACAGAGATCGCCCACTATCTAATCTCAAGTCTACGTCATTGCGTGAAGCGGCGTATTCTTATACCTGCATGAGTTATAGAGCACGCATCGCCAGTTTGAAGCCCAAAGTGCAGCAGAATAACTTTTTCCAGACGTCCAGCTATCTAATATTAGCTATCTAAATATAAATATCTAAATAATCTATCTAAATCAGCTATCTAAATCCTTATATTAAGCTAGAAAAATTAATCCGCTAGTCCGTAAGTCAAATTGACCGACGGCACATTTACATCGGGTACTTCGTGATAAATTTTTAGTACGCATACTGCTGTACAGCAATAGTGAGTGTCAAAATATATGGGGGAGAACATTTTCTAATATTTCCATACGTACTCATAGCTAAAGTAGACACTGAAATGCTAGAGCCTCACTTGACTAGGAGCTTGTAAGGATTATCCAAAGGGGTGGCCATAAAAATTTCAGTAGCTTGAGCTCCTTACGCTCTGACCCCTTTGCTGTCGCCCGAATTGGCAAGTGGCGCTTTCCAGCTTCCGGTTGGACCAGCTGATTTGGCGTACTGGAAAGCTGCCGCAGTGAGCGCGACAGACCTGAAGTAGTGCTTCGCCTGCCTTTCGTAAACGATGGCCATGCATCATCCTGTTCACGTGACTACGGTCTCGCCCGCCATCTTGGACTGGACGATATTTCACAGCAATACGTTGAGAACAGAAAGGAGCACAGCGAGCAGAGCATAAGCATACTTATCGCTGAAAGCGACGAGAAAAACAAGCGAAAAAGAAAGCCTCTCAGTGCTAAACTGCAGAAACTCAACAGGAATTTCGCAAGCGGCAAACTCTTAGGACAATGTCAAAAGCATATAGCAACCGAAGGTACGTTTCGAGAACTTCACGATCCGGAATGTCGTGGCATGGAGTCCTCGCCCGACTGGTAGCCGGGCTCGCAAGCTAGGGCTTGGCTAACCGCCAGCTCTGCGAACACTCAGGCCGGCATTCTAATGCAAAAGCGCGAATTTTTCTTGCGACTGTTCACTTTTATACGCTACTACTTTCTAAACTATCAATTACCACATACATTCAATTCGTATAAGCTATAGTTAAGGAACCACTTAGATTCTACAGGGCTGTCGTAATCTGGCCGATGTAGCATGCCGACGTTTCAGCAGGTACGCCCGAATGCAGGATCGTGCAAGTACTGTGCTTGCCTTCGGTGCTTGCCGTGGCGCGGTCTTATTACCGCAATACCAATAAGGGAGATACACCGTTCCTTTGTCGTAGGATGGTGCGATACTGCGTCGTGCGGGCTCTACTAGTCTTGCCGCACAGATTTGGCTGTGCGCTCGACCCTATACGCCATTCATCCGTTTTATGCACGAGCGCCAAGCTGCGAGTAAGTGCATTTCGTCAGCAGCGTGTTCGCACGCCGCGCTGCTTCGACCCAGTGGTTAAGGTGCTCACCTTTACCGACCGAGGTCAAGGTGAATGCAGATGACGATTGAGGTCGTGGGCTCGTCTCATGGCTTGCGTGCGTGAAGCACCTGAATAGAGATTAAGTTCTCTTAGCGCGCTATGCGAATGAATTCTGTATGGGAACAATATATATGCTGAGCGCTGAAACTGCCCGCGGACTGAAAGTCACGTCGCACGGAGCGCAGGACCAGCAGCGGTTTCAGTACATTTCGATACACGTCCCCTCTCGCGCCTCCGCTGCTTTCGGACGCTGCCGCAGCAACCATGTTCTCCTCGCTGTACAGCGAGCCGCCGCCGCCGCATCGTCCTCTAGTGCGTTGCGCAGGCTTGCGGCGGCTCCGCGTAACGCGCCAAGCTTGGCTTGAGAATGGAGACGGAAGGCTCGCGGCCCGGCAGCTGGTCTCGCTGCGAGCTCGCTCGCTCGCAGGGAACGTGACGGGCAGCGCAGACGGCCGATTGGGCGTCTCTGTCCGTGCGTCCCCTCGTTTGCCAGTATGTCTGGCTGTCTGTGTGGCCGCTCGTATCTCTCGGCCTCTGTTTATCTTTCTACTTCAGTCGAGATCGTGTTAGTACAGAAGCAGGCATCCCTCTTCTCATCGACCGCTTCTGCCTAGACTGGCTCAAAAAGTCAATGGCCGCCGCCCGGTGTCAGGTTGCCGGCGCGGCGCGAGAGCGGCGCCATTCCCCGCCATCCCGCGCCAACTCCTTCGGTGACTCGCTAAAGGGCTACTGGCGCCCCGGGCCGAGCTGCCGGCAGCAGTTCGGCCGATATCAGGCAATGAACGTTAATTGAGCTAATGAGTTTGATCGCGATAGTTGCTGGCGCGTCGCTGCGGCGGCGTCAGCGTCGGGAGCGTCGGCGGCGGCGGCGGCGGCGGCGGCGGCGGCGGCGCCGAAACGCAACCGGTGAGCAGGCGGCGGGGAGTCTCGCTCGCCCACCGCCGCTACCGTCGCCGCTTTAGGCAGACGCCGGGCCGGGCTGCCAGGCCGGGCAGCCGGGACTCTCTCCCGAAACTCTCTAACAGCGAGCTCGGCACCCGGACGCGCTCGACGTCAGCGCGGAATGCGGACACACGCTCTAGGAAAGCGAGGACGTAGCGGCGGCGCGTCTGGTATAATTGCAGCGCTCAAGACGCCTTATTAGCATGAGAGCCGGAGCGACGCCGGGAAAGTGACCAGCGGGAAACGCTCGCCATGCCAAAGGCTGCAGCAGCAGCAGCGCCATACAAATATGGGTGCTCGCTCATCTCATCGGGCCTCCGCCGGCCCACTCACGGCCCGTCGGGGCGATTACGAGGCCAATTGGACGCATACAATTCTGAACCCCACTTCCACAGTCGACTGCCTAGCCTGAAGGAAACTTGGCGTGCATTAAGCAAGGTGCCCGTGGAAAAATGTCGGTGTAATAACAAAAATGATAGTAATACACTTGATAAAGCGCCCTCAGAGAACTCAAAATCTCATTCTGTGCGCTTTACATTTGCTGCAAAGGGAAATGCAATTGAATGGTGAGTAATATCATGCTTGATGAACAACATGAAGAACGTGGTTAGGGGTGACATGCACAGGGTCAGCATGCAAGTGTGATTAGTGGCAGCATGCAACAGTGTCAGCACGCATAAGCACATCAAGGACGAATCACAGGGACCCACTAAATGCTGTCCTAAATAGGTGTTTTTTTAAGTTCTTTTTAAATGTGGTCAAGTCAGGGGATGTTCTGACGCAAGTTGGGAGAGAGTTCCAGGCCTTGGGAGCATACGAACTAAATGCACGGTCTTAAAAGGATTTAAGGTTTGTACGAGGTATTTGTAGACTCTTGGACTCCGAAAAGCGGGTGGTACGATGCTTGGCCTGATGGGGTAGTATATCTGAGAGATAGGCTGGAGCCAAAGAAAGAAGGGACCTAAAAGTGAACCTTGAAGTCGATCCGTTGCTTGAATGGTAGCCAGTGCAGGTCGGCGATAAGTGGTGTGATGTGGCAACTGCGACGCTCACGACAAACAAGCCTAGCTGCAGAGTTTTACACCAGCTGTAATCGCCTGATTGCACATGCCGGTGGGCCAGCAAGGTATGAAGGCCGGCGACGCTTGTAGGCTCCGTGGAGATTCCATTCAGAGCGTCTCGCTCGGCGCTGGGTGGCTTGCTCCGTGGACGACTCTGACACCGCGAACGATTCTATATCGCGCCGCTCCAGCCGCGATAAGATAACGAACTTGCGGCATAAGACACGCTAACGATCATGTATTTTCGTCCAACGTCGCCAGCGGGCAGCACAAATCTCTACTGCCGCCCAATCGGAGCGGGATAGAGCTCTCCCCTAACCCTGCTGTCTCGACTCTTTCTACGCCACCCGAGACTTGGCCACAAATCCACATCAAAAAGCTCGGCAAGCTAAAGCATGCACAACAATGAGCCACATACCAATCAAGCTAATTAACAGGGCAAAGTTCGAGCCACAAGCCACATTCCTCCGTGACTGTCAGATCAACAAAATGCTAGATGGTAAATAGCTAAGCCGCAGCAGTAGCGAGTAGATACACTTTAAAAGGAGTAGTGTCTAACGCTAAATTTCAGCACGCATTTACTCGTCACTTGCATGAGACGTAACAGCTGCGTCTACACCGGCGAGCGTTTGGACTCGAGAATCCCAAGAACTTGTATCGAATGCGAACTAGCGTCAAACCTAGCGTCAAGTCTTGTCTACACTGAGGACAGCTCCAAGTCGAGACTGATTGCCTGATTGTCGGGCTAGGGCTGATACACTCGGTCTCACTTGGCAACAAGCGAGATCTCGAAAGTGTCAAGGTCGTAAAGTTTCTCGTTAACAAATGGAAATTGAGTAGGGGCTATCCTCGAACACGTATCAGCTACTGCCGAGATACGTGCTTACACGCGTCATAAAAAAATTAGCAGCCATTCTTCTACAGGCAGCTTACTTTGTCAATACATTCCTATATTACGAATTCTTGAAGTCGAACAGAGTGGTCTCCCTGTGCAACGCATCTAAGAAGGCGGCCATGTTGCTCTTGGGTCTTCTCCGAATTGATCGGCTGCCTCGGAAGTCTCCGATGCACGGCCCAGAAGTAGACCGCTCGGCTAATTCTTCGAACCTGGTCCTTTAGGCTCGGAATCTTCCCATCAGCCACCAGTCCCCTTACCTACTGCTAAAAACTGATGACTTGAGTCACCGTGCCTCGGTGGCCTCAAGTTCTCGGGCGGGTGTCTTGAGTCCGGACGTTCGCCGGTATAGAAGCAACAGCCTCTCGGAGGAGTCTCGCCAGAACACGACCTTTGGGGACTAACGGGCAATATGGCAAGCTCACTCCCGACTGACTTGGTAATAATAATAATGATAATGTATTTGTTACACCGCCCTCAGAGAACTCAGCCTTTTTCTAGGCGCTTTACATTTGCTGTAAAGGCAGCGCGATCGAATGGTTAGCGGTAGCATGCTCAATGAACTACAAGCCTAACATGCTTAAACATGGTTAGAGATGACATGCACAGGGTCAGCAAACATGATTAGCGGCAGCATGCAAAGTGTCAGCACGAAGGTGGATACACAAGACAAATCACATGGACCCACTAAATGCTGTGATAAATACGTATGCTTGAAGCTTCTTCATGAAATTCCTTGTTTTGACGACATTTAAAAGAAGCTTTAAACGTACCTGTTTATCACAGCATTTAGTGGTACTTTCGATTCGTCTTGTGTAAGCATCTCCGTACTGACACTGCATGCAACCACTAACCACGTTGTACATGTTGACACTGTGCATGTCACCTCTAACCATATCATGAATGTTGATATTGCACACGCTACCACTTATCATTTGATCATGCTTTTTTAAAGCATATGCAAACTTCCTAGAAAGAGACTAAGTTCTCTGAGGGCGCTATACCAAATGTACAAGTATTATTAGTATTATTATGCGGCTGTATGCTTCGAAGCATCGCTCGAGCATAGCTAGTGCCATTTCCCCTATGCTTATATAGGTCAGGTCTGTGCCTTCTTTCTTCACAGCTCGGGCCTCGAGGGTGTCCGCTGCCGCTGCGTCGCCAGCGGCAGCGGACACTGCCGGCCGCCTTCCCGAGATAGCCGTCGTCATCGAGCTGGCCGCATTCGTCGCAGAGTCCGCCGTTGTCTCGCAGATAGCTGGTTTTGCATTATTGGCCGCCGTCACGCCACCTGGGCGATGCGACAGCGAGGCTCCAGATTGTCAGCTATTGTCACTCTCTGGCCCCCGTGTCTGAGCCCAAGAGCAAGCACTCGAACTGCAGCGGGCAATCGCTCTGAAAATCTTGGCATGCTAAATCGGCCACGTTAGAGAAAATTAGTAGTTTCTGCATACTCATTATTAAGAGCTGGACGTGGCACAGTATTTCGTTTAGGTCGTACAGCAAACCAGGCCAAAATGATGTTCACAGTGAAGTTGCATGGCTGGTGCTGTGCCCATGTAGCCCAATTGTCGCTAGGGAATGTACGTTTCTAGGTCAAGGACGTCGACTCTCTACTGATGTACGGGCTCTCTTGATTGCTGTAGTGCTCTGCTACGGTTGGCACATATGTGCGTGCGTTATCAGCGTAGCTTGTGAGACTCGCCAGCTGCACTTCGAGGCACTAGCTTCACCAGTATCAGTGTCGCGCGTCTGCAAGGACTAGTAATAAGTTATGCGTGGTATACTTCGGCGAAAGAGCTTGGTCCACGAGCCGCTGCAGCACTGGTAAAAGCCGCCGAATCTTCTGACACTGTATAGATAAGTCTGTTTGAATAGGCTAATCTTTACGTTCACTCGAGCTTTCAGGATTAACGGGAAGCAGCCCAAAACCGGCCTATACCAAACTCGAATTGACATGCCGGGCAGCCGTGGTGCGTCTTGGTACACCGGGGAAATAGGAACGAATTCGCCTTGCTGTGAAGCATCTTCTGCTACTGTAGTACAGCACGTTATTTCTAGACTGGGTTTGCTTTTGGTTTTGTTAGCGTCCGTCTAAGTCAGCAGTTCTTAACCTGAGGGTCGCGGGTCCTTTGGGGGTCGAACGACACAGAAGTCTTTCACAGAAGTCTTCTAAGATCATCGGAAAATACGCATTTTCACATTTTTCACACAATAATTCTATGGTTGGGGGTCACCACAACACAAGGAACTGTACTAAAGGGTCGCGGCACTAAGAAGGTTGAGAACCACAGGTCCAAGTGATGCTCTCAAACGCTGGACGCTAACGGGACATAACTTGAGTCACGATGGATATTGAAACTCTGTCTACGGTCAATTACATGAACTTGACACTTTGCTAAATAAGCGTAGCTAGGCATACTGATCCTTCACGATTTAACTGGGTGCTTGCTTAGCGAGCTAGTTTTGAAGGAGAGCCCCCAGTGGCCAGAGCTCCGTGAGAAACTCATCGAAATATTATCGTTGTATTCGATTATTGCCCCCCCCCTTCCTCAGTTGCTGTGCCCGTGCTTCCCTGTGAGCTGGTGAGGCTTGAGGCACTTTAAGTTGTAGCTGTGATGCACTATCCCAAATTTCTTGAGCCTCTCAGAGGTTCTTGCTAGTCTCTATGCGGATCGTCAGACCGTAATTACATAGAAACTATTCACAGAAGTATTTACTTGGTCCCTTCCGAAAATCCTCCACCCGACTTGCAATCACTGTTGTAGTTGTACAACACGAACGCTGGCTCGAATACTCGGGATGAGTCTTTAATTCGGATAAATCACATTTTACGAACTCGCCCAGAGTCCAATAGTATACTATAGATCTAACTAGCTAGAACTGCTCAGCGCAAACTTGAACAAAGCTTACACAAGGTCAGGACTGGTTGGAGTAATATCTATTTTCATTACGAGAACTGTTGTAGGTCTTACCAATGCATCCTTGCTAAGGCTACGTTCGGCAGCAATAAGATCATAGTGGATCTCTAATGCTCAATCCGAAAATATTGATGCCGACCGTCAACCGTCTCGTTATCCGCTGCTAGGTCTGCACCATTGCACCTCTAGAATTTTTGCAGCGGCGATTCTTGTCGATCTGTTTCTAGGCAGATTGTCAGCAAGATAGACAAGAGCAGCGAGTCCACCACATCCGGGTGATCCTTCCCGAGCTCTCCGATCTCCGTTCCTCGCACTTCCTCGAGGTCCGCCTTCAAACCTAGCCCCGCTGACCTCGTACCGAATTTCATCTCTCAGTCTAAGAAGACGAATAGTCCTCTGGATTCCATTTCTATTATTCTGAGATGCCTCAATTTACGGCTACACTAAAAGCTGAGAAAGTATGTATTCCCCTGGCATCAGGTTTTCTCTCTGCGTCTTTCAAAGAGGCTGTCAGGTCACTTCAGCGAATTCTGGCCAGTATTCCGCATACCATTCCTGTCAAAGATGCTGGAGTGATTAATGTCAGACTAGTTTATCAAACTAAGAAGTAAAATTCAATCAGGTTTAAAGTAAAATCAATTTCATAGAATCTCCCTTGCTGCGAGCGTACAGTGACCTTCACGGAAATTCTGACTTAGATAAGGTCTCTCTGCTCATAGCTCTGTTGGATCGCTCGGTATCTTTTTATATCATTTGATATCTAAACATTTTCTCTGGCGTTCTCGCCTCTCGCGGGAATCATGGACACTCAGTCAGAGATTTCCGAGATTAGTTTTTAACGACCATCAGTCTTCCGGATGCACCTTTAAAGAATGATTTACCACAGGGATTTGTTCCCTCGATCTGCTCCTTTTCAGAATTTATGCTTTTGCTAAAATTATTCTGTCTGCCCATTCAGTGACCATGCACAATCTAGGCTTTTATTTTTTCGCTGATGACACACTGCTGTACCTACGCTTTAATCTCGCCCCCCTACAAGCATATATAACTCTCTTAACTTCCTCGCAGCATCTATTTCTGACATTTTGCACGTGGATGACAGCAAAATTTCTCAAATTGGAAGACGACAAAATAAATAAACTTAGCATCTGTGGGTAAACAATAATTGCATTTCACTTTACAGCAAATTTAAAGCGCCTAGAGAGAGATTAAGTTCTCTGAGGGCGCTTTATCAAGTGAATTATTATTATTATTATTATAAACATTGCGTGACTCAGAAACTGGAAAACCATAATCTCAAAATAGTCTCTGCCAGCATATTTCTTGTATTCTCTGCACGTATTTGAGGAGCTCTGTTCCGAAATGACCCACCAACTCCACAGTCGTGTCTGCCTACTTTCAGGTACTGTATGTATCATTGCAAAAATTGGGACTTGCTTAGACAAAGATACCTCAGCTAAGCTGGTTCATGAATTTGTTTAATTCTGTCTAGACTGCTGCGGCTCGCAACTTGCACGTCGTCCTGAGGCAAAAGAAGATACAGACTTCAAAACTCGGCAGCTCTCCTGTCTCTCCTGATCATCGCCATTGCCACAGTGTGCCACTTCTCACCTACCTGCACTGGTTCTCCATCAAAGAGCGAATTGACTTCGAAATTTGTTCACTTCCTTTTACGTATTTATTTTTTCTTGCACCGGATAACCTATTCAAAATAATTTCTAAGCATGCTTCCCACCGTAATCACTGTTTCTCTGACTTAAGTTGTTGCAGGGGCCTTCCTCTAGACACCCCAAAATTCTTTCCAGACCGAGCCTTAAGCTGTTATGCTTTCAAAGCTTTAAACTCACTCCCACTGAGAATTGCGAAATTCCCCGACTTAAAAATGTTTAAAAAGAAGCTAAAAACCCAAATATTGCTCACAAAATGCACCCCATTCATGTGCGTTGCCTTTCACGTTCGTATGCACTCAGAGATTTTGCATGTTTTTTCGCTAATCCATTTTTTTGCTATTCTTACTCTCCAGCTTGGGTTTATTGTCGAAAGGAGGTTTAGTCATCTTAGTGCGCTACGAATTTTCCTTATTATTATGAGAATTATTAGTCAGCCAGCTGCAGGCCATACATTTCCGAGGCTGTTCGTCTCCTCCCCCCCCCCGTTCTAGCGAGACGAGCCCACGTGATGAGTTCGGTCTCGCGCCAGTCGCCGGACAGCCGTCGCGGGAAGCAGAGCAGTCGCTATCGAATTGCGCGCTGCTTTGAAGGTGAAAGCTTTTATTCCTAGCTGCTGCTAAGGAATATAGCGGAATTCTTGGCCTCGAGCTCGCAGGTGCTTTCGTAGGTGCTTTCGCAGGTGCTTTCGCAGGTGCTTTCGTAGGTGCTTCTCTTTCGCCGGCTCCTGCTCCTGCTCCTGCTCAGCCTTCAGGATTTAATTGACCGAGCTGCCAGCCGCTAGCCAGGGCGCAGTCGCCGGACCTCCGTCATGGTAGCCATAGTTTTTTTTAATGGCTGATTTCTTTGAGAGGAGAGATGGATGTTGACTGAGCCCTGCTTATAACGGCGGAATCGGCAGGCTTTTTCGGGTCTCCCTTTATGAGAGGACTCAGCGGGGGGGGGGGGGGGGGGGGGAGTCGCGAACACTGTCCCCTTGTCGCCTAAAACCGTTCGAAGCGGCGTATCAATTTTCACTGCATTTTGGTGCTGGAATTATAATTCCCATAAAACCACATCTCATGCTTCGATCGACCAGCCGACGAATGGTCTCTATCAAGAGCATGAAATGCCGTTGGTCCTCCTCACCTCACCTCACCTGCTCAGAGAACTTCTCAACGCTAACGAGTGACCACTAAGTCAAAGTCGGCACTATAAGCTCGCTGCCCTGGCTATCGGATGCAGCGGGTGGCGGCAATAGCATTCAGATCCGAAGATCGGGATAGATCTAGTCACTGAGCGATTCAAGGCTCCACCCGGCATCTCATCAAAGGTACCGTCCGATTACCGAAACCTTTCGATTGCTCTCAGGCGCTGTCCGTTTTGCAGTCGCAGACTAAACAGCGTGCGATGTCTATCGGAAAGCGCCCGCGTCTAGTGATATCACCTTAGTGGTGACCAGGAGATCGCGGAGGTCTCAATTCCTCGGAGTGTGCACTCTCCCGACGCACGGACGGGTCAAAGTACGCGCGACCTGAGTGACCTCATCGATGATTGAGTTGTGTCCGGTTCAATTAATTCCGGTAGCTAGCGCACACTCACATTGCAGTCGCCAGTAAATCATGAATCCGCTCCGTGGCATGCGTGCGCCGGTCGTGTGCACGCAGCTAGCCAGGATTTTGCAGGAGGCTTCAGCTTTAACCGCGACTGGGGCCGTGAGCCGGATGCACTGCCCAGTTACTTAGATCGGCCGCTTGTGCGCTGCAGCTTGGCAGCCCGTCTTCGGTTCGTCTGAGGCTGATCGCCGGTGTTCGACGGCGTCGTCGCGTATTCTATGAAAACTTCCTGCTGCCTTCCGTTATATTGGTACATGGCGGCGATCAAATGGCCCGCTCGTTCGCTCTCCTCTTCTGCCCGCTCTTCGTAGGCTACTCTCACTCAAGTTTGGCGCTTGAGTACGATTCCAGGTGGCTTCTGGCTTTACGTCTAAACTTTGCCCTCTGACGCATCGGGCGCAGGTGGTGGGCCTGATATGATCCGAATTCGTATGCAGGAGCTGGATAATGGAGGGACCTAGAGTTTACTGCCCAAATAGCGACGCCTTTTGAGCTGCAATAGCGAGACGCAATAAGAGAGCATGCACCCAAACGGGCACCTGTAATGTTTGCACGTTCACTAAGTGAGTCGCAGAAGCGATAGCAATGGATGGCTCCAGAGTACAGAGGCTCCAGAGCACGCACTGACAGAGCGAGTAGAAGCCAGTGCCGAAAGGACAGCGAGCACATGCAGCACGTGCGGCTTTTAAGAACATGATCGCCGAATTTCTCGTGCGCTGTGGACAAAGAGAGCAGATAGGCTTTTAAAAGGTCTCAGTTGCTTTAGATTCCTCCAAGTTTAAAAAAGTCTGCTCAAGTTTACAAAAGTCTGCTAAAGTTTAAAAAAGTCTGCTAAAGTTTAAAAAAGTCTGCTCAAGTTTACAAAAGTCTGCTCAAGTTTACAAAAGTCTGCTCAAGTTTACAAAAGTCTGCTCAAGTTTAAAAAAGTGCTCAAGTTTACAAAAGTCCCACTCGGTGGAGCCGGTTCTCGTCTTAATAATAATAATAATATTGCACTTGATAAAGCGCCCTCAGAGAATTTAATCTCTTTCTAGGCGCTTTACATTTGCTGCAAAGTGATACGCAATAGAATAGTAAGTAAAATCATGCTTGAAAAACAACATGGTTAGGGGTTACATGCACTGGGTCAGCATGCAAATGTGGTTAGTGGCAGCATGAACAGTGTCAGCACGCATAAGCACATCGAGGACGAATCACAAGGACCCACTAAATGCTGTCCTAAATAGGTATGTTTTTAAGTTTCTTTTAAATGTGGTCAGGTCAGGGGATGTTCTGATGCAGGTCGGGAGGGAGTTCCAGGCTGTGGGAGCATACGAGCTAAATGGACGGTCTCCAAAGGATTTAAGGTTTGTACGAGGTATTTCTAGACTGTTGGATTCCGAAAAGCGAGTGGTACGATGCTTTGCCTGATGGGGTAGTATATCTGAAAGATAGGCTGGAGCCATAGAATGAAGAGACCTAAAAGTGAGCGACAAAACCTTGAAGTCAATCCGTTGCTTGACTGGTAACCAATGCAGGTCGGTCTTCCCTCAGCACTTGCCCCTTCTCTCACCCCAATCGCTCTCCCGCCTAATTTAAAATCCCTAATTTAAAAGCTTTATTCGCAGTAATTTACTCTTTACCACGTATTTTTCAAACCGGAGGGATTATGCGATGATCTCAAACTAGAGAAGCGGTCACTGTGCGGAAGTACCCTGGGAAGGACACAACATCCGGCTGGGCGTTACAACACAGCAGGGCGCAGTAAGGGCTTATTCGAACCTTCGCATTGTACCAGTGTCGACGATCTCAAAGCTGCTTTCGATTGCGAGTGTCTATTCTTGCTCTAAGCGTGAATTATCCACGCGGCTTTAGTGTCTACTGACGCCTTAATACCAACTGTACGATTCGATCGTCCTCTGCCAAGGATGAGAAGAGACCTTAATTGTATATTTATATAATGAGTGCCTGCAGCACTGACAAATGTATGCGTGCACAGCTGGTTCAGACTCGAGGAATTGAGAAAATTGAATCTTCTAAAGCGTCAAACTTGGCCATGATAGTCGCTGTTAAGGCAGTGAAAACCTATTTAGCGCTTCACAAATTTGCCAGGCGTCATTACACAGAGGCCACGAGAATCTTCTCTGCATTGTTCAAGTTTTGGTTGCTGATGACCAGTGGCAGTAAGGAAAATATATAAAATACATACCTGTGCAACACACACAAAAGCGCGCACACGCGCAGGCCCGCGCGCGAGCACACACACACACACACAAACACAAATACTAATTTGTATCCCAATTCCTCGATGCAGTGCGTGTGGCCAATTGTGCGAAAAAGAAAGCAAAAACATTTCCATTCTTATGAACAGAATTTTCAAGAGCCGCAATTACTCGATTGTTCAATATCTTACCGTTAATCAAATTTAACCGAGTTATTTTGTAGCTATTGAAAGTAAATTGTGTATGTTTTGATGAAAATACCTCGGCTACTGTGAAAGGATCCTTAGGCTAGAAAAGTGTTAGCCCGGATGTGTCTCTGCCGGAAACATACACCCAAAGGTGGAGCCCAAGGCAGACACGCGGATTCGCACTTGGCACCGCCTGGCACACCAATCCTTCATTTGTTTTCTCCATTTTCTAGCATTTTGGACGAAATACGGCGAGCTCATTAACATGACGTCTCAGCTGGTCCTCAGTAATGAGGGAAACAAAACCATGGCCTTTGAGCCATTAGGTTATTGCTGCCATATTAGGTTATTGTCGGCTCACGAGATGAAACACTTTCGCTGAATACAATCAGTAAGCATTTCCTTATACTACCTCCATCAGCCCCGGTAGTCTGCTTTAATTAGCACTTCAATCGCGGTCGACCACATGTTCGCAGGAAGCTGCTGAACTACTCAAGGCATGCTCAGTCAACTGACAAATAGAAGCTCATATTCGCTTCAGTGACTAGCCAAAAACTCAAGTTAGATACTTGTCCTATTAAAGCAACTGCAAACCGTCTTCCAACGAAACAACACTCATTTTCTCAGATCACCAAAGTATAGGCAGACGTTTAAGCACGCAGGCAGGCAAGTATGTGATAATAATGCCGCATAGTACTCCAGCGAGTAAAAATGCCGTGGTGCTCGTTCGGTCTGCAAAATTTTTGGGCTGCTGTATGGTCGCACCCCAGAGGCGGACAGCATTAAAAGGATCTGCGAATGCAGTCTACAAATCGTTCGTCGGAGACGCAAATTCGGATAAACCTTGTGTCTAAAGTATGTTCACTAATACACCACAAAGCTGTGCTGCTACCTTGCAGCTTCATTAATAAAAAGCCGGGTGGGGGGCTTAGCCGGGGAATTCATCGAGTGGGGCTGACCCCTTTCCATGACTGAGCCTTGACCTTGCCCTAATAAATCATAACGGGCAGTGTGCTTGCCTACGTCTGTGCCAAGCTGAAGTGCACGGCGGATGCCTGGAAAGACAAGCCAGTGCATGTATACATTGAGAGTGTCATGCCACCGTGCGTAGAGAGCATACCAATTGGTAAGTTCTGCAATAATAATAATGATATTTATAATAACAAAACTTTTGTATCTACCTAAGAGAACCGAACTTCTATTTGGTCTCTTAACAAGCAGAGGCGAAGCCAGGATTTTCATTTATGGGCAACACCCGCAAATGTTTTATGTACGAGGCTAGACCCGCGAGATTTTCATGTAGGGGTAAGACTCAAAACTAATGAAAATTTTCTTATTTGACATGAACTCGGCGGTTGCTCATCGAGTGGAATTGGCACGTCATTACGTCATTGGTGACTGTCGGGGGGGGGCCTAGGAATAAGGACTTTGCCCCTCCCCTTACGGTGGGTCGCTGCTCTTCTGGCTCCGCCACAAGGCCCGGGTCTTAGTCTAGGAGGTAAGGTGCTTGCTGCTGATGACACAGTTCGTGAGTTCGAGTCCTGCAGCGGGTGATCCTTTACTGTCCACTGCCAGCGGTGGTGATAGCCGTCAAGGCTTTTTTACAGTATAAAAATGCTAGTGAATCAGCTACTTTTTCAAGAGGAGCAATAAATGTATAAAATATCCATGGGCCACCGACGCAGATTGAGTTACTGCACTGGCGTTTCTTTTGTGTGCTGAAACTGGTAGTCACATATTGCTAAGAGTGAATTCCCGCCTCTACTTCAGCATTGAGTTGAGCTCTTGAGTTGCACGGTCGGCTGTTACATCAAATGGCATGCTTCGTCATCTCCCGAGCTTCCCTACACATCAGCGACCAATCACATCATCCAAAGGGTCGGCGGTACATTTATAATAATAATAATGCACTTGATAAAGCGCCTTCAGAGAACTCAATCTCTTTCTAGGCGCTTAACATTTTTTTAAACAGCTGCTACAGCGTCCGTCTACACTCACGAGCAGTATATTGCAAATCGAACCGCGGATCGGACCAGTCATATGACTGAATGGCTCGCCCAATGGGGAAATGCAGGATCTCCATATGCACCAAACAGCGTAAGCGGTCAACGCACAGATTCCCGGTTGTCCGGTGCAGTAGACTGCTAGATACTGACGCCGAATATTGACTTTGACCCTTGGTTTAAGTCCACACTCGCTCAGCCGACTTTCCACGCTGCCTGCACTCCCTGCTTTCGTGCATGCGAGTGGCAAACGTACTGGCAACGTTTCGTCTGCAATCCTACAGGAGCACTTATTTTTTCAATCTTAAGATGGTGCAGCTACAGCGCTACAGTCGCTGCAGCTGCAGCTTCTTTGCCTAGAGATAAGGAGCTCACGCTTCGCGACACAGGTAAAGGACTACAAGCCTGCAGCAGGCAGCACTTTACTGTCCTCTGAAAACAGAGCGAAAGCCGCCGAGACTCATCTGTCGCCTTAACAGCGGGGCGGTTGAATCAGCTGCAGTTTTACTTATACCATTCATACTTTTAAAATTCTCATGTAAGCTCTCTTTTACTTATGGCGAGGGATATTTTTTTCATAGGAGCCTGTGCATGCACATTTGCGACCGAGAACGTCGAATTCCATCGAAAAACACTATTTTGAAAACTATTGTAGAGGTACTTCCTGTATTCGCCGTCAACTTAGCACAAACTCCTTGTGATCGAAGTAACTGCGTTCGTCGCATCCCCGCAGCTCCTACCATATAATTAAGAAGAGCAACAAAGAGCAAGCGAAAATAACAACTTATGTAATTGCAATAATCATAAACGATCGCAATTTTTGCAAAGTTAACCGCTGGCTTCCAGAGCGACGGATTTCAGCTACTCTTTTGTGCGGCCGAGACAAGCAATTGGCGTCGCTTGACTCAACTTCCAGCTTTTCCAAGGAATCTCGACGCACACCAGGGGTCAAGGACGGCCAACGGAGCGCTTTCCGATCGGGCCGCTTTCAGGTCCGCCGGTATCGAGCAACGGCAGTCGTTCTTCTTATTGTACATTAGTTGGTCCGCTGTGCAAGCAGGCAGCGCTAGGAGTAGGCGACGAAAGCTCGCGGAGCCTATTGCATTCGAATCATCATAATGTTAATGACAAGACGGCCTCGTGCGTCAGCAGGCGGCCAGCCGTTATTAGTTGGGTCGTGCCCCCGTGCGGCAGAAGCAGCCGCTCGCGAACCAGCCAGCAGCCTGCTGCGCGCCGGACACAATCACTCGCCTCACGATCGCCGCACACCTCGGGCTGGTCTCATCAGCTAACTGAAGGTCATTCGATAATAAAGTCGTAAGGTGCAGTAATTGCTCATTAGCGGCCGCAGAGCTTTGATCTCGGTCAGCTAAGCCAGCACTAGGCACGAGCAGTAGGCACGCGGTCCACACGACAGGCTCAGCGTGCGGAGCTGCAACTGAGCTTGGCTCCTTTGCTCCGCGAACCCATCTTTACTCAATCGTGGCGGGCACGCGGCGACAGGCAAAAAGCGCGGTCGCTCAGCACGAATAAAGGGGGACCGATTGTAACTTGCCAAGGCCAGCATGCTATGCTTGTTGATATAACACCGACGCAACGATCACTTTAATCAGGTGCATCTGAGTCACACAGCTTCTGCCTCATTGCTAAGTTTAGCATGGAGTAGGAGAAAAGCAGCTGACGAATTTGTCTTTCTCACTCTCTCCGCATGTTTTCTTCACAGGGCACCATCGCGTCGGTACAACGACTGTAAGGGTGAAAGTTCAGCACCCCGACTTCTGCTGGACGACGCACCGATCGAACAGCTAAGCCAGACGCCGATCGACACGCAGCTTAACGCACCAAGACGCAACGTTAACATAACACGCAAAAAATGAATAAAAGAACTACTAAACACAGGTCCTCTAGTTGAGCGCCTCGCTGGCCAGAACGAACCGATGTCAAGGCTCCTACGGTCTCAAAGTGATTGCATAGCTTCTGCTACTCTACAAAACAGGTTCCATGCGGGTGCGTTTTCTGTAGCAAAATCTGAACTGCATTCGGTGCTGACACGGTAGCCAATGCTTTTATTATATCATTCTACACAGTTAACATCGGAAGCCGAGTCAGGACAGTCGAGGCAGTCCGTACCGAAGTAAGAGATCAGAACATCTGGAAAGGATGTGTCCGAGTCAGCAGCAGGACTGATATGGTTACGACAGAACCTGTAGAGGTAAATTGAAGTAAAAAACTTCTGTCGCCAAAAATTTAGTGAAAGAATGGCACGGCAAATATGCTGTCATTAGAACACGAGGAATCGGAAGCTGGCGAAGTAGTTCCGGTCCAGTTTAAGAAAATAGTTCAGGTGGGAATCAAACCAAAGGTGGTTCTTGGGGGATGAAAATAAAAATTTTGCTACATATACTTTAATCAACCGGGAGCTGCTTAAGCGAAGGCCGTTGAATAAAGGCCAACCAAGGGCCATATTTCATCAAGAGTGTCGAGGCTTACCGGTAGTTTTTTGCCAGACTTGGGCCAACATCGAGGCTACTATAGTTTAACATGCAGACAACCATTAACCCTGGTAGGAACCGAGAATAGACTGCGGAAATCCACACGTGCAGCCGCGGCTGCTGGATGAGACTTGATCACCATAAGACACCGACTAGAAACGATCAGACAAGAACCGCACAACTACTAGTCTTTCAAAGTGGTTCACAATTCGGAACAAATGCGAATTTGTAATGCTACACAAAAGGCAAAAAGGCAGGACTGTGGCACTCGCAGTGGTAACAGCTTATGTCCCAGTGCTCTATGCACAACGCAGAATCTAGCTCGATCGCGACCGTATGTGAGTGCATGAACAATGCTAACGCTTGCTCTGGGAACGCTAACTTCAAACGAGTGCAACACTGCCTCGCTGTAGCCAGCTCCAGTCAGGTCAGCAGCTGAACAGATGAGCGATAGGCTTTGCGAAAAGCGGCTTTTCAACCACATCAGGAGGCTGGCAAAACGCGAACATTCATCAAATGTTTTACTCTTCACCTTCAGATGTTCGACCTCTCCCGTGGCTTAGGCTGCTGCTAGCCTTTCCACGCTCTAGACCTTAATTGCCTGCACACATGTCTCTGCTACTTGCCGTAAACACCGCATCACCATCTGGTTAACCGGGTGCAGCGTAGCTCAGCAACTATTCTATCACTGTATTCCGTAGGCGGAAGCACGCGGTCACATATGCATCTGGCATCGCCCAGACGGCGAAAAACATGGGCACAAACACACACAAAGCGCTCCTTTTTTTAACGATACAGCCAACACATACGATTTGTAGTAGGTCTCTGGAGCTAACGCAGCATTTCGCTGACAATCAAGCGCATGGCTCACGCGTGCACCCACCAGTTTGTAAGAAAACGAAGTTAATAAGATTTATAACAAGGCCTTAGTACCCTCTGAGAATTAAATCTCTTTCTAGGTACTTAACACGTGTTGTAATGAAAGAATGTCAATATGGTAAGTGATAGCCTGCACAGCTTCAGCAAGCATAAGCACACCCCAGACATTTCACACGGACAGAATAAATGTTGTAAGGAACAAATGTGTTGTTAGCTTCTTTTTAAATGTCATCGCCAGTAGATGTCGTGACATCAGTCGAAAGTGAGTTATAGGCTTTTATTAGCACACGAACTAAAGCCAATGGCTCCAAAGTGAGGTTTGTTTGAGGCGCAGCAAAATGAGTCAGAAGAGCTAGTGGTACGAAGCCTGGACCGGAACAACCTAGAAGTCGAAGCCGCTTGATTGGGAGCCAGTTCAGGTCTGTGAAACATACCGTAGGCACAGCTCACGATAGAAAACCCAGGCTGATGAGTTTTACACTAACTGTAAGCAGTTTGTTGCATAGGCACCCTGCAACCAGTGAGTTATAGAAGTCGAGACGAGATGTCACTCATGCATGGGCCAACTTGGACGTGGTATCCCTGTCTAAGCAGGCCCAACTTTACAGAGCTGAGAGTAGGCAGACTTGACTGCGGTGGCGATGTGGTCGTCTAGTGAACGGTCACGTGAAAACAGGACACCTAGATTTCGTGCATATACTAAAAAATACGTGTTAGCCGAGCCCGTTTCGAGGGTTAGCAATTTCTGACGTAAGATTTACCTTACCCATAATTAGTAATTAGCTGATTTTATCGTAATTTAATTTGATAAAGTTTGTTGCCATCCAAGTGCAAATGTATGCAATATATGCAGCAAGGGAGTTAAGAGAGTTTGACGTGCTGGATCCCCCAGGCTATGTGCACATGCTACTGGAAACATGCTGGCAGAGACGACTTTGAGCTTCAAGCTTTCCAATTTCCGAGTCACACTAGCTTTGCCCACAGTTGGTTTTATCGCTATATTCAATTTGAGAAAACTTGCTGCCATCCAAGTGCGGATGTTAGCAATAAATGCTGCAAGGAAGTTAGCAGAGTTGGACATACTTGAAGGCTGGGAGGGATCAAAGCATAGGTTACAGTTGTGTGTCATCTGTATAGAAGCGAAAGCCTAGATTGTGCTTGCTGATTGCATCGGCAAGACGGAGAGTATAAATTGTAAAAACAAGCGGACCTAGAACAGAGGGTTAACTTGCACTTTAGAGGCTCCTCGGATGACAGCTGCCTGTCGACATCAATGCTCACGAGTCTCCTATCGAGTGAGACAAGGCCTAAGCCGTTGCAGTGCGCCAATATCTATAAAACTGACTCAAACGCGTACCCCAGATCGCTCTATCCCACGGCCACCGTGTTGCAGCGTGCGCGCAAAAACAGGCCAAACACGACACAGGCACATTTTTCAAGTCATCGTAGCGTGAGCAAACTGTGCAGTGGCCGCCGTGCCTTTTTATTGCTCAGATTCCTTCAACCACAAAAACAGTGAGTTGCGCAAGCAGCAAGCAAGCCAAGGCGACAGGTACCGTGCCCGAACACGTGGCAGGCCTTGGCAGGTGCAGCACTCACCCAACACGCAAGCTGCAATCAATGGCGACACGAAGGACACGGCGGCACAGCAGTCCTAGCTGCTAAGCTACGGCGGCCGAAGAGCTCTGCGCAAAAGGTCCTGCATGCTGCTGCTGCACCACGATGACGTGCGACGTGGGCGCTCGGCACGGCCACAGCACAGACGTATGCAGGCGGCGTGGCTAGACTGTAGCGCCAAAGGGAGGCGCAATCACGACGGATCAGCGAGGCGGCGCTCGACCTTCGGAAGAGGCGTCGGAGGCTGCTGCAGGGCGGTTTGCGCTCGGCACAGCGAGCGAAGCGTCGATTCTCCTCCGCTTGGCATAGTATGAGATCCTGCTTTCCAAGCTCTCTGAAAAGGAAGACCAAAAAGTGAAGAGAGCAAGGTACATTCGGTAGCGGTTTCACGGATGTCTCTTGACCTTGAACAGAGGTCGAGCAGCAAAGATTGCCACGCTAAAGCTCACAGCGCATCGTCAGAGGGTTGCGGTGCTCGAAAACTAGGACTGTGTTGCCGGACAGCCGAGCGAGCACAGCTGCAAGAGCCAATGAGCCACATCTGTTTGGAGTTCAGCCACAAAGTAAGAGCGACTCGACAAGCGACGTAAAGTAAGAGCGACTCGACCTTATGTTGTCAGAGAACTGCATCTCTTTCAAGGCACTTTACAGATAGTGTATAGAAACCATAAACCAAACGATTGGTGGTAACATCCACAAGCAGAGTGTAAGCAGATACATGCGCACGAAGAACAAATCACGAAGACCCACCAAATGAAGTAATAACGAGCTTACTGTTCAACAACAACAATAAGTTCAACAAGCCAACCTTGGTCTTTGATGGCCACACAGACGCCACCAGCTTCCTTCCGAACTGTCTCATTCAGTGTCAACTCCCGAAACATTCGAAGCTGCTTGACAATATAGTCAGCCGAGGTAAGTGGATTTGCGTCGCCAGTTTAAGTCATCCCATGGATAGCCTACGGGTTTTAATCGAGTGACTCATTGGGCCTACCCATGATCGAAGCGTACAAGAAAGAGCAAGAACGAATATTTGTTGATCTAGTTGGTTCGCAGTAAGTTTTAGGACACGTCAGGCGAGTAAAAACGTAAATTTATCACTCAAAGGACATTTGGTGCACGAAATTCCCAAATTCTGCGGCATTTCAAAGCACGCATTCCGGTGCATAACACCAGGAATGCAGCGACCCGATGACCCCGTTTCGTCATGGAAACGTGGAGCCCCAAAGCACACGACACTGCGGCTACGGCACAGGGTCGAATGGCTCTACGCTCTACTCTGCAGGTCTTCCTTCGTGTTGTTCGCATTTTTCTCCGGATGAGGTAGAGGGGGGGCTTCGTGTTCGCGATTTCTGAAGAGCTGAAATTCGCTCTCGTCGGTCCACCAGACCGAGAAGCAATCAGTGCCCGATGACCGGCATGCCACTTGGCATTTTAGCCAGACAAATTTCATGCCATTTATTAGTCGAGGGCCTTCTAGCGCTGCTCGCCAGATACGCGATGCTCGCATCGGTGCGTCGCAAAGACGGCAAGAGATTGCCGGAGGCTAACTTTAGCCAGTGCAGAGGCATCCAGTGCCTGTGCAAGCTGCATCAGGCTGACCTTCCTGCTCCAGAGCGCAGATCTGTTAAGCAAGAGGTCCTCGTGCTGCGACATCTTGCTTATGGGTTCTAGGCGTCGGTTTACAATGGAGCCCCCACCATCACTACCACCAGCCAGCTGGCATACTTAGCCAAGTGAGACCTCGAGCGACCTTCACTCTGCTGCCAAGACAACGAGCCGCCGCCATTAACTGCCGCTAGCTCGTCACGTGCCAGCAGCTCGTCACGTGCCAGCAGCTCGTCACGTGCCAGCAGCACGTCACGTGCCAGCAGCACGTCACGTGCCAGCAGCACGTCACGTGCCAGCAGCACGTCACGTGCCAGCAGCACGCCCTCATCGAACTGGCTGCCGCACACTCTCCTCGTCGATGGTGCTACACAGCAGCGCTAGCTAGTTCCTCAAAGGCCGGAGCCGAAAAGAGCGCGAGGGGAGATCGCCCGAGCGACTCCTGGCTGAGCGTAAAAGCGGTCGCAATCATGCTCCATGCGAACTTTGCCTGACAAAGTGGCTGGCGCTCGAAGAACCTGAGCTCGTACGTATTCAGCCATACAAGGCTCAGAGATAATTCTAGCTGCTAGGCGCTTAGCTTTCAGGGCCACCATGACGGCTTCTGGCCGCATGAGAAATGGCCGCAGCTCCGGAACGCACGAACAGCCGAGTAGTCACAAGTGCGAGCTGAGGTTGCACTGTGCATCGCCGGCGAGCGCTCGTCGCGCCGCCACCCGGCGACATATGACGAATGACGCCGGCAAGACCAAGGAACGTGAACTCGTAAAACCCGCAGGCAGACTGCAAGGAGTCGAGCTTTACACCCAGTCAGCCCGTAGGAGCGTAGCCAGCTCCAGTGGCTCGGTGCGAGTGCCTCCGTCGCACGGGCCGAGAGGCAAAGCAGCAGAAAGGAATCAAGGATGCAATAAACGGAGGAGCATCAGCGAACCACCGATCCAGTGGTCGAGCGGGAACCAGAGGTCGACCAGTAGAATCTAGAAGAAGCCTCTCATCAGCCCATCTGACTCGGCACGGCAAGCTCGCAAAGGCTCGACAGACTTTTACTAGATCTGAACGACGAAGAAAGATCCAACGTGGAAAGATCGACGCTTTCAGAGATTTACCGCGAACGCACAAGGATTTCGCAAGCGTCGTGTAACTCTCGCGGGCGCGCGGTGACGCCGAGGTGATGAGGCCGCATCCTCCATCGCGGCTAATGCAAGCGTCAGGTCGGCGGCAGCACAAACAGCGCGCCTCAGCCCAGTGCGCCCAAGTCGGGCTGCTAGACGCCGCACTTTGTCGGCGCACTCCGTCCTGACGAATGGCGGGTGCTCACCGCACATTTCCCGCTCGAGCAGCGGCCTGTACGTTCGGGGCTGCTTCTGTCCTGGTATGAAGCAAGCGGATTGGTCTCTCGGAGGCGGCTTGTCGCTCAGCATGGCTGCGCGTCGCTCGACGTCAGCCAGCATCTCACGTATCATAACGGCTCTGCAACACGAGAGCGACAGTCGACGAAGACGCTACGACGACGGCAAAGAGCCACGGCCAGCAAGCTGAGCTGCAGCCGGGAAGCGGTGGCGACTGCAGCAGGATAGCAGCTGCGCAGCACTCGACGAGCAGCAGCAAGCGAGTACTCGGCAGCTCTCGACGGGAGCATAGAAGCCTGGTGGATCTGTGCGCAGCGGTAAAAAGTTCATTCTCAGGGACCGACTCACGGGCGACAAAAGATCGCCCGACTGTGGCCTCTTAGTCGATACGCAATAGAACTCGCTGCCAGAGGTAATCAGAGAGGCGGTCGCCGCCGATGCGTAAGATGCATGCAGATACCGACAGACATCTCCCCCTTTCCTTCAGCAGGTGCCACAAAGACACCAGCAAGAAAAATTGCATGGCTTCAGGGAAACACGAATAGAAATGACGTCACACTTGCAAAACTGCACATTGCATAGACAGCAGTCGATATCTTCTCGACAACATGCTGCAAAAGCCATCAGTAGCTATGCCACAAGATCCCGCATTCCACGATTCTAGAGTTTGATGAGATTCAGCAAACAAAAATGCATGCAGTGCTCCGACTGAACGGAACCTGGAAGCAGAATCAAAACTGCAACAGTGCATGCAGCTCATGTCCGCCCACTGTCCCTGCACTATCTTGAAAGTAAGGTATTACAATCTGCCCAATTCCTTTGCGAATAATCGTGCAAAGAGTCACATGCTAAAATGTCGGGCTGTCGCGGGTTCATCAGCTGGAGATTCCTTTGTCATAGGCCTGGTTCAAGTACGGTGGCCAAAAATACTTCAAGTGTCAACTCTTGCACATCACAACACACTCTACTTACGACTAGCAGGACATAACTACAGACTCAATCGTTTCTCACAACCTGCCCGCCACACAGGCAGCTTGCTGGCACATCTGCCAAGAGGGGCTGGTCGAAGAATGGGCAGACAGGCAGGCGCCATCTGCCTTCCAGTAGTACTGGTTCGCCTGAAATCAGATGAGTCGCTGGGCGACTAGGTATGCAGCTGCATTGCACTCTGCACGCGGCTCTGCATGCAGCTGTGGCCTACCAGTGGGCGATCACTAACTAGTACATTATCTAAGACCCGGCACCGTAATGTGATAAGGCCCTAAGCTAATGCCAGAGTCAGCAAAGTTCAACATACAAAGCGGCTACCGAGGAATCTTCAGGGGCCACACGGTTGCCCTCCGAGAAGGGAGGGTGTCACAGCAACTTGAGATCTACAGATAGAGATTCACACATTTGCTATGGGACTCGAGAGAAGGTTTGTGCTTTTCCGAAAGCACGATCGGGAGATCCCACTGACAGATCACTGAACCAACGATAACGAGTGTGGTCCGATCCCTTTCATGCACCGACTGACCTGTACATTAATAGCGCGACTTGGCGTTTAGCAACCGGCTAGATGCTGCGGTAGGTACAGGAGCCTGGTTCTGCGGTTCCGTCTAGGCATCTACATAGTTTGGCACCTCTGTGTGAACAAATACGCCGGCACGAGTGCAACCTAGCATCGTGCACTCGAAAAGCACCGACAGGATGCAATCCAGCCGCCTGCACTCGGAGACCACAAGTGTCACTCGGTCAGGAGCAGAGAGAGAGAGTGGCAGCAGATTGTTGAACATGCAGGAAATTGCTGTTGCACACTCAGCATGACTCGAATGAATACACAACGAGTGAGGCACTTTTTGAAAACAAAAGTTAAAAAACAAAGGCACTGGAAGGCAAACTGGAGAGGCGAGGCAGGCAAAACTAAGCGGATAGGTGCTTCTTGGGCTCTTTCGTGGCAGTACTCTGCAAAACGAAGGGGAGATATGGGGGAACATCCATTCGAAGTACTGCAGCCCTCTTGAGCTCGACAGCGCAAACAGTCAACGAGAAAGAAATGCGGTAAGCCTCTTTCCAGGCTCAGTCGGGCCAATACGGTGCATATGTGCATATGCATGTGCACACACACACACACACACACACACACACACACACACACACACACACACACACACACACACACACACACACACACACACACACACAGACACACACAGACACACGCACACGCACACGCGCACACACACACACACACTAAGACACACACACACTAACACACACACTAACACGAAATGTGCCTAAGCAACTTAGCAGTTGGTCTGAAGCATCGGAGCTGCATCAGATGCTGGTGATCGCCACCCTGGGCACGGTTGGAAGCACAGAAACAGTGCAATGAAGACTTACAAGCTACAGCACATTAAGGAGGGTCACTGACTGCAAGACTGTGCTCAAGGAGCAGTTCACACAATTAGAGTTTTTCAGACGTGCCCAGAACAGTGCCAACTCCACGACAGACGACCGTAGTTACATTTCACGGCCGGTCCGGTTCTTGCTGTTCACCGATGGTAAAAGAAGAACGCTTGCAAGTTCATGAAAAGATGAAACCCCCACCCCACCACACCTCGATTGTTTGCAACCAACAATTCAGGGCAGTGGCATCGTGAAACAAGTCTGTCAGTGTCAGCACGACATTAACAAACTGATTGACCAGCACAATGCATGTATATCGATCAAGTGCAAAATGCCATAACCAAATACCAAATCATCCCAAGCAAATTAACATTTGCCAGCAGGAAAATTTCCACGATGCTCACAGCAACAGTCCTCCAGTGAGACCGTGCCTAGAGGGTCACAGTGAATGGGCCCATTGAACATTTTCTTTTGGCTGAATCCGACACCGATGTATACCGCTGGCAGAGTCAATCGAATGTCTTAAGTCCTGCAGAGCAACTTTGAAATAGATCGAACAGCTGCCCTGATGAGGTCTGATTCTATAAAGCTACGAAAATCAAGAGCTGCTTAGCCGGTTACAACGTCACTCAAGAGGACATTGCGCCAGTGACCCCTTAGAGGTAGTTGCACACCATGCTGTGACCCACTCACAGAACTGTGGCTGCTGCTACGGCTGCTGTGGCACATCGTTGTGCAGCGCACTGGCTGAGCCAGCGCTGGCTAGCTAGCTTGCTTAGAAAGCTGCGCCGAGAAACCAGTCAGCAGTACTCGGTTGTGGGTCAAGCTAGAAGTGCAAACTGGAGTGCATGCTTTGAGCCGAGCTTGTTTGGCCCCGGATTCAGGTGCTCACCCCGACCGAGGTCAAGGTGAACGCATTTGATAGCCGAGGTAGTAAGCCCCGTGGCATATGTGAAGCATCTCAATAGAAATTAAGTACTCTTAAGGCGCTACATAAATGAATTCGATGCTGCCAGTTCAACGGCACGACACTCAAGCACACAAGGGCAGCAAACCAAAGGACACGAGATCGCAGAGAATGCATACAAATTGGCTAAGAAAACAACCGTGACGACACCAGAAAGCAGTCTGCAGTGGGACCAAGAGCAGAACATTGCGCCTCGACAACTGCTTACATAAACCTTCACGAGTTCTCGGAAGTTCAAGCCGGGTCTGGTGGTGCTACACAATCACAGCTATTGATTTAGCTTGATTAACGATCAACTACTAAAATAAAGCTCACACACAAATGCACTGAGGACACTGCACACAACCATACATATGTACGAGTGTGCAAACTCCATCCACACATCTAGATATGGGAAACAACACGAGTGCAGAAAAAAAACAGTCGGATACTAACTACAGAGGCTGAAATATTATTGACACACCAATTGGAGACTTGCACTTACTAAAAACACTAGATTTACAAACGTTCCCTAATGAGTACAAGGGGGGGGGGTAGAAAAAAGGACAGGGAGAATTATGAAATCAGCACAGATGAAGCACAGACTCACTTTACGTGATGCACTGCCCATTCATGTTGCAACTGTCTACCGACTTCGTGCAGGACACCTGTCAAAAGAACAAGCACATCGGTGCACTAAAGGAAGAGAACCTTGCATATGAACACATATGACTACTTCAAAGCAGCAGTTGGAAGCAGCATTACCAAAATCCTACAACCTGTAGGCAACGACTAATCGAGGAGGATTGAGGGTCATCACCCAATCACCAGACAGCTGCTGGCTGTCTTGCAAGAGCACATGTTTGCCATAAACCATAAATAATTACCATAAATAATGTATTGCCACGGGTATGCAGGATTCGGTAAAAATGCCTAATCATACCACGTCCAAGGAACAGGGGCGAGGTCACAAGCGCTGGCCTCTAGCTGGGACCCACGCCAAACACCGGAGGAAGCAAGATCGAGGCTCAGGAGCTGCATGAACATGCTGTGCAGTAGTAAACGTTGAGATCACAAGCAAGATCACAAGCAACCCACCAGGTTGACGCCTCTCACGAATCTGCTGTGAGGCCCCATGACTTTAATGTTGTTTCAAAATCCGGTAAACACACAAATATGATTGAATCCCGTAATTCGCGCGAACACGAGAGAGCCTACCACAAGCCGACTAGAATTGGATACGCCTACATTGTCGGATGAGTAGACTTCGAGGCGCCGCCGGGTACGCAGGAAAAAGATCCCCATCAGCCGGTTTACCCACGATTAATGAATTTGCTACTTAAACAGGGGCTGAATTAAAGCCGATAATAATAAAAATATAATAATAATATTGCACTTGATAAAGCGCCCTCAGAGAACTTAATCTCTTTCTAGGCGCTTTACATTTGCTGCAAAGTGATATGCAATTGAATGGTAAGTAAAATCATGCTTGAAAAACAAACAAAATGAATAATATGGTTAGGGGTGACATGCACTGGGTCAGCATGCAAATGTGGTTAGTGGCAGCATGCACAGTGTCAGCACGCATAAGCACATCAAGGACGAATCACAGGGACCCACTAAATGCTGTCCTAAAAAGGTGTTTTTAAGTTCCTTTTAAATGTGGTCAGGTCATGGGATGTTCTGACGCAGGTCGGGAGAGAGTTCCAGGCTTTGGGAGCATACGAGCTGAATGCACGGTCTCCAAAGGATTTAAGGTTTGTACGAGGTATTTCCAGACTGTTGGATTCCGAAAAGCGGGTGGTACGATGCTTGGCCTGATGGGGTAGTATATCTGAAAGATAGGCTGGAGCCATAGAATGAAGGGACCTAAAAGTGAGCGACAAAACCTTGAAGTCAATCCGTTGCCTCACTGGTAGCCAGTGCAGGTCGGCAAGAAGTGGAGTAATGTGGCAACTGCCACGCTCACGACAGACAAGCCTAGCTGCCGAGTTTTGCACCAGCTGCAATCGTCTGATCGCACATGCTGGTAGGCCAGTAAGCAGTGAGTTGCAGAAGTCGAGACGAGATGTCACGAATGCAAGGACCAACTTAGACGTGGTATCCTTATCTAAACAAGCCCGAATTTTAGCAATGTTATGAATCTGAAAATAGGCAGATTTGACTGTGGAGCTGACGTGGTCGTCTAACGAGAGGTCGCTTTGGAATATGACACCTAGATTTCGAGCTGATTCAGCTGGAGATATACTGGCAGAGCCAATTTTGAAAGTAAGCCTTTCCAACCTCTGAATCACACTGGGTTTGCCCATAACTAGTAAGTTATCATCGTTTAGTTTTAGAAAATTTGCTGCCATCCATGTGCTGGATGTCATCAATGCATGCAGCAAGTGAGTTGAGAGAATTTGAGGTGCTCGAAGGCTGGGAGGGATCAAAGCAAAGGTACAACTGAGTGTCATCCGCATAGAAGTGAAAGCCGATCTCTACGCGATCCGTTCGTTGCAACCTTCCACATCAATTAAACTAGGACTAGCCAGGCACAGGGTGCTGTTTGCTAAGCGATTGCCCAGAAGGTAGCAATCAGGTAGCAAGCAAGCTTCCAGAACAATCGGCTGATTTATTTTTCTTTCTTTTCTTTTTAATCTGCAGGCATTGACGTCCAACCCTTGCCAAGCAGCTCCCACGGATACCAAGAATCTATGTACTCGCCCAACACACAGAGGCTACTGTGCTCGGCTGAGTAGAGCAAATATGCTAGCAGTAAAAGTAGCGGCACGATAAACAGTGAGCCATAATGGCTCACTAGGTAAGGCAGTTGCTTTTCACGACCTCGGCTCCGAGGTCGTGGGTTCGAATCCTGCGGTGGGCGATCCTTTATCGCCACTGCAAGCGGTGGTGATAGTCGTAAAAGCTCTTTTGTTGCTATACAAGAAGAGGCTGTTAAATCAGCTAGTATTTATTTATTTATTTAAAGCAAGCCACAGTGCCGTGACTGCAAGCTGAACACTGATCGAGGCAGAAATAGTAATCCAAGAGATCCATCGAGCAACAAGCAACCCGAAAGACAAATTAACTCTGAAGAAGCTTCCCCACCCCGATACTGTTGACGACAGAAGCGTTTGTTGGGCGGATTCGTGACTGCAAAACATGCAACCTCAATTCTTGCTCATTGACTGTTTCTCCACTTCTGCGTAGTCAGGCACTTCCTTTCCAGACAGCCCAAGCAGCTAATTCTATCTATGCTACCTACTTCACAGACAGCCATCTTGATGCAGTTGTGCCGCTCTTGCCTTTTCTTTGTTGCACGAGGATGCTAATACTGCTGTGCACCACAACATTGCACAGCGATGGTCGCTTGTACTTTGATATTGCTCAAGAAAACACTCAGCAGTCTGCGGAATTACGGACTGGATACATACAATTTATATTTAACTCCATACCAGGGAGTGTTTATCAGCCCCTGGTGTGGAGTTAAAAATGTTGTATTCTACTTATGTTATTGACCATATTTTTTTTTAGCAAATTGGCCATGATCCCATTTGGTCCAGGGCTGAGTGCCTGCCACGCCTACTGGTGCTCCGTATTCCTCTATATTGCTCCATCGTAGCGGAATTTTTCTAAATCAAATGCTTCAAGTCTCTGCACTGAGTGCCAAAAGTGACTACCCTATCGCTAGAGCACAGGACCGATAAATAAGAGGTCGCTGGATCATTCTAGCTCGGGAAGAAAGTCTTTTCCTGAAACTCAATCCCTCAGTACATGACGACACGATGTCCTTTATTTTCAAATTAAGGGAACCGAGAGCAAGAAGCCGACGTGTGCGCAAATTCTTAGCAATAATATGGTCGCACTAACCTCTTATTGACTGACTAGAGCTTGCACACACAAAAATGCGCAGTTGGCTCTCGACTGAAACGTGGAGAGCAAAAGTTCTCACACAAGGCATAGCCCATCCTACTACGCAAGCTCACATACCCGGTATAAGAAATACAAGCAAGAACAATGCACCTTCCAAACAGAAGGAGCCGCATAGCGGCTGCATCAAGCCCGTGCAAAGAGAGCCGAGGCGAGAGGGCACAAGCAGCAGATACCTGGCTCGTATATCCATTCCACATCGTTGTCGCCATAGCCGCAGTCAAATAGGACTAGCGGTACCTCTGCAAGAACAAAACTTCTGCATTAAGACAAACGAAAGAGAATTCTATTGAGCTACATCGAAGACACCGCGAAGGAGTGCACTCTCATCTCCATGCCAGTCTTTTATCAAACAACACTATGTGGGTGCAAAAAAGAAGTTTCAGCATGGGCCATGAACGACGTCACAAGGCCTGTATAACCGAGAAGGTCAATGAAAGCATTGGGACTAAATAGAGTGCCTCTGGGGTCCTCAGCCAGTACTGATTGGTGTACGATAATTGCTTCGGATGCCGTGGGATGTACTACTTAGTATTCCCTAGTCTTTTATGGCCAGTCGATGCACTCCGGTTCGCATGTCAATGCCAGTTGCATCATCGAGAGAAAGCACACGGTACGACGACACAGCAGACTGCTGACTAACGGCTAAAACGCCTTCAGCCTTGAGCCTAGAAGTGACAAGCCATTCTGTTAAGGTATTGGCCAGCTAGAGTCACTCACACACTGCCTAGCAAGCTACGTTTAGCAAGCACGAGTGATGAGTATGAATAGATCAGATGCTATTCTATAAAGAGTCCATAGAACAGCACCTGCCCACCACATTGCCATTTACTAAACAGACGGCAGATTACAGGTACACACATGATGTTAAACACCACTAAGCGATATAGTAATAGTAGTAGTAGAAAGAAAGAGGAATATGCAGTGTCGTTTTCCTCATGACCTCCGAAACGGAGGTGAGAGTCGTCTCACCTCGACCATTTCAATAGGCTGGTGAGAGGAATTAAATGACGATCAAACCAAACTGCTTCTCATAGGACACCCTAAGCGTGTGGCTGGATTAAAAGGCTTTGCTGTTCTAATAGGTGATGCTATTGTGCGACCTTCACCACGTGCTCGTAATCTAGGTGTCGTGTTCGACAGCTGCCTCAATTTCAAAAGCTTCATTCAGAAGGCTGCCTCTACAGCTAGCCATCACATCCGATCCCTAACCAAGATTAGAAGCTGTCTCCCACAGTGGCTTGTAAAAAATTTAACTAGCTCTTTAGTTCTGTCTCGGCTTGATTATTGTAATTCCCTTTTGGCTGGGCTACCAAAGAAAGCTATCATGCCACTACAGCGGACTATGAATATGGCTGCAAGGCTGGTCTTCAAGTCCCAGCGGTTTGAGCACGTGTCACCTTTGCTGAAAGAGCTAGGATGGTTGCCGGTTGAGCAAAGGATACAGAGCAAAGTTCTTACGCTGACCAACAAGGCCCGCCACGGCTTGGCTCCTTCGTACCTACCTGAACTGCTGCATCAGTTTCAGCCTGTTCGCGCCCTCAGGTCCTGTGTGGACAATAAATTAGCTGTCCCATTCCTCCGCTTAAAGACAGTTGGCGACAGAAGCTTTAGCTCTGCAGGTCGTAGACTGTGGAACTCGCTTCCACAATTCTTAAGCAACGACATCTACTCTCCAACTGCCGACTATGGCACATCTTTTTTAGCGGTCCTGAAATGCTACTTCTATGCTACTCACTACCTCAACTGCCCTCCTAACTCTGCTATGCTTCCCACTTTCTCTTTGTTGCGTGAGACGAAGTCTGTTGGCAACCGAATGCGTACCGAACGCCGCTTAGGCTGTGAGTGCGCTATACAAATCTCTCCTGCGTAACACCCACATGGTCTTAATGACTTTGTGGAGTTACTGACGGAGATACATAGAGGGGAGGGGTCACAGCAAATAATAGACAAAAACCGAGCAATCTGAATTTTACACAAACAAACTAGAAAAGCAGACAGCACGGCAAATGTAGAAGAATGCACTAGCAACACCGGTGTAGTAGCTGTGTTCGATGGGATAGCATCAGAAATCCTTTTTGACCAACGACAAAAGCAGTTATATTGAACATACCAGATGCGAGTGGATATTGCGGCTTCCTGGGGTTTGCAGTGACATCCAGCAGGCAATCAATAATCTAAAATAAAAGATTGCAAAAGATGTCGAGCAAAATAAAAAAACAGTGAGCCAAAGAGACCAAATAAGACACCCTAAGAATGGCCACAGTCACAAACTGATGGTCTGATCGGCATGAGCAAGAAAAGAAACATCATAAAAAACAAACAGAAGCTCAAGCCAGGAATCAATCTATGATCTGCTTGTAAAGGCAAGGATGCCACTTATGCTATAACCACGAATGCAGCAAGCTACGGGCAGAGAGAACACCCAACGCTGGACAATACAGTACAATGACGAGCACAATCATCTAGCAAAGCGCAACCACGACAACTGACACAGTAACAAAAACTGATCACATTAACATGCCGAGCTGGTTTGGTCCAGCGGTTAAGGTGCTCGCCCCGACCAAGGTCTGGCTGAGGTCGTGGGCTCAAGCCCCGAGGCATACGTGAAGCACTTGCATAGAGATTAAGTTCACTTAGGGTGCTATACAAATGAGTTATATATATATATATGTATATATATATATATATATATATGTATGTATATATATATATATATATATATATATATGTATATATATATATATATATATATATATATATATATATATATGCCTGCTTTGGGACTTGTTTGGGGGAACTGAAGTGTTTGGAGCACAAGAAATAAACATCACTCCGAAAGAAGCCATTCATGCACGAAATACGCCATGTTAAGTATGAGGCAATCAGTACACTGACCATCTAGCTTATCTCTTGCACTACCGACACAAGTTCTACCCTGCTTCCAAGATTTTTGTTGCTGAACGACAGCAAACCGATTACATTTAATCGGAGGTAAAACCGACCTGATCACAATGCTATCGACAGCAATACCACACACCAGCTTTTCCAAAGTTAACTGTAAAGTTAAGATAGAATGAGTCAAATGAAGCATTTATGTTCCGGCAAAAGAGCATTAAGCTTTGTTTACACGTATTGCCTGTCGGTCCTGCTTCAGTCTTTGGTGCATATGTCACCAAGACTATGTGATCAGTTCAAGACTGAACAAAAAAGCTGAGCATAGCTTTACTTAGTGGCCAAGATGGAGGCAAGCACAAACAAACAAGCAATCATTGGCGCCGTCGAGGGCATGCCTTCTTAATTGCTTTGTAAGGTGTGTCGGATGAAATGACCGATGAAATCAGCGTTTAGTCCCGGAACACTTGTTCATGGGACACTATGAGACCTTCATATAGGACTCACACCGTAAGGCAGCAGATTTCCGATGATTCACTATCGGGGGGGGGGGGGCGGGGGCTGGTAGGAAGCAAGTCAGTAGGCAAACTGTAAACTGCGTAAACTTCCTACCAGAAGGAAGACAGAAGCAGGACGGACCGTTTAAAAGCAGCTATAGAGGCTATGATTGATGTACTTGCAGAGGTCAATAAAGGATTAATTGCCTGCTACATGATTAGAGACCATGACCTGGGTTGTGATGCGCAAGCACTTTACACACTGGACTAAGACACCACAGCTGATTAATGGTCTAGCGGGTTAAGGTGCTCGCCCCGACCAAGGTCTGACTGAGGTCGTGGGCTCGAGCCCCGAGGCACATGTGAAGCGCCTGAATAGAGATAAAGTTCTCTTGGGGCGCTATATACATGAATTATATTTTTTATATTTTAATGACTTCAGGTCTGCTAATCACGATGTGATCTTTTAAATTCACTTCTTGGTACACTTTTGACACTGGTTCGAGTGGCATGATTTAAAAAAAAGGCCTCTCAAAGACCATAAACTGCACTAACCATTGCCATTACCATAAACACGCTGGACCCCTCCGAGACGGGAAGCTTAGTTAATTCATTGGTCACTTTCCAAGCTATATCGGAGCAATTCCACTAAAGATTTCGTTAATCGTAAAACATTTTTCTTAAAAAACTGCCACAGATCTCCTCAACACTTGTGGCATGCTATAAGGCAGCTATTCTTTGAAATCATGCACGAGGCAAGTATCTACAAGCAAGGGCCTTTGAGCACCAATGAATGTAAGTCAAGCATAAGGACATCGAATCCAAAGGAGGACGAAGCCACACCGAGGGAGGGGGTTGGCAGGGAGTTGCAAAGCATGCATTAGCCATAATACTGTCCAGGTACCAAAAAGAAGAATGCTACTCAGAACAGATAGAATATCGGGTAGGGGAGGAGAATGAAGAAGGGAGAGAGTAGGTCAATCTGCAGCATACTGCCTTAGTGATGCAGGCCGGCCGGTCGGCACACGCAGATGCTTTAAGCGAGAGCACCTGCCAAATCATGCAACCTGCCAAATCATGCCTGCAGGCAAGCAGTGCCGGCGTAAATCGGTGGCAATAATTTGAAATAATAATAATAATAATGCACTTGATAAAGCGCCCTCAGAGAACTCAATCTCTTTCTAGGCGCTTTACGTTTGCTGCAAAGGGAAACGTAATTGAATGGTGAGCAGAAGATATTAAGGCACCAGTAAGAGAAATGGTCCTATAGTGAAATGCCAAGGCATATGTAATGGTTACTAAAATTAACATTACTGAGCAGCACAGATGTGTCCAGGTCCTTGCCATTCACAACGACCACCAAGCTGTAATACTAACACTTGGCGGCTCTTTTCCTTGGCCAACGAGGAACAGCACCGACACGATGCATCGAATCTGATGCCACAGGAAGGCTTCGCCGATCACAGTCAGCTGACACATATCGTAAGATGCTTCAGCTGGTATTCCAATCTTACTGTCTACAGCAACACCGGCTCCAGGACTGCAATTAACGAGCCCTGCAAACACTTAGAAGCTGTGAAAGCTACGTTCAACAGACAAGGCAACATATCCAAAACAAGTGACTGTTGACGAGGTAAAGGGAGGGTGTGGCAAAAAAAGCATTGCAATACTAAAGCTTCCATCGAAATTCAACCAGGAATATTTCCGTCAGGGATATTACAAGAATTGCAGATACTGACTGTGTTCATGAAGATTACACATGGTGACACTATACATGAGAAGCAAAAACTAGTTGCAGAGATCCAGTATTGAGAAACTTGGTCATGTAGTTGCAAGCATGATACTCGAGTGCGTTTGCATGGCTGCCTAAGCACGACCGATAACTCGTATGCCATGAACTCATGGTCATTGCTTCTCTTACAATGAGTTGCACAGCAACTGGATTAAAATTAGTTCTTTTAGGAAGCTATATCGAAAATCTATTATTATTATTATTGGTTGACTAGAAAACTGTACAACACAACAATATTGTCTACGGTCAACATAATCATGAATTACGATAAATCTACAATGTACACATCCTACGACAGTTATTGCTCAGTATCGGCAATCTTACCCACTGAGTTAAATCTGAATCAAGTCTCTGAGGCACTTGGCGATAATAAGTAAGGCAATTCACCAAAAAGTTGCAAGACTAAACCTCACCCTCCAGATTGGTTTCGCTACCATCACTACGGTGACTGCCCGTAATCTAGGTGCACTATACTAAAACAATTTGTCAATGAATGAGCAAACTTCCCCTGCTGCCAAATCGGCCTACTTTAAGCTAAGAAAAACTGACTAAATTAGGTTCTATTTATATAAGAGTACGACAGCCAAACTAGTTCTTGCACTCGTGACATTCCATTTCTGTAATTGCAATTCAGTTTACTTAAGACTCCCGTGCCTGTGCCTTTCAGCCCCTTCAAGTTTTGCAACTGGTGCAAAACTCAGCAGCTTGTCTGGTCTGTCGTCACCAGTGTAACTGCCACGTCATTCCACCTCTACATGAGCTTTACTAGCTTTCTATCAAGCATTGATCGATTTGAAGATCCTCAGTCAGGCTTACAGGTCACTTCACTTGCTAGCACCAACCTACCTCCTTGCTCCTCCAGTCACGCGCTCTCGAACCACCTGCTCGTAAGCATTTGGTCATTTCAATATCTATCGCACTAAATTGAAATCTTTTTGGCAATGCCGACTTCAGCTCATATGCACAGAAAGTCGGGAATAGGCTTCCGGATAGGGTCACTATCTGCAGCGTCCTAGCATCATCCAAGTCTAAGATCAAGACACACCTGTTCCGGTGCATCTTGATCAGACACTTTCCAAATGTCTCAAGTCTGCTCGTCTTTTTTTTGTTACGGTGCTTGGCCTAGGCACCTGAGCGTGATTCAGTGCATTTCATAGGTCACCGTGAGTGTCTACATATTTGCTTTAGCATCCTGGCATATACATACTTTCTTTAAACTAAACGACGACCAGTAGGAACTGCTGCTCATAGCACATCCCAAGCACGTGGCTGGACTAGAAGGCTTTACTATTCCAATAGGTGATGCAGTTGTGCAACTATCACCATGTGCTCGGAATTTAGGTGTAGTCGTTAAGAAGACTGCTTCCACAGATAGCCATCACGTCCGATCCCCATCTAAGATTAGCAACTATCTTCCACGGTGGCTTTCAAAGAATTTAATTAGCTCCTTAGTTCTGTCTCGGCTAGATTATTGTAATTCCCTTTTGTCTGGGCTACCGAGAAAAGCCACTAGGCCACTGAAGCTGGCAATGAATATGGCTGCAAGGAGAGTTCACAAATCCAAAAGGTTTAACCAAGCTTCTCCTTTGCTGAAAGAACTTCGATGTCTGCCGGCTGATCAACAGATACAGAGCAAAGTTCTTACGACTCTGGCGCACAAGGCCCGCCACAGCTCCTTCATATTTAGCTGAACGGCTGCACCTGTTTCAGCCTCCTCGTGCCCTCAGGCCAAATTTGGAACATAAATTAGCCGTTCTGTTCGTCTGCTTAAAGACCGTCGGTGGCAATAGCTTATGCTCTGCAGAACTGAGGAACTCACTTCCATAGTTCTTAAGCAACGACAACTACTCTTCTGCTGCCGACTGTGGCACATTCTTTCCAGCCGTCCTGAGATGCTACTTCCATCCTACTCACTACCTCAACTGCTCTCCTGACTCAGCTATGCTTCTCAATTTCTCTTTGTTGCATGAGATGAAGCCTGTTGGCTACCAAATGCAAACCAAAAGCCGCTTAGGCTGTGATTGCACTTTACAAAACTCTCCTTTGTAACACCGTCATAGTCTTTGTGGAGTTACAGATGGAGATATGTTATATTACATTATAATTTTTTGCTTTTGCATACTTAATATTGTGCATTACATTAACCCATGGGCGCCGATTCTCTTACAGAAAGTTGTACAGCGCCTGGATAGAGGCCTAGTTATCCTGGTGTGCTATTCACATATGATCTATTATTATATTAGTGCTATATCCATTAAAGGAGTGATGGCAATAAGCCAGTCTCATGGGTGGGAGTACCGGCACACTGTCAGAATACAATCATCCAAAAACTTACACATCTCCCACAGCTTGTTGAGGGTTGCATGCAGTCATGGTGCTGACAGTAGCTGAAACGATCTTTCGAGTGTAGTTTACAACACCGTTTCCTACATCCATTTTGCACAAATTTCTGTAGTCGTGTTCGCCCACGAGCCGAGCAGCTGCGCTATTCATCAGCTATGTTGCAGAGAAAAATAAACATATGCACATGAAGTCACTAGCCATCAAAGCAAATACAGCTACGGGTGGATTAAGGAACACACCACAATTTAATCAGAGCACAAGACATCTGATACTCTTTCTGCACACCCAATCAAGGCATGCTTTTGCTGCACCTTTATTGTTCAAACAATCAATCCTCCGGAATAACGTAATCCTTTTTTTTCAAACGCCGAATTAACAAAGCCAACAACTGCAACCGATAAAACAGTCAGACTACACTAAACTCGAGCAGCCTCGGTGTGGGAGGATGGAGAAAAGGAAATTCCATGTAAGTTAGGTAAGAATCCGACCTTTTTAAAGATTTTTTTAAGATCTTTTTCTTTACCTCTTTTTGAGCGATAGCATACCTTTTTAATATTAGGCGATTGCATAGCCTTGGTAAATAGCTGACTTCTGCGACATGCTCCGTGCATGTCATCTTAAACCATGTTATGCTTGTTGTCATTGAGCATGCTACCACAACCAATCGACCATGCTTTCTTTGAAGCATATGTAAGGTGCCTAGAAAGAGATTGAGTTCTCTGAGGGCACTACTTATTATTATTATGAGACTTAAACTCGAGGCATTTGCCTTGAGAGCATGTAACAGGTAAGGCCCCAGATTGATTGCAACATGTGAGTAGTGAATGAAAGCAGAGCAATTATTTTCAGGTTAGCAAATGCATAATTGTGCCAATTTATAGAATAAGTACAACATAAAGGTTAGGTGGGCTACGTAAATACGTAAACGTAGCGACCGAACGGTGGGCATAAGCTCGCGCTATCTACCACACACCATGGATTCGCAAGAGGTGTCCGTAAGCTTCACGATCGATAAGTGCATTCGGCATGAACACCCTCGTGCGAAAAGTAATTGAAAAGTCAGTCTGCTTTTCATATTAGCCAAATCTTTAGCTAATATTTATGCAATTATTGTGAATTTCACATGGAATGTGCTCCAACTAGAACCTGAATGCCAACCCCTTAAAACAAGAAGAAGCAGCAACGAAACACGGAGGCGACACGCAGCAGAGAGGTGATGGCACATACTGAAACGTCCAGGTCACCCCGAGGAAAATAGTACTTGTACTTCCTTTCTCGGCAGCTGAACCTGCAATCATTCGCTTGAGTCAAGCGGAACTAGGCGCCAATGACCAGTGCACAGAAAGCATGCTACAAACAAGCAAGCAGAGATTCCCAGCCTACTGCCAGCGATACTGCCCAAACAAAAGCCTGCCATCGCTAAGATGGAAGGCAGTATGTCTACCGTGCACTGAAGTCAGCCTCCACGGGAGCCCATGCCAAGACTCGAACCTCGGACGGCATAATGTTGTTCAGAATTTGCACATAGTTGATTTCTGTGCCGTCATTGCAGCCTAAACGAGGTCAGAAAGCAGCGTGTTTACCGACCAATGAAACTATAGTAGAAGCCAAGGTAAGCAGCAAATGTCTCACATTAAAATTTCATATATTTAATAGAACAGCAATGTCGCACAATAGGGTGCCTCGATCATCTGCGGAGAATGGAACCGAGTATTTCTAGATAAGGCGAATGCCACAAATTGTGTCGGTAGCCAAAAACAGTGGCATGCACAAAATATTGTTTCAATTGAATGCCCCTAAAATTCTGAGCTGCATGCCTTGAGATTTATTCTGTGTGGTTCTACGAGCCCTTTTACTTGCCCTTGCGTACATATCACAGTCAGTGCATATAAGTTTCAGCTTTATAGCATAAGCTTCACACTAGTATCTAGCGGGACCACACTACAACCCTATATAGTATAGCCGAAGCCGAAAAACCAAGTATTGCCTAGTATGCACGGCACAGAGTACATGCCCAGAAGTAGGATTGCCGACGGCTAGGTTGCCAATTATTAGGTTCTGATGCCTCCCTAAACTACCACTCCCTCACCTATTGCTAGGGTGAGCAGTTGCTGCATTCTCTGATGATATGTAAAGCTAATTATTAGTTGTTAGCTACGATCTGCGGCTGGCCAATCATTGCAGCTGAACTAAACGTTGTGCTACATGTTTATGTGCACGTCTTACACTTTCAAATTGAATACCGTGTACCTGCGATTTTTTCTGATAAATGCTAGATAAGAAGTATTTCCGATAGGTAGGCCTCAGCAAGAGAATAAAGTAGCCAGCCGAAGTCAGTGAGAAGTGGTATAACATGGCGGTTGCAACATTTACGACGTACGAGCCCAGCTGCAGAATGTTGCACTAACCGTGACTTAACTGCATTTTATTGCACAGGCGGGAAGACAAAACGAAGTAGTGAGTTACAGTAGTCTGATCGGGTCCTAGATTTTCGGCCGATGCCTTAGGAGTCATGCTGGCTGGGCCCATTGAGTACCAAACGGACTGCAAGATCCTTACTGCAGTACGACATCAAGTCCGACTAAAAAAGGGGAGTAGGCAGGCTCTCTGGGACATTAGTCGTCTTGCAGTTGAGAATGAGCACACTCGTCAATACTAGCTCAGCCAACAACAGCTTTTCAATTCAAAGGGTTGCCAATTAAAGTAGCACGAACAAAACTATTAGTTTTTGCAGCAACGATGTGGTGTTATACTAATAACAGCTAATAACATACAGGGTAACAATACTAAAAAAATCTCTAGGGTTATTTTATGTTTTCCAAACATATATTTTTGTGACCATCATTCTATACCGTCTGGAGTGCTACACCTTTGCCAGATTAAAGCATCCTACACTGCACAAGCTACACCACAAACGAGCGAAGACTGAAAATAGCTGGCACAGTCTAAATAGCAATGAGTGCCTGCAGCTAAATAGCTGCTTCAGCAACTGTATTACTGACACAAGAACAGTTTTTCTTTGACATGGAAAGCTAGATTTTTTTTTTAATTTGCTTACTGCCATGTAAAACTGCTTAACGCACCTGGCCGAAGGTGAGCCGTACCATTTTCTCGCGGCTTAACACCTTTTCCACTCAGCAGGTTACTTCTCAAGTCTATTGAAATTACCTAGAAACAGAAATTACGGTCCACAGAGCATCGACGGAAACGACTCTGCACGATCGGCGATGATCTTCAAGAGATCAGGAGACCGACGAGCCGCGAAAACAAACTGGTCAACAACAGCCCTAGGTAAAAGCTCTGCATGGCATTCGAAGCAACAACGTGCTACAGCCAACTTACACGGAAAGACAAGACGAAGAGCACCAAGTAAATTAAAAAAAATGCAGGATGATCATCTCACAAACTATAGACAACACAATCGGTCGGCAACTCCTTTTTGGGATGTACTCGCAGCAACAGCACGCCGGGCATCTGCAAAACCACTGAACCAGGCCACTGTACCTGCCCGAAAGCGCTCACACCTTTGTCAGTTCTTCCACACCGGTGATAATTCGACGTTTCTCTGGAAAATTGTGGAAAATATTTGCGACAGCATATACAAATTCATACAGGTGCTTAACGGTCACCTGTACTTATTCAGTGCTATACACCCTAAACAGATATTGCACCACTCAAAGAAAGAAGAGTTTGGTGTCTATAAGTTGCAGTTGATTCCTATGCTATCATTTAGACTAGAAGGTGATAGAAGACAACACGATTCGTCTATATCACTCAACATTTCTGCCAAAAATTATTATAGCAGCAGAAGAGCCTTAATGGGTAACACCACTGCTTGCAATTGGCAATAAAAGATCACCCACTTCAGGATTTGAGCCCACAGCTTCGGCCATGAAGAGCAAGGACCGTACCTCCAGGCCTAACATGGCCCCATGTAACCACTACACTCTGGGTATTCATCAAACGTCTATTTCGGCTTTGCTCGAGTGTGCTCTGCTCCTGATCACTAACCCCATTATTAAAAAAGTGAGGCATACAAGATTGCTATTTATACGACATGCATTGAGTGATTGGCATCACTCGGTTTCATGTGTATTTGCTCTCAGCAATATGCAGCTGTATTATGTCAAAAAATGGCACTCTTTTTCAATTCGATCTGGCATGCATGGCAATGGCCTCTCTTGTGACATCTGGTACGTCTGACATGCCATACACAGATGCTAATACCAAATCTAACTTCAAAGCGTGCTTGAAACTATTGGAGCACCAGATAAAAATAATCATAACATTAATAGTAATATAATACAAATATGTGTAGCTTCCTAATATGACGGAAGTATGCTGCTGGTCGGTGGACAGAGATCAAACTGCAGAGAGGGGAGACAACCTCTTTCTCTTGATGGTTGGGGGATCGCAGGTGAGGGTGGACAAAGCGCCTGCTCACATCCTTGCTAATCGTTGTCGAAACGTACATTTTCAGCCAGCAGACCCGAGGACACACATGGATTAAAATCTACATGTACTACGACGAATTACCTGTTCTCAATAAGCTTGCTTGTAGTTAGTGCTGCGAATATGACATCTTCAACAGTATTCGACGTATCTTCTTGAACAACAAAGCCCTGATAGTTCCAGCCTAGGTAAGCTATCTTCAGAGCAACATGTCTTGTATTAAACCTGAGGACATTGCAAAAGCATATCACCACACTGCGCTCAAACAAATAGGCCAAGCTAAGATGCAGTCTTGGCCCGATTAGCACGCATGCATACATCCAGGCACAAAATAACCATTTTCAGATTCATACTTCCAAATAGGTGAATGATACATTTTTTCAGCACATAATTGTGTTACCTGCTGAAATCGAATGGTCTGGGTGCTTTGGCAGGTGCTTTGGCTACTTTCGAGCCAACTTTTGACTTTTCTATCACATTCTTCAACTGCTTAACGTGGAACTCCAGCTGCCGTATACGCTCATACAAATCCTAAAATTAATAAGCCATACTGGTGCAATCGTGAAGTATATAAAGCACCACACTCTCAGAGTAAGTCTGCCACTAGAAACCTGTACATTCAAACAATCAAGTTGATAAAATTGCACCCATATCTTATAAATAAACAAAGAGCTAGCCTGGCAGGACGCAGCAAAGTCTTCAGATTACTGATGTGCACATTCATGGCAAATGTCTGCGGCGAAAAGTTTTAAGAAAGCAACCCATGATGCACTACATGAAAAAGTGCAGGCATGCCTATTCAAAGACAAAACCGACTGGGGCAAGCTGACTGCCATCGCTTGAGACAAGGTAGTCACCAGATCATGGAGGAACCTTAATTCCCACAACCGGTTTTTGCTGTCCACCGGATCTAGTAACAAAATTTACCACATGGCCAAGGTCTATGAGTGCTGCCACATGTTACGAGTACAACGACCTCAACAGATTTCTTTCACCTGACCACCAATGCTGTTGTTCTGCTATAGCCTCCAAGCAGTAATTGGCTAAGGTCTCTGTACCAAAACAGGTCGTCGGTGCTTGGGGCAGGCAGCACGCCAATTAAGGCACACAGTACAATTCTATCTGTTTAGGTGATTTGCAAATTCACAAACAAGCCTTTTTCTTATGTCCTAGCCACCTAACCCTTTTACCAAAACTCTGATGCAATTACATTGCCCATGCTCACATGCTTGTGACCACAGCCTTCTCTGTAAAAACTCCATATTCAAGACCACGAATCAAGAATCTTGAGGTACTTCGCTGGAGACCATTATGCATCGGCAGAATAGTGTCTGCATGCTGCAACATCACACACAACAAATGCACGTCGCAATTAACTTACCCAACAAGCCCACCATAGAAAGCTCTCTGAAATGATGCTACTGTGTGCAAGACAAGATAAACATTTACAGTTGCCCGCCAAAACAAAATGATATTCAAAGAACGAAATCGAAAAAGGGAAGCACTTTTTCCTACACAGGCTGAATGAGAATGTCGAAACATTTGGGTAGCACTACAAGAGAGTGCCTAAACTTTTTTTTTTTGGCATTTCACATGTGCTAGAAAGGAAGCATGTCTGGCAGACCTTTCTTTTCTATGCGTATGATACACAGCTGTACTTATGCTTTAACCCATATCAACTTCCTGCACTTCAAGCCCTCTAATCTCCCTCGCTGAATTATTATTGCTCACATTTACGCTTGGATGGCAGCACAATTTATCAAACTGAATGAATACTAAATATGGGTAAACCAATAACACTAATAACAATACATTTGTGTAGCTCCGTCAGAGAACTTAGCCTCTTTCTAGGCTCTTTACATTTGCTGCAAAGGAAGCACGATCGAATGGCTTGCTTAATGACACCAAGCATAACATAGTTAGGGGTGACATGCACAGGGTCAACATGCAAATATGGTTAGGCACGTAAAGGACGGATCACATGGCCCAACTAAATGCTGTCATAAATAGATGCGTTTTTAGTTTCTTTTTAAATGTGGTCGAGTCATGAGATGTCGTGACGCATGTCGGAAGCGAGTTCCGGGCTTTGGAGCATGCGAACTAAAGGCACAGTCTCCGAAGGATTTGAGGTTTGTACAACGTATAGGTAAACGAATAGATTCCAAAAAGCAAGTAGTACGATGTTTAGCCAGATGGGGGAGTAGATCTGACAGGTAGGCTGGGACCAAAGAATGAAGAGACCTAAAAGTGAGTGACAGTTCTTTGAAGTCGATGCGTTGCTTGACTGGGATTACACAGGTGCTACGCAGAAATTGGAAAGCCTAACCCTTACATTGAGCTCGGCTCGCATTTTTGAAGCAGCATCAACACACAATTTGGTTATGCTGTTCCACATTGACCACCAAATCGGTTCTATATCTACGTCTGCCTACTTTCAGCTATGGACCATAGCAAAAAATCGGACCCTCGTAGCATAGGGATACTACAACATGGTTCATGCATTTGTAACATTCCGCCTATACTTTTGTAACTACCTACTCGCTGGTCTTCCGGCTTATGCAATACGATGTTTAAATTTGTGAAAGACTCTGCAGGTGGACTGGTAATGAGATTTCTCACCTCTCGATCTAGGTTTGCTAAGCTCGAAGGGCAACTCTCGGTTAACTTCAAGTCGGTGGAACGGACCTCATCCACGGACGCAGCCATGTTGCGACGTTGCAATAGAAAGAGTAACATTGTCAATGTTTTAATAGACACATTCATGGGTCAATAATGAATTTTATGTAAATATTTGCTCGATAATTGATACTGTGCGTATGTTATGATCTTTTCCTGATCCAATATGCACACAGACACTGGAGCTGCCAAGTGATCGAGCTACTCGTGTGACTAGTCGTTGTAGCGCCGCACTAGCCTACTTCCGCAAATACCACGCCTGTGCGGGCGCTTCCTTCGCGACCTTTCTACTGCACCCATGTCTACCGGTCGTCCTAAGGATGGTACGTAACGGCGTCGCCACCATCCGGCTAATCGTGCTCAAGTACCTTTAGATTTAACCATTTGGTTTTCCCGTGTGTCGTTTTCTAGTGCTTTCACAATTAATCGCCCACAGCCGCGTGACTTAAGCTTTTGCAGCCTCCGCAATGTCAAATCAGATTGCAGTTACTCGGCCACCTGGTCGCTTTTACTAATCTTTGAAGCCGCTAAGAAGTAAGAACTTGCGGTAGCTCAAGAAAACCCATTGCAGTGCAAGCCAAGTGGTCTCCGCTAGGTCTTTACCAGCAGTGTAAAGGTTAGCTGATTATGTAAGCCTCATTTATGTGTATGAATATCATCAATTTGCATAGTAGCATAAGAGAACTTAATCTATATGCAGTTGCTTCAAATATACCGCAGAGCCCTAGCTCACGACCTTGGTTGGTGTAAAGGTGGGCATCTTAACCTCTGGCCATAACCAAGGCGGCGTTGCTAGCGGGAGAGCGAAGCGGCTGTCACTACCGCTTGCAGTAGGCTATAAGGAATTGCCTGCTGGAGGGCTCAAATCTACGACCTGGGTGGTGAAGTGCGCGCACCTTACCCCCATGCTAACACCCAGTGGTAATTATGACTTGCCGAACGATTAATATTCAAACTTAAATCGAAATTCACGCATATGTCAGCTTCCTAATGATTCGATAGTTCCTGCACTCATTATTATGAATTGAGACTGATCATCCCTATTTTTCCCGATAGGGTGTGTCCGAAGCTGGTTTGATTTTGCTCTTGTTTTGAATAAATCTGTCTGTTATATGCCGTCAATATGCACAGGCTTGCTTGAATCCTAACTTAAAACTGACTTACTGAACTGAACTAACTGAAAACTAATTTACTAGTTATGGGCAAACCCAGTGTGATTCAGAGATTGGAAAGGCTGTCTCTCAAAATTGGCTCTGCCAGCATATCTCCTGTCGAATCAGCTCGAAATCTAGGTGTCATATTCCAAAGCGACCTCTCGTTAGACGACCATATCAGCTCCACAGTCAAATCTGCCTATTTTCAGCTTCATGACATTGTTGAAATTCGGGCTTGTTTAGATAAGGATACCACGTCTAAGTTGGTCCATGCATTCGTGACATCTCGTCTCGACTTCTGCAACTCACTGCTTACTGGCCTACCAGCATGTGCGATCAGGCGATTGCAGCTGGTGCAAAACTCTGCAGCTAGGCTTGTCTGTCGTGAGCGTCGCAGTTGCCACATTACTCCACTTCTCGCCGACCTGCACTGGCTCCCAGTCAAGCAACGGATTGACTTCAAGGTTTTGTCGCTCACTTTTAGGTCACTTCATTCTATGGCTCCAGCCTATCTCTGCGACATACTCCCCCATCAGGCCAAGCATCGTACCACCCGCTTTTCGGAATCCAACAGTCTACAAATACCTCGTACAAACCTTAAATCCTTTGGAGACCGTGCATTTATTTAGTTCGTATGCTCCCAAAGCCTGGAATTCCCTCCCGGCCTGAGTCAGAACATCCCTTGACCTGACCATATTTAAAAGGAACTTAAAAACACACCTATTTAGGACAGCATTTAGTGGGTCCCTGTGATTCGTCCTTCACGTGCTTATGCATGCTGACACCGTGCATCCAGCCACTAATCACATTTGCATGCTGACCCAGTGCATGTCACCCCTAACCATGTTATTTATTTTGTTTGTTTTTCAAGCATGATTTTACTTACCATTTAATTGCATTTCCCATTGCAGCAAATGTAAAGCGCCTAGAAAGAGATTAAGTTCTCTGAGGGCGCTTTATCAAGTACATTGTTATTAATATTATTAATCCATGCTTTATTTTTCCAGTGATTGTCGACATACTGTGTGAATTTATCGAAGTGGCGATTCACATAATTTTGCACGCACGAAGTCTCTATCCTTCGGGGGTATTCAAGCTTCGCCAGAAGTACGGAGCTCCCGTGCATGTAAGCTGGAATGTAATATCTTCCTCATAACTTGCTATCAACAATAAAAATGGAAGATATCGGAAGGAAGAGGCTAGAGAGAAAAAGTGACAGGTAGAGAGGTAGAAGAAAAAATGTGAGAGGGAGTGGATGAAAGCAGGAGAAAGGAAGGGTGGGGTTAGAGAGAGGTCGGAAAGAAAGGGAGCTGTTTGAGAAAGAAAGTGGGATCGAGTGTGAGTGAGTGAGAGAGAGAGAGAGAGAGAGAGATTAATCGTACAATTTTATTGACTTCTGTTAATCTTATACTACATTTTAAACAAGTTCGGACTCATTTCCTTCTTGTGCATGCAGTACATATGTGTTTATATACCCAATCAGAGACTATATGACGATAAGTTTTCAATTGTACCTACTTTTGTCATTTTTTGGCCGCTTGCCATTACTGCTGTTATTTTTGGGTTTACCTTGGTTTTGTCTGAAAATGTTTGCTTTTCTGTCACAGACATGGGAAATAGCTACTGTCGCATACTCTATTAGCTCCATTTTAAGGATATTGCGTATAGTTAGCAGGACATACTGTTCGGGAAGCTGCAAATTTATCACAGCATTTACTGGGTCCATGTGATTCGTCCTTTATGTGCTTTTGCTAGCTGACGCTGTTGCATGCGGCCACTAACCATACTTGCATGCTGACCCTGTGCATGTCACCCTTAACCATGCTATTCTTGTTGTTTACTCAGCATGCTACCACTAACCATTCGATCATGCTTCCTTTGCACCAGATGTGGTGCCTAGAAAGAGATTGAATTCTCTGAGGGTGCTATATCAAATAAATAAATAAATCCTAGCTGATTAAACAGCCTCTTTTTGTATTGCGACAGAAGAGCCTTTTACGGCTATCACCACCGCTTGCAGTGGCGATAAAGGATCGCCCACCGCAGGAATCGAACCCACGACCTCCGGACCGAGGTCGTGAAAGCAACCGCCTTACCTAGTGTGCCATCACGGCTCAAGTTTAATAATAATAATAATAATATTATTATTATTATTATCGATGCCAGGTGAAGCCTAGGTACTTTCATCTGCAAACAATGGATGGATGGATGCACACACTTTTGAGATCAGGATGGTTGCCTCTGATGGGTCTCACTCTGACAGTCATCAGGCTTTGATTAGTGGTTGAACCACAGTCAATAAATCAGCATGAAGGGTCTGTCAAAGTACTGCCACCTTCAAGGTGGTACGGTAGGCCAGCTCTAAGAAGCCTTTGGTATAAACTCCATAATGCATTGAGAATAGCATACCTCTCTACAATGAGTAGAGAAGATCCTATGAAAAGGTAGACCCAACGGCACTCATTGCTGAGCCCTCGGAGATGTAGCCAGCTCACCCGGTCGCGCCTCGGCAGTAGCCCTTGAGCTGAGGCTGACCAGCATGGCTTGGCAGCTGGCAACCGGCCAGAGCACGGCCTTTGGCTAGCCGTACTGGCTCACACACTGCTCACTGCTTGCTGGCCTAACGGCATGTGCAATCAGGCGATTACTCTGCAGCTAGGCTTGTCTGTCGTGAGCGGCGCAGTTGCCTACCAGGCAAGCAACGGATTGACTTCAAGGATTTGTCGCTCACTTTTAGGTCACTTCATTCTTTGGTTCCAGCCTATCTCTCACATCTACTCCCCCACTAGGCCAAGCATCGTACCACCCGCTTTTCGGAATCCAATAGTTTACAATACCTCGTACAAACTTCAAATTCTTTGGAGACCGTGCATTTAGTTCGTATGCTCCCAAAGCCTGGAACTCACTCCAGACTTGCATTACAACATCCCCTGACTTGACCACATTTAAAAAGAACTTAAAAACACCTATTTAGGACAGCATTTAGTGGGTCCCTGTGATTAGTCCTTCATGTGCTTATGCATGCTGACACTGTTGCATGCTGCCACTAACCTCACTTGCATGCTGACCTGTGCATGTCACCCCTAACCATGTTATTCATGTTGTTTATCCAGCATGATACCACTCACCATTCGCTCGTGTTTCCTTTGCAGCAAATGTAAAGCACCTAGAAAGAGATTGAGTTCTCTGACGGCACTTTGTCAAGTGTATTATTATTATTATTATCATTGCATGAGACTGCACCCCTCCTCCCCGTCAGTCGGTTGGCTGCCAGCATGGTCCAAGTGCCAGTGTCGCAAGCCACCATTGGCAAGACTCAACTGCACTGTAGTATATTTCCATCTGTAATTCCAAAGTCACAAAAAGACTGAGTGGGTGTTACACAAGAGAATTGTCTATAGTGTGCTCAACGCCCGAGCGGGATTCCGTATGGATAGGGTAACAAATTGAGCCATAGAACCGGTCTGAAGTTATATTTACATTGCCAAAAGATATCGAAATATAGTCGCTATAAAAACTGATTGAAATTGACAAAACTCTTACTGTTGATATTTATTATGGGTTCACCGCTTACATTTATGTTCAAAATGCTGTGCCGAGCAAGTCTATTATTCTAGATCAGAGGTCGGCAATATCTTGGACTACTAGGCCATTTCAGGAGGTCAAGAAGGCACACTAGGCCAAAAGAAACCACCTACACTCTGGCAAGCCGACCTGAGTGGACGTGATCAGACGAACAAACAAACCGTCACAACAGCTGCACAGATCCTCACGGCAATAGCAGGGGTAGACATTTATCATCCTTCCCCAGTCAGGTGCTTCTGTTTCGTACAAGCGCTTGACATGAGTTCTAAAAAAGAAATGTTGGCCACAGCTTGAGCTGCAACTAGCAGTAATGAAGGGAACAAAACTGCCAGGATTCAATTAGGCCGGATCCAATAATAAATAATTAGGGTGAGTTAGGCCAGACTGGAGTACTAGCTAGGCTGTATCTGGTTGAGAAAGTTCATGAATGCCAGAGTTTGAAGACGGCTGTTCTAGGTGAAAGTTATAGGGGCCATTGCATTATAAAGACGTGTTCAGTGTGAGCAAATATTAATCTATTATACAAAGGTTGTCACTCACTGCCTAATATGATATTGGGATGAAAATTAGTCCCCTTTACAATTTTTAATGAGCTGTTAACGTTGATTTTTCGGTCGAGCATGGCCAGAAAAAAAGGATCTGGCAAAGGCTCAGCCTCTGCCCTTTGCCTAGGACTGCCAAGCATTAGGGATGCCGGGATCTATTTTGGGTTGCCGTCAGGCTCCCCACCCCACCTGCCCCTTTGAACTGAGGGAGCCCCCTACTCTACCTATGGCAAACTCGTCCACCCACTCTTGGCGTCGCACAACATCCCGCTGGTGCTGCGCCTTTGTTTACGAGGGGCATTGATGTTCTTACTTGTTTCGGCCTGCCAGTGCACAAGCAGCTGCCTCTGCCTCAATATCCGAGCAGGTGCTCGTTGAGCGGCCGTGGTCGATCGGCTGTGTTCGGCCCACGAGGGAGGGTCAGAAAGAAAGTTATCGAATATCTTACAAAAAACACAGCACGGCTCTACTGGCCCTAGGAAGGCCCGATTTATGCCCAAAATGTGTATGCATGTTACGCTCATTGTATTTGCTGACGTGTATTCCCGTGACAAAATGGGCACTTAATATACTGCTACGTAGAAGCTTTCTTTCTCTCAAGCAGCAAAGCTACTTCCATGAACAATGTGTGCATGTGAGTGCTTGCATTATTATGCTACTGAAACACGGGTTCCTGCCGATGGCATCAGGTTGTGGCCTCCAGACGAATTCTTTTTTAATCTTCCTCACCCCTAATGCGACAGGTACACTATGTGAACCTATTATTGCTTTGAGTAAAAATGTTCAAAGGGATATCCTCATCCTCAAAAAAATTTGAACCCGAGATTTTACTCTAGTCGCTTAGCCTGTGTGCTCCTAAGGAGTGTAGCCCAAGGAAGAAATGGCTGTGTACTTTGCCGGCTTCACTGTGAGTGTCACCACACTATTTAGCTTGTCAGGGTTTGATACTTGTCATGCATATGTTCGCTCAGGTGCGAATAAAATCCTTGCATCATGGCCGCAGTTGCGGTAGCTGTAAAAAAAAAGTTAAGGTAATAGGTTTTTAATGACGCCAGGTGTACTAAGCCTACCAAATATTAAGCTGCCAGCTTCTGCTCTGTCTCATCTGCTGTAGAACATTTTTTTCTACCACCCGACCTCAGCCGCCTGTCGGTATTGCTCCATAGTAGTTGTCTAGGGTTCAAATCCGGGATCTGGCTGAGCCACTGCACCAGCATCAAATAAGGATGCCTGAAAAGGGAAGTACTTTTTGACGAATCCTTATTTGGTGCTGGTGCGGTGCCCCAGTCAGTCGCCTGATTTGAGCCCCATAGAACTACTATGGACCAATATCGACCGGTGGCAGAGGCCGGATGTTCTGCCGACACGAGTACCCAACCTTTTTAGTAAAACTCAGGCTCTTTGGAATGTACTACAGTAGATAAGACGGCACAGAAGCTGGTATCCTCTATTCCACTCCAGATAAAAGAGGTCATAAAGTAGACGATGCCACACTAAGTGCACACACACCAACAGCATATGTGTTGGTTACTGGGGTTGTCAATAAATATTTTCACGTGCTTCGCATAACTTAAGTATGCCTGGCATCTAAGGTAGTCAGTTCTGTGGCCGAATTATCGTTCAGCGCAAATTGATCTGAGGCATCGCAGAGGTGACTGTCGGTGTGCTTGCTGAGTGACCTGGCTAGTATCTATTTGTCGTATATGCCAGCCATTCTTGTTGCCTAGTAGCATTTTTGCATCGCAGCCAAATAGAGGCATTTGTTACCATACGTATTAGTTCGTGCTAATTTACAGATATGTTTCCATCCGGACGTCAGTACTTATATAACAAGAGCTGTTACAAGTTTGCGGCCGGCTGTTGCCAATCGTGAGGTCAGCAAAATCGCTATCGACATTAAAGACATTACAGACCGTACCGTTGAGAGAATTGTCATCGAAGTCTCCGGGTTCTCAAATATTGTCAGAAATGAGTGAGTAACCTGAAATAAATTTGTAAAGGTGCATAAGTACAATTTCACTCCTATATTAAAATCCCCACAGGACTACTCTCCTCCAATTTCGTGCAGCCCCTCAATGTTTGCATCCTGCCAGCCTGCCACCAGCGATCTTATCCTGAAATTCATCTCCCAGTCAAAGAAAACTACTAGCCCTCTATACCCACTGTCCTACTTCTTCGATTCATAGAGCTGCTGCTGCTATGCTATGCATAACTAATATTATAAATATGTCCTTAGCCTTGGGTCTTGTACCTGCACATTTCGAAAAGGATGTCGTTGCATTAGTTAATAAGAAAGCAACACTAGTCCAAGAGAGTGTATAAAACTGTTGCTTAATCTTCTTACTGCCATTACTATCAAACACTGGAATGAGTAGTGGCTGACTGCTACACTGTTAAATTGAAATTTCCAACCCAGCAGCAAGTTCCAGCCTGGTTTTAGAGCCAATCACTCCTCAGAGTCAGCATTGCCTCGGGTGTATAACGAACTTCACAGGAATGTAGACTTAATTTAAGTCTATTTGCTTGTTTTCCTTGATCTTTCAGTATTGTTTGATACTATTGTTCACTAAGTCCTTCTTGGGTGCATGCCATCTTCCCTGGGCAGCACTGGCACTGCATTGCAACGGTTTAGGTCCTATCTTAGTAGGAGACACCAGAGCATTTATGTCACCAGGCAACAGTCTTCGAGGAATCACCAAATTACAGGGTATGCTAGGGCTCTGTGCTTGATCTGCTTCTTTTCACGGCTTACACATTCCTTCTTGCCGATGCTATCGCCTGCACAATCCTGGCTTTCACTTCTGTGCCGATGAAATACAGCTAATACCCATGCCTTGATCACTCCCCTCCTTGTAATAATGAAATAGCTGATTTAGCAGCCTCACTGGTATAGCTGCAGAAGAGCCCTCTTGGGCTATCGTGGCCTTCAAGCATCGCAAACTTGTTCACCTCCCTTGCTTCATGTATTGCTGACGTCGATGGATGACAGCAAAATTTATCAAATTGTATGACGATAAAACCAGCTAACTAGTTATGGGAAAACCTAGTGTCTCAGGGATGGGAAAGCTTAATGCTCAACATTGGCTCTGCAAATATCTTCCATAGTACCTGCACGAAATCTGAGGGTCCTGCTCCAAAGTGACATTTCGCTAGATAACCACACCAGCTTTGTAGTCAAGTCTGCCTATTTCAGCTACGCACAATGCCAAAATTCGGGCCCATGTAGGCAGGGACTCTACCTGCAAGTTTATCCAACAATTTGGGACATCTGATCTTCGTTTCTGTAACTCACTGCTTGCAGATCTTCCTGCCTGTGCAATCAGGCATTTACAGTGAGTGCAAACTCAGCTGTTTTCTGCCTTGAGCATTGCAGTTGCCTCAATACATCACTTCTTGCCGGCCTGCACTGGCTCCCAATCAAGCAGCATATCAACTTCAAGGTTTCATTACTCACTTTTAGGTTCCTTCATTCTCTGGCTCTAGCCTACTTATCATAACTACTTACTAATCAGGCTAGGCATCTTATCATCTGCTCTTCTGACTCAAGTTGCTTAGCTGTGCCTCGAACCATCCTCAAATTCTTTGGAGACCAGGCTTTTAGTTCGTGTGGTACCAAAGCCTGAAAGTCACTCCCGACTGACGTCACGATATCCCTTGACATAACATTTACTATTGAATACAATTGCTATACTACTAACGTATAGTTATTTATTTCTTTTATGAGCTGTCACTTTTTTCTCACAACTTGCCAGGCTTTTTTTGGCAGTATTCGACTGCAAAAGAGATGTCTTTCTGTTTGGTGACCCAGATTGTCGAGTTCTTGGCCTGCTAGCCGTTCTTACACCATAGTGACGTGTTTTTTGTAGTACCGATGCGGCCCGTTTGCTTGAAGAGCATTTACGGGCAGCTGTACTTAAGTTGAGCATAGCTGACAGCTTTCTGATGCTGCCTTCTTCCGGTAAGCTGCTACGCTGCTTGCAATTTATAGATGGCACTGGCTGGAGTATATGGTCTTCATGAGCGCATATCGTCTCCCTCGTCATTGCTGTCATAGCACTGCTATAGTGTAAGTCCTATCTTAGCAGGATATTTCAGGGCAAAACTTGTAAGGATCAGATGATTTAATAGCCTCATTTATGTAGCTGCAGAAGAGCCTTAACCCTTCACCCTGCTTGCTTCAGGCACTGAAGGATCACTGCAGCACTTGAACCCACGATCTATGTCTTGAATTGCAAGCACTTGATCCTTGGTTAGATGTCGATGACCACCTAGTATTTGGTAAGCCTCTAAAGTATTGAGCACCCTGAACATCTGTTATTGAGGCCTTCTTTTTGCAGTCTGCATTCTTTGCCGTGTGTATGTCATTCCTAAGCATAAACACGGGTGTATGTGCATATAACAGTAAGTTCTACCTCTGCTTTGATTCTTCCTAGTTCTCTATTAGTGCAGTTTCTCTCAACTCCTTGTGGCTTCTTTTGCAGTCATTTACTATGAGATGATAGTTAACCTTCTGAAATTGAACTACATGACCACCTATTAGCTAGAGGCAATCGTAGTGTCTCTCAGAAACTAGTGCTTACCAAAACGACCTTTTGCTGGATGACCACATCAGCTTTATAGTCAAGTCATTCCATCTGATGTAAAGCTCCTAGAAAGAGATTCGCTTATCTTGAGGTGCTAGACATATGATGTCTTAAGGTAATATTACTATTATTATTACTACAATAATGTTAATCAGCCGTCTTACTTTCAGTTAGATATCATTGCAAAAATTCAGACATGGTTAGATTAATATACCGGAGCCAAAATTGTCGATGCGTATTGTCCAGGCTTCTGTGAGTCGGTACCTGCATGGCTTTGTGCCATAAGCAGTTTTCAGGTGGTGCATAAGTGGTGGCTATGCTTATCTGTCATGTATGTCTCAACTGCCATATTACATCAGTTCTCTCTGGCCTGCAATGGCTCTACTACTACTTATCCCTCGGGCCTTCCACCCACCGCCTACTCCTTGACTCAGCTCATATAGCTGTGCCTCTGGCCAGCCGCAAACTCAGTGGAGACCTTGCCTCCAGCCTCTGTGAACCTAAAATGTTGTGCTTACGGCTGAATTATATCCCCAAAATCTCTGATGTCGCGGCATTTAAAAATTAAATTCAAACTTCCACGTGTTCTTCAGAGAAAATCTGTGTGCTCCACCCACATGAATAATCCCACATGAGCTTTTGCTGCTCTTTTAAATGGGATTTTCCCTAATCAGTTGATAGATATGCTGCCTTTTCAGCCTATGCAAAGTGCTTAGGAAGGGGTTCAGTCGCTTAGGGGCATTGAAAGAGGTTTATTAGTATTATTGGGCTGACTGATAATCATGAATGGTGCTTAGTTGATGGATGACACTATCTTAACTGTAAGAAAAGCTTGATAGACTATCTGCCATATATGTTAAAGTTTCATATGCACATATGTGTACTCTTATGTACATGTAATTGCTTGCGTAGACCCGAACATACCCACATGTACTTACGTGCCCATTAACACCAAACTTATGGACCTGTATTTCTGTAATGTAAGCTTGTGTATATGGTAGTGCTAAGCTATTGGCCATCGTGTAGTACATGATTCTCTGTGAGGGCAGAAAAGCAAAAAAGTGAAGACTGTGTCATATCAGTCTCGTAAGTCGTATGTCAAAACCAATGTGCCTGGTGCTAGACATCTCAGCAATTCACCTGTGAAAAATAAAGGCAGATTTACAGTACGGATCTAACAATGGGTACGGATAGAAAAAAGGCAGATTTACAATACAGATCGCTGAGGAGTAGTGAAAACACGACAAGCCTGAGAACAAGACAAGAGTGAAGAAGTAATTTTTCGTTTTAACTTTTGTTTGAAGTTGTTTTGGATTTTAATTTTGTACGTATTTTTTATGTTAGCAAACTTTGTCTGTGTGACCCAGCTTGCCCGCTGCTTGGACCTGCTGTAACATAAGGGGTTTAGGCCTGATGCAACAAAAACTGTTGTTTCATATCCTTTGCAACGGAGGTTGTTGCTGTATTTCTTGTTTACCATGTTGCAGCCTTATACTAGTGAATTTGTGTCTGCACACAGTGTTGCATTCTACGCTTGAATAGCTACACTCTTTCTAGTGCCCTCGTGACCCGTGGGGGCATGAAGGCTCTGTTCCTCAATCATTGTACTTTCATTTAATCTTCGTACCTAGACCTTCTTGTGCTAGATGAGCCGTGGGTGGTTTAAATAAGCAAGTAGGAGAATTATGGCACCTGGTATTCTGTTCGTGGTACTGCTCGAACCCTCTTGGATCTACTTCCTGCGCAGGCTATCTGCTCTAAATGGCTACGGCCGATGGCAGTACCTCCGTGGCATTGGCCAGTGACATGCTTTTCCACAGGCCACCACTTCGGCTCAGTTCGCAGTGGGCAGCGCTCGACGATGAGACACGCGTGTTTGCTGATGCTTCAGAGGCTAGACATCGGCCGATCTGGGTGTCCTGTGCCTTGAGAAATTTTGCCGGTTGCTTTAAGTGCTTGCATCGATGTGTAGATGCTGACTCCCCCTTCTCTGCCTTGCTCTTTAAAACTGGCATGCCGTTAAAGTGAGTCGATGTGCAGCAGCAGTTTGGCCCACAGCAAGCCACACTGGAGCGTTGCCACTCAATAATGCTTAATGTCGGCTCTCCATTTCAGAGGGCAGGACGTGGCAGCTGCTCGCACTCACCGAGACAGTCAAGTTCAGCCCGGCTCGCTTTGACAGCTCGGTCGTTAATGTAGGTATCCCGCCGCCATCTCCCAATGTCATCCTCATCTAGAGAGAGCACTCATCGGTGACAGCTGTCTGCTGTCTACGCCCCTGTCCACATGCGATGCAGTGCGACTGAGTGTGATCAACTTTCAGCAAGCCAATGTGAGCAAAGCTCTGTAACAAAGGCTTGCATCTCGTGACCCCACCCTACCCCTCCTCCCTCTATCGTGAGTTTGAGACCTGTGCCAGGCTAGCTGTGTGCTTTCTGCTGCTAGCAGGAGCTGACAAGGCTGTTCTGCTGCTATCCGGATAAGCCAGTTAAATCAACTGCTCTTATCTTGACTGTGTGTTGCTGGTCAGAAACCTATAGTTTTTTCTAGGGGTTAGCATGTGGAGAAAAATGGGACTGCTTTATTGCACTGTTAACTTGGCTGTTCAATGTACAAAAATGGCTTCCTCATGTAGAACAAAGCATCGAGTATAGCAAAGCATTGCAATAACATCGGTCATCATATGCATTCACCATGATCTCGGTCATCAAAGGGGAACACCTTAACACTAGGGCCAAACCAGGAGGGCGGCTTGCTGCAAGAAGAGCAATAGCCAAGAGTTAATCACGTGTAAGGTTACATGCTCAGATTAATAATAGTAATAAAAAAATAATAATACAATTGATAAAGCGCCCTCAGAGAACTCAATCTCTCTCCAGGCGCTTTACATTTGCTGCAAAGAAGCACGATTGAATGGTTAGTGGTAGCATGCTCAATAAACAACAAGAATAAAATGGTTGGAGGTGACAAGCACAGGGTCAACATGCAAGTATGGTTAGTGGCACTATGCACAGTGTCAGGGCGCAGTGTTTCCTGAATCGCTAGGGTAAACGCCCTAACTAGGAGGTAGGACGGCTTTGACAAGGAGGCAAGTCGATAGCGTAAACACAGCTTACCTCGAACGATGTACTTCTCATATGACGAAATAGAGGTCAAATAAGGATAGGTATAGCAGAGCAGCAATCGAAAAATAAATAATAAGTGAAGAAGCAAGTGTGAATTATGGCTTAAGAAGAAGGGCCAAGCCAAATCACGGAGCACGGTCAACGTCTCTGAGCAAGTATACCCTGAGTCACGGAGAGCATCTGTCATTATCCTCAGTCGTCGAGCGAAATCAAGGGACTTGAGGACAGGAGATGGCCTCGTGCAGGCCCAGTAGCTCACCTAGCTAGGTTAGGTTGGTGGAGCAAGATCGTCGGGGACAGAGGGCTGGCCAGGCAGTTCTACATCGTCGAGTGCATGATAGTGCTTATCAAGATTTGTGGGTAGTGGCTCGAGGCTTGCTTTTCTAGCAGTTTGAAGTGAGTGCTACATTGCATCGTTTTGGTCGAAAGATGTAGCTGCTGGTACGCTTTTGGGCGGTACCACTGATGGCACGTGAACAGTAGTCAAGTTATTTCCTTGACTACTGCTCTTGGGGTGCTGGTTTCTGTGTGTCACTGCTGCGATTATGGATGGTTGGCAAAAAGGTAACACAAGTGAGCTGTCTTGTAGCTGGCAAAGTTTTTGACGAGCTGTCGAAGCTGAGTTTGCTCTAGTTGCATCTAGAAGAGCCGCACTGCATCCAGCGATGCATGCCGTCATGGGTACACCTCGTGCTGCCACTGCTTCTCTGATGACGATTCTGCATAATCTCAGCCCTGCATGACTAGGTTTGGGTTGACCTAAAGGAGGAGGAGGTGCTACCGATGCTGCTGGCAAAAGTATCCGTGCACTGCCGATGCTTAGCTTAGTAGTACACGGCCCTCTGGGTAATGCTGTGGAGCTTTGATAGACAAGAGACAACTGATCCGGCTGCCAACCTGGGTCAGCTTGCTGGAAGCAAAAGCTGCTTCGATAAACATTTTTTGGTCCACTATAATTGCCCATCCGTGGATCTGGAGCAAGAAAAAAGTCGCCTCAAAAAACTCTGCCAAGCAAGGAGTACAGACGAAGAGTTGAGGATCAATGAGTTAGCAACCATGGTTTACCAGAGTTGCTGTGTTTGCCAGCAGCAGAGACAATGCTCCATATCGGTCAGTCGATACCGTGCCGAGTAGAGGTATGAATGAGTCTGATATCGTGACGGTGCTGCAGCAGCTCCCATGGTCGAAAGCCGTGGTAGGCCTCGAAGGTTAAATTACTTAGAATGGTGCTGTGACCTCTGGCAAAACAATCTTAGATTTGGAAGAACAGCCTTTGTGGCTAGTTTATCACTGAGTCTGCCTCGTATCTAGCAGCATGCTTCTTTTGGCTGCATCGCCAAGACGACTCCAGCTCGCTTGCCTGTGGATTTACTGTGTAAGTAAATTGGTTTATCAGTTGTAGCTGCTGTAATACCCAAGAAAGTCGGCACGGGACGCTATTGGCTGATTGTTATCACGTGACGGCAAGGCACTGCTTGTCTTCGCTCGATTGTGATGGAAACGATGTCTACATTTTAGCGAGTTTTTTAAAACATGACATTTTGAAGAGTTGAACGTGGAGCACCAGCTGGATGCATGGATGTATCTGCTGCTGTAGAGGAGCCTGCTTGTCCACGTCTTGCATGATATTACTCACGATTCAATTGCATTTCCCTTTGCAGCAAATGTAAAGCACCTAGAGAGAGATTGAGTTCTCTGAGGGCGCTTTATCAAGTGCATTATTATTATTATGATTCGGGGCAGAGCTGTTGCAGTCGATCAGATAGTTGCCGTTTCAAGCATGGTGCATGGCAAGCAAGCCCCTGTCAAGTCTCATTCTCTGCTGCTCTTTTCAGGACTTCCATTGGATCTTGGATAATGGCGGCTTCACGACTGGGGTGATGACCGGAGACAGCGATCCGATGCGAATAGTTCCGTTGAAGTCGATCAAAACAGACCTCTTGCAGGTACGGCTGAAACCGATGTGCTATGTGGGCTGTCCTTGTCAGACTGACTTGCTGGAGTAAAAAGTGCAAAGCGATTCGGCCATAAATTGGCCACTGATTCCGGTGGTGCGGTTTACCAGAGAACCAGCCGCACAGGGAAAACTTTGCGTGTGACTCTCTTGCTAAATGCTGCCATTGGGCTGAGATCTGACTAAATCGGATATCTCATATACATGCTGCCCTGAAATCTTGGACCTCTAGACCACAGCAGTTAAATATTAACAATAACATTAATACGTTACATGTGCTTAATTTTGCAGATGCAGATATATGCTGAAGAACACGGGTCTTGTGCAACCTAAGAACCTCTGAAACTCGTGTAATCTCCCTGCTCACGAACTGATTTTTTCATCCATGTATGCACTGTGGAGTGTAATGACAACTCAGCATGCTATGGCGGTGCACTTAATTGTGAGAACAAGGTGCCGAGGACCGACGCTCGTCAAGCCGACCAATTTGTGTCTCGTTGAGCATAGTGCTGCAGCAATGCTCCTTAACGTATGCTAGATGATACGTGTAAAACAGCAGCTGCCTTCTTTAGACATGTCTTCGATTGCTATTGCTTTTGATGCAAATGGCCTGTACTTGTTGATCAGTTAAGCTAGCAATCGCATTGGTTGAGGCATCTTCATGAGGAATTTGTTTACGTGAAAAAGCAAACAGGGCTTGATGCGTCTAATCTACAAGGATGTGCCATGCAATCGATTAGCTATACTCTAGAATATGTAAGTTGAACTCGTGAATCGCTAGATCGTATTCAGCTAGGTTTGGCTAGTAACACGATAACCAGGCTATACCAACTACCGGCCTTAGTTTCTGTATGAATGAAGTGCAGCTTGCTCCATAATCATGAGTATGTTGACATAGCTGAGTGGTTGCCGTATTCATCTGGGGATTCGATCGGTCTATACTCAACTCGTTTGAAGGCTCAGAGCCACGTCACTTTCTCTTTTTTCTTTCTTTGCTGATAATAAATTGTTGTGGTTGCCCTTGCTACTTGGTGACTAAAGTTGTCAACTAGTTTATTTTGTTTTATACCTTTACTCTCTATCTGGCCTTTTGGGTCTGAGCATTACAATTTGGATTGTAGGTGCTTACATTTTAGGCTAAGGTACTTGGCACTAATGTAACCCAGGCTAGCACCACCATTCAATCGCGTTTCCCTTTGCAGCAAATCTAAAGCGCCTAGAAGAGATTGAGTTCTCTGAGGGCGCTTTATCAAATGCATTATTATTAGCATATAACTCAGGAACACGGGGCTTAGTCAATCGGCAAATAGTGAGCAGCTTACTATTCTCCTGTACAAGATTAACTTCTCAGAGCAAGGGTGGCTAAATCGTGTTCCAAGCTCTAAACGGTAATGATAATAATAACAGTATTAAGTCGTTCGTATATCGCCTAAAGACCCAAGCGATGTCCAGGATCTTGAAAACTTAATGTAAGAGAAGCTTTAACCAAAGTTTAACTGCATGCAAGGTGTCTCGCTAAGACAAGCATGCAAAATTGCTTAGACTAGCATACAAAAGCACACGGGAAGGAACTCGGGGCCAAGGTTTAGTAGGACCCTTTGTCAGTGACAGGCACTGAATCATGCACAGGTAACAGCATGTGAAGTACACAGGAACAAAACAGGCAAACTCATTAGAGTGCAGGGAAACCTAAATTGAAACTTAAATTATGCAAAGTCAACGTAGCGGAGACAGAAGCAAGACGCTAGCTCCAGTCTATCTGCATGCGAGCTTTAGGCCCAATCTTCAAAAGATTTCAATTACGTTCGAGCAGTAGTGAGAACCGACTGAAGTCGGATGTGCAAGAGTACAGTGGCGGAGCAAGGAGGTCGCATTGTGGACGAGTGCAAGCGAGTGAAACAAACTGCAAGCTATAGATAGGATCTTAGAAGTCAATTCAGTGCCTGGCAGGGAGTCAGCGAAGCTCAGGCGGAATAATAATTATAATAATAATAACAATGCATTTGTTATAGCGTCCTCAGAGAAATCAAATTTCTTTCTAGGCACTATATTTGCTTTAAAGGAAGCATGATCGAATGGTTAGTGGTATCTCGCTCAATGACAACACGCATAACATTGTTAGAGGTGACGTGCATAGTGTCAGCATGCAAATGTGGTTAGTGGCAGCAGTTGCAAAAGTTATGTGTCAACCTATGTAGACTCATACAATCGCATCTCGGTCCAAAGGTAATGGGTGCATGCGAACCCACAGCGTTGTATGTAGAGGGGAAATGTTTATTCTCAGGACAATTGATATGGAAACCAGCCTAGCTAGCTCTAACGGGCTGGTTTAAAATCTGTACATTTATCATGTGAATATGCAATATATATATATATATATATATATATATATATATATATTCCATATCCAAATTATATATATATATATCTTCTTAATACGTTAACCAATGAATCCTATTTATGAACATAATAGCAATATGACTTCTAAAAAATATCACGAGTTAGATCACGATGAAGACAGTTTAAGCTTTTGGGACACGGACCTGTCAATTTTCAGCCAGTGAGAAAGTAGATATGTAAAGCACGTGGATATATTATATATTTTGTTCTCCAAGAGCGACATGCAAACATTTTCTAATTACTCTCACGTTATGTAAAAGCCTTTTCCAGACATTTCCCGAGTTTTGAGTGAAGGTACTGATTTGTTGCTGCTCTTAGCGAACCTAGCACTTCTTATGGTAGTCCATGCCGCTGTTTGCATAAAAACATTTATAAATCTTCAAAGTTATGCTCCCCCCTTACTTGCTGTGTACGCTTATTCACGTTTTTTGCCACCACATGCAGCTCGGGTCTTTACCAGTGTAGCGATCAGTTAACCTATATGATGGTGTAATATTTATGATAGTAGCTTGATTTGCTGATGTTATTTATATGTAATTTTACGAAGCCACCTGTAGGTTCTTAACAGAATAGTTGATGGTGTTGGGTTATTTAGACACTTGAAGTCGCGAACGTGGCCCTGGTGGTCATTTTCCGAAACGGGTATCCTGAGCATGAAGGACTTTTGTTTTCAGACGTCAGCACTAGATAGCAACTCAAGCGAACCCGCGAGGTCTTCAACACCCAGATCTGGTTCCCATTTTCATGTAATATTAATGATTTAGATAATACAGTTGTAAAGTGCTCTTAAAGAACTAAATCTTTTTATAGGCTCGTGACATATACAGGAAAGGGAGCAGGTAAAGTAATTACCTAGCAACTGAAGAGATTCTCGTGTCTCGCTGCGCTCGTTTGCACGAGATCCTACCAGCCTCCTTGCTGGCATCAGCTCCTTGCTCATCTAGGAGGCTCTTACGCCTCCATTCTCCACGGCACAAAGTCGTCTTGCTGTTCCTCGCACATAATCAAAATCTCTTTGGTAATCATACTTTCTGTACACCCCAGTGAACTTTTTATTTTTTCCTTGTATGGATTGCCTGCATGCACACAAGCACGATTCGGTGCTTGCTGATGACTAGGAGCAGGAGTCCTACGATGTAGCTAACTCCAGTGTCTCGTTAAATGTTTTGCAATCTGGCTTAAGCACAATGCCTGTACAATTCAGCATGCTTAACTAACTAAAAATGATATACTCCACTATTAACTCGACTCTACTGTTAACAAGTTACGGCTTCTGTTACGGCGATTTTTAAAGCGTTCGGATTGAGATCTGATTTTCATTGGACGCTATACAAGCGACACTACAATTGTTATAGGAAAACACATTTAGGCGTTGCCTCTGTTGGGACTCGTTCTCTTAAGGAGGATAGGTCAAAGGGGGATAGCCATTTATGTATGCCTTGAATTTTAATCAGCTGAAAGTTTAAATGACTTGAAGTCCTTGTGATTTGCACCGGGATTATTTGAACCAGGTAGAAGGTCTGTAAAGAGATATCGCATAGTCACAACTCCCCGTAGTTGCGAAAGATTCGGAGGCTTTAGAATTAGCTTTTCACTCATTTGCATAGCGCCGTAATATAACTTAATCCCTATTCAGACGCTTCACATATGCCACGTGTCTCGAGCCAACGATCTCAGCAGTCAAATGCTTTCACCTTGACCTTAATCTGGCGAGTATGTTAACTAGTGGGCCAAACCAGCGCAGCACTGGTGAGTGGGTTTGATGCCGCCTTGAAAGATCTACTTTCAACTTGCTCTATACATTACTAAAAAGGTGCAGATAGGCGCTCCTCCCAAGTTCTGATGTGTTCTGCAACTGACCAGTACTTGCTGATCGCGCCCTAGTCATGAGATCCTTTAACTAGACGACTTTTATAGGGAGCCTAAAATCTGCGCCTAGAAATAAATTTAGTTCTCTGAGGGCGTTTTATCCAGTGTACTACTATTATTACTATTATTATTTTCTGTGTTCTCCACGGCTTTCGCTTCGTCTCCACGAATTGTCCATTCTTGGCTCTATAAAAACATTACAGATTACTGGTATTATTTAGTGTCGTAATATTATTATTATTATACTGCTGCGCTCTCTGGGAAGATTAATGATTGGGCGGAGGAAGTCTGAACTCATCTTCGACGCCCCCACCAACACTTCCGGGTGTCGCTTGGGTCGCATCTGGTTGGTTGCCCTAAGTTTCGGCCTTGGCCCCGTGGTCTTTGTGGACTGGCCAGCTGTGGACCGGGATAGCGCCTGGATTCGCGAGCCGCTGCGGTAGGTGCCTACAAAATAAGAGACCTCTCCGAGTTTCGGCCTCGCTCCTCGCGCGAAATGCTTTTTGAGTTCGATAGCTTGACCCGTTGACCGTGCCCCGGTCCCGAAAACATTCAGTAGCCATCTCATGTCCCAGCAGCTTTTCAGCCCGCTCGTGCAGCGACATACAGATCGCCTTCTGCTTGCCACGTTTCGCGAACAGCTGCCTGCCTTGGTTGTTCGCTCCAGAAGATCCAGTGGCGAGGTATCCGATGGGAGCCGAACTTCGGACGCGCACCATAAGCGGGGCCGGTCTCGCCGAAGGGGGCGAGGCTGGATGGGCACGCCCTGTCGCGACTCACGCACGCGCCTCTGTCGCCCGGCCGCTGGCGTCGCGAGCAGCTCCGAGAAAACACTCGGCGTTGCAGCGTCTGCGAAGAAGCACGCGCGGCCACGATGCTCTAGCCTCAGCTCGGCGCTCGGACGGACGATCTGGCTCGCGCCACCGCACGATGGCCGCCATCCTGCTTCGAGCGACTCTGTCGCGGACGTTCAGCTCGTCAGCGTCCTCCGCGGCCACCGTCGACGGCGTTCTTTCCAAAGAGAACGAGAGCCGATGCAAGGCGCAGCTGGCGGCCATGTCTCAAGCTCTCGGAGCGGCGGCGGAGCGAGCCCTAGCAACGAAGAGCAAGACGCTTCGTGCGGCCGCCGTCCTTGTGCCTCTGTGCACGGTGAACTTCCAGCCGTCTATTCTGTTTACGCTGCGTTCGAATAAGCTGCACACACACCGAGGAGAGGTGAGGTGAGGTGCGCGACGACGGCGGCGTGGTGGGGGGGGACTCGCTTGGACCGTCGGCGGTTCGCTTCGGCCGCCGGATGTGGCCGCCACCGAACCGCTCGCGGCCACCCTCTCGCTAGGGCTGGGTTGTATATCGAGCTGGCCTTTGCCGTCGCCCGCCGCGTGGTTTAAATGGATGTGACGGTCGTATTTTGTGGTGGCGTTGACGAGCGGCGGCTTCTCTGACTGCCATTCACTGACGTGCTCAAACGCAGTTGATGTTCGGGCGTCCCCCCCCCCAGGGCGTCTCACCAGGCAGCTCCTGCCAGCGTTACGAAGCTCTACGTGGCGCTGCTTTCGGCCAGCAGGTGGAAGTGCTGCTTCCGCTCGTCCTTTGAACGTCACCTAAGACAATCACTGCTCCGTCGGCAGCATGACTTGTGATGCAACATGGTGGCCGTGAACTTCGCGAGTAAGGCAGACGAATTTCGTCTTGGGATCAGTCCGTGTATGAATCGTCCGTAGGTGAATGTCACGGAACCGAGCGAAAGTGGAGCTGTGTTTGAATTTTTTGAGTGAGCAGGCCTACAGTGCCAAAGCTCCTGTCATCAACAGTCTTGAAGGAATGGAATGGCTAATTTATTCCGCTAAGAAGAATTGAGGGTTTGTGGGTGCAAGTAAGCTTAAACTGGTGCTGCAGTTTAACTAGGCATGAAGGAACAAAGCCACGACGGGTCTTTGCGGTTCGGAGCAAGATTTTTCTCTATATCTCTTAGTTTAGCTGGAGTCACCGATGCCTCTGGAGACCTCTAATGAAGGAGCCGCGCGACTGAGAGAGAGTCCAGGTCTTAGCCCAAAGGTACTACAAGACCTCAGAGGTCATCGATTCGAGTCCTGCAGGAGGCTATTCTCTATTGCCCTCAGCTAGCGGGAGTGATACCAAACAGCTTCATCATCCGAAGCTTGCCGGAATGTGCAGACGTTTGCGCCTGACTGGAGGAGATTTGTTGCATTTTTGGGCTGCACTGATTCTGGCACGGAGCTACCACGACGACTCCCGTTACGGTTGCCCGGACAGTCAGAGAGAGGCGAGGTTCAGTCGTCGGTGACTGGCCTTGTCGTGACCTGTCGGGCTACCGAATCGAGCGTCGATCAGTGCCGAACCCTACGGATCAAGCGTCGAGCGAGCGCGCGGGCAGCATTTCCCCGGCTGAGCGTGTCAAGCGAGTATGCCGCGCATCGACAGCGCGCGTGCATAGCACCGCATCGGTCGCGCAGATATTCTGGTGCCTGCCTCGGGCGTCGTGGGGCATGAAGGCCGGCGAAGAAGAGAGTCACGTGCACAAAACGCCGACCCGTCGCGGCAGTGAGACAGCGAGTCACTCGGACGGCGCGGAACCGCGCTGGTGGCGCTTCAGCGGAGCGCGATGTCTGCCCAGCTCGTCGCCGCCCTGCTAGCCGCCGCCCTGCTAGCCGCCGCCCTGCTAGCCGCCGCCGAGCCTGCTGCCGCTGCAGACGTTTGGCACACTCGCGCGCGGCATTGACGTGACTCTTTGCTTTCTTTCATCTTTTGCAGCTTCCCCGGCGGGATCGTCGAGTCGACGGATGCGAGCGTCGTCGGAGCAGCCTTGCGCGAAACTTTCGAGGAGCTCGGCCTAGCCCCTCAGGCCGTGCACGTGTGGGGCACGATGCCTGCGTTGCTTAGCCGGGTAAGCGTGGCCACCGCCGATGCTGCTACCTGTTACAGCGCGGTAGTTTGGCTGCTGCTGCAGGACTGGAGAATTCGGTGTGATAGTGCTGCTAGCACAGCTACAGTATGGTCTCTTCTAATGTGCTTTAATTGTAGACCTTCTCATTAGCTGCTTAGATGCATTTCAGGATGGAGACACGTTGGTTACACCCGTGATTGGAAACGTAGGAGCCATTGACGTGGAGAAGATGACACTCAACTTCGACGAGGTAGCAGCAGCAGCGGTAGCAGCAGCAGCAGCTGCACCACCACTAGCAGTAGCAACAGCAGGACCTTCACCTCTATAAAAAAAATAATATTAATGATAATACATAAATAAAGTAATAAATAATAAAGTAATAGTAATAAAGTAATAAAATGCCTAGAAAGAGATTGAGTTCTCTGAGGGTGCTATATCAAATTATTATTATTAGTACTCTCATTATTGTTAGGCACTTTACAGATGCTGTATAGAAAACATGATGAAATGATTGGTAGTAAAATCTGTAAGCAGCATGCATAGTGTTTGCACAAATATGCTCACGAAGGACGCATCATTAAGACCCACTAAATGCTGTAGCAAACAGGTGTGTTTCATGCTTCTTTTTTAAGTGTCATGTCAGGAGACGTTGTGGCATGCGTCGGGAGTGAGTTACAGGCTTTGGAAGCATACGAACTAAAGGCACTGCCTCCAAAGGTTTTGAGGTGCATACGACGTTTAGCTAAACGATTGAGCTGAGTCAGAACAGAGGTCGTAGTATTCTCTGCCTAATAATGGAGTAGTTCTGATAGGTAGGCTAGAGCCAGAGAATGAAGGGACCTAAAATTAAGTGACATGACTTATGCTGCTTGATTGGGAGCCATTGCTGGTCGGTGAGAAGTGGTGTGATGTCACAACTGAGCCGCTCACGACAGATGAGCCTAGCTGCAGAGTTTTGCACCAGTTGTAAGCACATGATTGCACAGGCCGGTAGACCAGGAAGCAGTGAGTTACAGAAGTGTTGTCACAAATGCATGGACCAATTTAGATGTGGTATCCCTGTCTGAACAAGCCCGAATTTCAGCAATGTTAAGCAGCTGAAAGAAGGCAAACTTGACTTTGGAGCTGACGTGGTCGTCTAATGAAAGGTCACTTTGGAGCAGGGCGCCTAGATTTCGTGCAGATTCAGCAGGATATAGGCTGGCACAGCCGATTTTGAGCATTAGGTTTTCTAATTTCTGAATCACACATGGTTTGCCCATAGCTAGTAAGTAGTTATGAGCCGAAGGGGCAGCAGCAGCAGCAGCAGCAGAGCGGCGCCAGCGTCGGCGTTAGCGGCACGCAGCAGCGGCACGCAGCAGCAGCGGCGGCAGTTTTGCCGGTACCTGGCATGAGCACTGCGAGTTGCCCTTTGGCTGCGAGCGATTGTCATCGCCTTCGCCGATGCACGCACTTGGTCTCCGTGTGCACAGCTGTTCTTCGTCCTGAGCAGCTCCCTGGCTTTCTTCACCTTCAGCCTCAGCGCTCCGCATCCGCCTGCAATTTTTTGTCGCTCTGGCCAGACATGAGCAGCATTGCCCAAGCGGGCCGGCACGATAGCCGTGCCTCGCGCTTTCGGAGCCTCGCGCAGGCTTTCGTTCTCTGACTCGCTCCTCGTCTGTCGTAGCAGCAGAGTGGTCTCCTGCTTCACCACTTGCTGTGCTCACTCTGATCGTTTGATTGTGCCCCCAACTTACTTCCGATCTCCTGGAGACCGTGCTGCCAGTTACTGTATTCCCCAAGTCTGGAACTAACTGCCATCTGACATCATTTCATCTCATTTGACGACATTCCATAAAGAACCTACCTGTTCTTTGCAGTCTTTGCCTTGACCGAATGAATTTTGTTCTAGGTGTGCTTTTGTGTTCTGAAACTGCACATGTTGTGACTAAGAACAGGGCCGATAGACTATTGTATAGAACCCCAATGCTTTTTGTATGGATCTGAGCTTTAAGTGCTTGCCTGTGCATGATTCAGTGCAGATTTCTAACCAGGGGCCATACTAACGAGTAGCCTCGAGAGTGTTCTTGTGTGCCTCAGCTTTTGTTAGTTAAAGCATGATGCCTTATTGTGATAAACTTTTGTTTATTGCTTCTCGTGGAGCAAGTTGTACAATGACTGCTAAAACCCATCTACTTATCACAGCATTTAGTGGGTCCTTGTGATTCGTCCTTTGTGTGGTTTTGTGTGCTGACACTGTGCATGTCGCCTCTAACCATGTTATGCTTGTTATATTATACATGCTGCCACTAATCATATGAGCATGCTTCCTTTACAGCATATGTAAAGTGCCTAGAAAAAGATTAAGTTCTATAATGGTGCTATACAATTATTATTATTATTAATATTATTATGGATGGAGATTCGATTCTCTTTGGGAACTATGGAAATGACTTATTACTATTATTATTATTAGCTCATCACTTTTTGGATTTAAAATGGAGTTCATTTGATGGACTAGTTCGTTGCTTAAATCTCGGCCTAACGGCTAAAGTCGACTTTGTTCCTGAGGAGGTGGGCAGGGCCGTTGGCCATGTTTTTATCTTGCTCTAGGAAAGCTAGAGCTGACCGCTCACCGAAGATTTTCTCGTGGCTCAACTTTGCTTTGGCATTTGCCACCGGCATTTGCTCATTCACGGTGCGCACTGTACTGGTTTCTTCAGAGGCGGACCGGATGCTCACACACCCACACATGTGGGTTTGAGCCCATGCATGCCTGCGAACGCGCATACAAGCGCACGCTCACACTCACACATGTATACACACACACACACACACACATACAAACACACACACACACACCTGCGGACACACTTGCACACAAGCACGCACGCGCTTGCAAAAGCACCCACACGCACGCCACTAAGTGGTCCGCGTGCTCCACGAGGCACTTAGCATGTGCTGTGCACTCACCCACACCAGTCTGGTCACACTGTTCTTGTGCTGTGATGCCTCATGGAGCCTGACGACATTGTACCTCGAACAGCAGAGAAGTCGCTGGACGTGGAATTCATCCTGCGCTCACGAGGCTTCGCCGGGGGGGGGGAGAGAAAGGAGTGGTTGTGTACGGCACGAATATTCTCTTTGCCGGCACATGCTTGCGTGGGCTTTGGTCGAGGCTTCGTGAGCAGATGCTTGCCGACTGGCTGCGAGGGCCTTCAAATCTATTCGAAAGTGGGTCGTCTGCTCGTCGTGGCTTGCCCGGCAAGCTGACCACTCGCCTTGGCCGAGCTAGCTTGCCATTGCAGCGCCACGTCTGTCTACGTCTGCGGTCGTGCAGCTGGTAACCTAGCAGAACGTCTCGTACCAGTTTGAAATGTCCTTTTCGTTTTCTCGCTGCAGGTGGAGTGCGTTTTCACCCGGAACATACTGTCTCTCTGCTCGCCGGCAAACGTCGGCACGACAACTTTTCGAAGCAGCCAGGCGTACACGCTGCCTGTGTTCCTCGGCAGCGAGCACAGGATCTGGGGTCTGACAGCCTACATCCTGCACCAGACTCTAACCGTCCTAGCTCCTGGCACGTACCAGCTGTCGTTGCCGAAAAGGCACTTCCTGTAGGAGGGCCGCGGCAGTGCTTGCGACTCGTCTCTAGCACCACCCGGCGGTCGCCGCATGCTCGTACCCGCACTTCGGCTCGAGCACACGGCGGCCGTTCACTTGTTTCCTTCTTGTTTTTAAATATAGTGCCGCGCAGATGATTCGCCCTCGCGCTCTGTTCGTTCCCTGCTGCTGCTGCAGCCTCCTGCCGTTGCACCTCCCCGGCTATCACGTCTCGCTGCCGCATTTAAACACCAAAAAGGTGGTCGATGGGTGGCCGATTCAGCAGCCTGCTTTTGCACCCGCCGTCTGAGGATGAGCCGTTTCACCCTGCTTGCAGGGAGAGAGCAGCAGCAAACTATAATGCCCACTGCAAAGCTTGAACTCGCTGCCCAGGTCTCTGAATTGGCTGAATGGAGAGCGCCAGTTTACTTGTTAGGTGCGTCCCCTTATCTATCGCGCTGTGATGGCTCGTAGAAAGCAGCCATATTGTTTTAGCCATCGCCAGCATCGAAGCCAGCTTAGCCACCTCCACGATCGGGGTTGCATGGTGGCATCTAAGCGCTTATCTTTTCATACCTCGCATGCGTCCACGCGTACTATTTCCTGCCTGTTCAGCTGCAGATTGTGCTGACTGTGCCAGACAAACTTCTTTAGCCGCATAGCTATGGTTACTTGAGCTAAGGTGGCAGGTACAGGTGGTTGTTTGAACAAACTACAAATGACTCAGTCGTACTTCGTAGCTGCACAGGTTCAACCGCATTTTAGCGAGATGTTCCCGAGTCGATGCACTCGAAGGAAGTTTTCCATATTTATCAAAACAAGCTTTTTTCAATGGTGCTAACCAGTAAGTCGATATCAGTCAAGTGATCAACATCGGATCACATCAATTAAGTCCGTATTGAGTTTCTGTCGTCTGTGCTGCTACTTCCATGTTGCTCACTACCCCAACTGCTCTCCTGACTGTGCCAGGCTTCCCAGTTTCACTTTTTTGCGTGAGATCTGAAGATCTGAGATGTGAAGTCTGCTGCCGAATGCATACCGAAAGCCGCGTAGGCTGTGATTTCGCTATACAAAACTCTTCTGCGATGCCACAATGGCTTAGGTTCCATCCTTTCTCCGCGTGAGAGCTGAAAATAGTAGATTTCAACTGCCAAGCAGCAAACTAGCGGCGAGCCTTTGAAGTGTGGCTTGTCCAAGGGATCCGTTTTACGTCTGCTTCTTTTCTCAATTTATTGTCTAGCTACTCAATCTGGACTCATTTTTACACAGGCGGCACTGTACCTGAGCAGTGCTCTTCCTACCTCAGCCTTCACCAGCATCCTCTTCCAGCAGCTACTCCCTCCCTCAGCTTCTTTGCCGCATGTATTGATGCCATTCGCAGTTTTGATTGCTGCAAGCTGTCTCAATAGAATGGCTCTAAGACAGTCATTGTCTAGTTTTGGTACGAAGATGAAAAGCATTGACCTCAAAATTTCCTTGACCTCAAAATTCCCCTTTTTGCCTCTGCACTGAGACTGAGTGAACTGAACTGTGGCCAAAATGACATTTGGCTACATGCAGCTACGTTATAGTGTAAATATTTGGGCATGCTTCGACTAAGACAAGACAGCCAAACTGATTCATGCACCAGAGACATTTAACTGCCTCGTTTATAGCGTGGCAGATGAGCCTTCATGGCAATCACCGCTGCTTGCCGGGGTCAGTAAAGAATCGACCAGTGCAGGACTCGAACCCACGACCCGGGTCGTGGAGAGCTAGCGTGGTAACCGTGGGCTAAGACCCAGGGGCATCCGGCTAGACTTCTGGAGGATTCGAGGAGGATTCTGGGGGATTTCTTGGAGGATCCACGCGGAGAATGTCATTTCTTGGTTCCAGGCACGTAACTGTATTAAAGCTAGTTTTGATATGATGTCTCCTACTGGACCCTGGTAGCTCACGTGCCTCTTTGACTAGCCTGGACGGTGAATCAGATCCGGATTATTTGATTACGTGCCAAGCAACGTGCCCAGAAGGTTACAATAGGTGCTGGGTGCTTTTTGTCATGCAGTATTACTGAAAGTGCCGATAGAAAAACACAAAAATCCGTAGACCTAGCTAACAGAAGACACTATTCTCTCAGGTGTAAATTATGAGACATTTAAGCTGTTGCTATTGTGCCGGTCTCAGATCGAGCTATTGGTAAGGGCGGTGCTGACTTCCCATCCATGCATCATTAGATGGATCAACACATTCGATAAACGTCTGGCAGATGCTCGGTGATTCTAAATATCCTGCTTGAATCACACAACGTTCAGCTGCAATGACCCATACATGCGCCGACATGCGCTATTTTTTTTGCATGCCAGATATATCGCCGCTTGCCACGTTTGTCACTCAAACCAAGCACTGTCACAGCACACTCACACCGCCATCAGCATTGCAGCATGCGCATTTACATGCCTTTGTACTGAGAACTAATTTTTTATTTTCCATAGTTGCTTTGAACGGACACGCACTGCTTATGGTGTATGGCGATGCAGTCGTGTGGCAGATTGTACTGCTGTCTTTCATTACCTGTTTATGCACTTGATACTAGCTTCGGAATTATCGGTGAGGTACATCGTGAGGTACAGCCTGCACATATTCTTTATGTTCATGCTGAGCTAGTCTTATGTGTATAGATGGAAAATTGTGTGGCACCTACCGATTGAAACTCAAGGCTACGATAATAATATATAATAGTAATAATAATGCACTTGACTAAGCGCCTTCAGAGAACTCAATCTCTTTCGAGGCTCTTTACATTTGCTGCAAAAGATGACTCAAAACGACGGATTGCAGTACCTTAAATGGCATGCTGGTGACATGCTTACTCTAGTGATGTCCACTACGTCTCCCCTTTTAAGTTGTGCGAAGTCATCATGCACTGCTTAATCCAGCTGACCATGCGTCCAGTGACTTTTTTGTTTAATATTTATCTCTAGCTGCCAGGAGGCATTTACTCTTGTGCTTGACCCGCGTTTGATCTTGTATACAATCACTGCATGCTGTGTGTATGCAGTTGTGCATAGCTATGAGTATCATCTCTTACAATGGTGCTGCTGCTCCTAATGTACCTCAGTGGTCGACTTTTCTCCAGCTTTTAAGTTATTTGCACTCACTGATATCGAGTCTCTTCTTGCGAATAGGCAAACAATGGTGCACGATGTTCTACGGATCTTGTCATTCTCTCAAGAATACTTGACACATGACGATACAACTGAACTGCTGCTTTTTGTGGCTGGATTAAAAGGCCTTGCTCTTCTGATAGGTGATGCTGTTGTGCGACCATCACCACGTGCTCGAAATTTAGGTGCCGTTTTCGACAGCTGCCTCAATTTTAAAAGCTTCATTCAGAAGACTGCTTCTACAGCTAGCCATCACGTCCGATACCTATTTAAAATTAGGAGCTGTGTTCCAATGGCTTGCAAAAAATTCAGCTAGCTCCTTGGTTCTGTCTCGGCTTGATTATTGTAATTCCCTGTTGGCTGGGCTACCACGGAAAGCAACTAGGCCATTGCAGCTGACTATGAAAATGGCTGCAAGAATAGTCCTAAAGTCCCAGAGGTTTGACCACGTGTCTCCTTTGCTGACAGAGCTAGGATGGATGCCGGTTGAGCAACGGATACAGAGCACAGTTCTTACGCTGACTCACAAGGCCCGCCACGGCTTGGCTCCTCCACACCTAGCTGAACTGCAGCACCAGTTTCAGCCTCTTCATGCCCTCAGGTCCTGTGTGGACAATACATTAGTCGTTCCATTCCTCTGCTTAAAGACCATAGGCGACAGAAGCTTTAGCTCTGCAGGTCCAAGACTGTGGAATACGCTTCCACAATTCGTACGCAACGACAACTACTTGCCTGCTGCCGACTATGGCTCATCCTTTTCAGAGGTCCTGAGCTGCTACTTGCATGCTACTCACTACCTCAACTGCTCTCCCCACTCTGCTATGCTTCCCACTTTCTCTTTGTTGGGTGAGACGAAGTCTGTTGGCTACCGAATGCGTACCGAAAGCTGCTTAGGCTGTGAGTGCACTATACAAAACTCTCCTGCGTAACACCCACATGGTCTTTATGACTTTGTGGAGTTACTGACGGAGATACACACACACACACACACACACACACACACACACACACACACACACACACACACGCACGCACACACATAATAAAATGTTCATCAGCAGACTTGGACATGGTGTTGAAAGTACAGTGAAGTTGTAACAGTTGGCTTGAAAATATGTCGATACTAAAAACTAGTGTCTGCCTGCTCAGACAGCCACTGCGGTTGCTCATGACGAGCGCTTCGGCAGACTTGAGATGAGGGAACAGAGCCTGCACTGAGAACCACAAAAGAAGCAAAAAAGAAGTATGCCCTGAAATCCGAGAACGAATTGGGTCATTCTTTTAAAGGCCATGCAAATATAATTGAGCTGAATGCAAAACACAAGAATGCAATGGACACCTGGACGAATTGTATGCATTGTTGGAAGCCCAAAGGCAACCAATCCAGGACGTTAGTGATACAAGTGATCCCAAAGCTCAATTCGCTATGAGAATCACGAAACATAAGTATTTGCACCACTGCTTTATAAACGCCTTTAGACGTAAGGGTGCAGCTTGGCCAGCTCTTAGCCTTTAAGCCACAAGGTGCATTTCGGCTCCGACTCCTCACTGCGGGCTCGCGAGCTCGTTCAGTCAAGCTTGTTCTCCTTGTCTAGCGCCGTCTGCCGAAAAGCAGGCAGCTGCTGCTGGGCCGACGGCGGGCGTGCATCGGCAGCTTGCTTACGCAGGCCAGCCTTCTGTATCTGCTTCTGCTGCAGGATGAGCCGCGGCGAGTTCACGTCCGCGGTCCGCAGGGTCGGACGAGCCGGCCTGGACGAGGCCTGCAGCAGCGGGACGGCGGCCGTAGCGCTTCTCGCCACCGGCGTCCGACTTGCCGCGACGAAGGCATCGGCATCGTCGGTGAACACGCCCATTGATCCGCGCAGCATCGAGGGCCTCACTGCACCTGCAGAAAATCCGCTCGCTTGTATGCTAGCACAGTATGCTGGCGGCGATGTTCGGCTCCGGCGGCATGCTCTCGCGTCAGTCACATCCAACCTGGACACTGGGATGCGACTTGCAGCTGAGGGCATCTACGATAGCACCGCCGCCCACCCCCACACCTGCCTCCTGCAGTGGGCCGTAGGCTTTGCAATGCGGTCGACTTGCTGCTGGGCCTGGCGTCACTGCCGGTGCCGACCGACATCGAGGGAAGACTCGGCGTTGCCAGTCGGCATTCACCAGCAGGCAGGGCTGTCACCAGGCGGTGCGGCGCCAAGCATGGAACTCCCTCCCGACCTGAGTCAGAACATCCCCTGACCTGACCACATTTAAAAAGAACTTAAAAACACACCTATTTAGGCCAGCATTTAGTGGGTCCCTGTGATTCGTACTTCACGTGCTTATGCGTGCTGACACTGAGCATGGTGCCACTAACCACATTTACATGCTGACCCTGTGCATGTCTCCCCTAACCATATTATTCATTTTGTTTGTTTATCAAGCATGATATTACTCACCATTCAATTGCGTTTACCTTTACAGCAAATGTAAAGCGCCTAGAAAGAGATTGAGTTCTCTGAGGGCGCTTTATCAAGTGCATTATTATTATTATTATTATTATTAAGTCGCGAGTGCATCGGCGAGAGCGTGTGTGCTCGCGCTTCCCTTGGCGGCGCTTACCAGCCGGTGCTTGTCCAGCAGACAACTTGATCGATGACTTTCGAAGTCCACTGACCAGATCACCGGCGATCGAGATCGGCTCAGAAGATATCACTTCCGATGCGACATCACGGCTATGATCGGAGCTTCCAGTAGCAGCTGCTGCAGCAAGGGTGTATGGGTCGCTAGGCTGCACCATCTGCTCAGCGTCGTCGTCCTCAGCGTCGTCAAGCTCGTACTTGGGCAATTGGCCTACGAGAGAGAGAGAGAGGCGACTCTGAAGCTCCTCAGCCGACGACAGCCAACACAACGATCAGAGCGTTGCATCATATGCCACCCACCAGTGTCTTGCCGCATGGCAGATGAACGCTCTGCTGCGCAGCACTAGTCTAGTCTAGGCATTGGCAACTTGGAGTGCCCTTTCCTAGCCATCAATGCCCGGGTTCGTATGCGGGCAGACAGACGGCACACATACTCGACGCTTTTGAAGGTCCAGCCAACGTGGTAAGCCGGATGAAGCTCGCATGTTGACGCCTCCAGCATGTCTGACCGATTGCGGCTTTTTTGGGCAAACCTTTTCAAAATGCGCTCTTCGTCAAACTTGTTGCTACGTCGAGAGAGTATCGGCGTGCCGTGCTGTCCTTTCCTACTGCTGGCTCTGCGAATTTCCTTTTTTTTTAGGCGGCTTTCTCCAGCTGCTGCCAGCGAAGTGTTGCGCGCCATTTTGCGCCGTGCATCAGCAGTGGGACTCAGGCCCACTGGGGGGGGGCGTGGCGGTGGGTGTGAGAGGGGAAACTTTGCTGCATGCACATCGATGCAGTGATCAGGCTACACAGAGCGATTATAACCAAGCATTTCATAGCGTAGCCAGAGAACTAAACTGTTATCAAGGCATTTCGCGTAGGCTGTAAAGGAAGCATTGCAACCGATTAGTGACATTCACTTTGCAGCGATAATCACTCATCACTCATTAGCCGGCAAGCTCTGCACTGCTAACGATGAAGCTGAAGAAAGCTGCGGGCTGCGTAGCCGGCCAAACTTTCACCAGACGAGTTAGTTCGACCCAGCTATCGTTGCAGCCTTGCGGTAAACTTTTTCAAATTACATAATTAAAGCAGTGTGGTGCGGCTGCTAGAGCAAGATGAAAAAACATAGTCAGATGCAACCTGTCTGCATGCAAATGGGCTGCTGGTGGGCTCTACCATTGCTGCTAGTGGATTACAAGAGGAGAAGGACACAAGGAGGGCGAGTGCATTCGTCACTACACTCACGTCCTCTCATTTGCAGCGCGATGAAAGTAAAGGAAATACGATTAGGTAATGACAGCAGCATACGCAATCGTACCACACCTAAGCAGAAAAGGGACAATATATATTCACGGCTTGGCATTGTAGAAAATCAATGAAACCGTAGCAATAGCAGACAGAGCGGCCACATCAAAGTAGCACGTATGTTAGTATAGGTTGCCTTAAACTAAGCACAGCAAATAAGTGCTTTCACTTTATGCAGCTTGGATCGTTATAGAGTAGGCCTGAAGCTCAGTTTCGTAGCCACTGTACTGCTCTAACTGGAAGCATCCTACTGCCTAGGCAGGAAGACCTGCTAACAGTGAATTACATAAGTCTAGACTGGATGTCACACATGCATAGGCCACCTTTGTTTTTAATCCTTACCTAAGCACGATCGATTTCTAAAATATTGTGTAGCTGAAAAAGGCAGACTTGGCTGTGAAGCTGATGGGGTCATTTACCAAAAGGTCATATAGAAGGGAAGCCCAGTCACTGTGCAGAGGCTACTGGGGATAGATGCACTGGCCGAGTAAATTTCGAGGTTAAGGCGTTCTAGCGCACCTAGCTTCCGAGAGACTAGGTTTGCCAGCGATTATACAGTTATCCTTGCTGCCATTCCATTCGAGAAAGTTAGCTGCCATCTAATTTCGACTTTTGGCAATGCATGCTGCAAGGAGATCGAAACACAGGCAGAGCTGTGTGGCATCTGTATGCACTGCATGGCCAGCTCGGATGCTCAGACCGTGAGAACATCTGTGAAACATCCTTGCAGCACGGCCAATGCTGCAGTGGCTGTAGATTTGTTTGGGTAGTAGGAGGGTTTATTCTACGATGCCAGGGCACATTCAAGTTATGCTTGGCATGTCAACATATTTATTGACAACCGACCAAAGACAAACACCTATGTGATGTTATGCATGCACATTGCATGACGTCATCCCACCACAATTCCTTATGCCCTCTCTTGTCTGGTCAAGCGCAGAGACACCATCTTCGGCATTGCCTCTTCTGCTGTAGTGCAATCTGCTGAGCCTGAGTTTTACTGCGAAGGTCGGCTACTGGTGCAAGGTCGAACACCCTGCTGCCTCGGTCGCTTGTCGATATTGCTCCCTAGCTGTTTGTTCTATGAGGCTCAAAGCAGGGACTGGGGCTATTGCATCAGCACCAAACAAGGAATAATCAAAACGTACTCGACTCAAGTTATTGTTGGTCAGACAAGTTGGCTTTCAAAGCTCAAATACTCTGCTTAGGAGTCGTATCATTTGGCAGCAAGACGACGACCCTATGTGCACTGCCAGGCCAGTGAAGAACTTTTTGACGAATCCTTATTTGATGCTGGTACAGTGGTTTGGTGCTGATTCGGTGATTTTCATATGCTTTGCATCCCCTTAGCAGACCTGGCATTGTAGAAAACCATCTGATCACCCCAAAAAATGTACAACCGCAAAAGTGGCACCATAGTGTGGGAATTTTTTGAGACTAAGTGTAATTACTAACCGTTACTCGTATATTTTATTAAGATTACATGTATTCCTTGTGGGCCTAGGAGTCTGGTGCGCACTTCATTCCAAACTTTCATGGCCCGTGAACCAAACACCACAATCCACTTGCAGTAGGCTGATCGTACCCAGCCTGCTTAGGCCACATGTACAACCTACATACCGACTAGCCCTTCACCCCTCATAAATCTACCTTTGCAATCCGTCAAGAAGACTTCTCCTCCTTGCCTCTTTCCCATCCCCCTTTTCCGTGCCTTACTGCCTCCTCCCATCGACTGCAATCTTCCCTATCTTGGACCCCCCTTACCACTGTGCCATCCTATCAGTAAAATGAGCAGCGTCAGCCCCTGAAATCATGCATAAATGTAGCCTTGCATTATTCGAATGCAATTCAGGCTATGCAACCTTAAAGTTAATAGTCTTTTCTATTACTCAGGACACTTTAAAGTAAGCAGCCCCAAGGCTCTTGGGCCACTTGGTTTTTTTTATTCAGGAGTTAGTGCAGATCTCAATACAAAAGTAAACCAACACACACACATATCGGTGCATGTGCAAATGCATGCACAATTGGTCATTCTAATTCACTTGGCTCTTAATTACCCCTGTGAAGCATTATGTAAGGCATATTGCTTGTTGCCACAGGGTCCCAACAGCCATGTGCATCGCAGATAAGATATCGAGTCATGGACTTATCCTGTTGAAACCTTGTCTCACCCCTATGTGCAAACCCAGATACTGTTTTACCTAGCAAACTAAATATCGCTCCCAAATGTGTGCAAATCAGTGTTATCAACAATGACATACATACGATTAGCAATTAGATTTTAAGACGATTCGGGTCAGTGCAGAACAATCGCAACTGCATCGAATCACCTACCCTCCCGATGAAGGGGGATAAAGGAATCAAATGCAGAGATACACAATAGGTACGTTTCCGTATATTCGGATGCCGACTGCAAGTGGCACTTGGGTAGGCTGCCTCTTGACCTGGAATGTGGAGGAACAAATTCACTCACGGCCTACCTACCTGAGGCAGGTTCGAGATGCTCTGTTGGATGCATTTTGAGCGTCTCAATTGGTGTCCTCGCAATGCCTGCTGTCGGAGATCGAGGATCGATAATGGGCGCTGAACACGTCGCGTCGTCGTCCAAGTCTGTCGAGGTGTGCGGGTGAACAGCAATGATAATCGGAGTCCTCAAGATACCTGCGTGCCGAAACCGGAGAGCATCGCGCGAGCACAGCAATGCACACAGAAAGCGCCCGACAGTCAACGATCTGATATATTTCGTCCGGTGCTCCCAGAAAAAAGAAGGCGGCGAGTCGCATTGCAGCGCACTTTCCTGGCGCGACTATTGTGAATTCATCGTCGACTCAGCATGCACCATGACGTGCAAAGCCCCAGTGAAGTTTCGTCACGCTTACCAGCAGTGGGAGATCTCGGATCTACGAGGGCGGACGCACCATCTTGTGCGGCCGCACGAGCTGGTGCGGCCGCACCAGCCTGTATAGGCGTTCTTTCGACTCCGCCCGTCGGAGACCTGGGGTCCGGAAGAAGCAGGCCGGCGCCGCCGACCGGACGTGAACACTTGGCATCCGGCGTGGCGAAAGAGGCGGCGGCTGGTGGCGAGTCGCTGCTGAAGATGCTGCCCATACTCGGGCGAGGGGCGGCGCGCAGGTCGGTCTCGAGGCTGAAGGCGACGCACGAAAAACTGCTTGGCGAACGACAGTGAGTGGGGGAGGGTGAAGGCGAGGCTAACGTAAAAGGGACAGTGCGCGACCACGTGCCCCGCCACAGCCAAGGGCGAGCGGTGCGACACCAGAAGGCACGTAGAAAAAATCTACATGCGTAGGACGACGGGCGATGCCGAATTCAATTCGCGGACTCGCAAAGGGCTAGCTAGCCTGTGTTCTATCGGCACGTAACGACGCGCTTCTGGGCTGCACGCTTGCGGGTCCTTGGCCATGCCGACTATGCACAGCACGCTGTTCGAATGTAAAAACTTTACCAAGCCAATGCGACAGTATATATCTTATGTTTTGATAAAGGAATCTCTAATCAACTTGGGCAGCAATGTTGAGCTCTCTGTCGGCCGCAGTGGACCGCCGGCGGGCCGCCTGACGGAAGGACCGAGGCGGAAGCGTGTCGCGGTGTCAAGCTTTCGCACAAAGATACTCACGGCGGTACACAGACCTGCAGTTAAGCAAGCGAAAAGCGAATCTAACCGCTGCTACTCATTAGGTTCACCGACCGGCAGTATCCAAGGCAGCAGCGAGGGGCGCAACGCAGAGCGACCGGGCCAACGAAGTGCCGGTACAAATTTAAAGCCACCTCAACTGACCAATCATATCGGCCAGTGCCATCCTTGACCTACGGCAAATGAGTTAACGGCCCGTGTTAGATCGGCGCGGTGTGCATAGATATACTGGGAGGGTCAGGAGCCTAGCAGCATTCAAAAGCGCCTAACAGCAGAACTGCCACACAATGGACCAATTTCAACTTCAAAAACTGAATACGAGTTAAAAACAAATTAATATTAGTGCTATATAAATAGAGCATTACCGCGAGCACTTTTAGGAGTTATAGATTGTGAGAGGGGATTGCCATGATTTGGTGGACCCACGTCTATTCCTAGTCCAGACACGGTGTCGATAGCTGTCGCCGCTCCGCAATTCTATTAGACGAGAGGCAACGCATTGCTCTTAAGGGTATCTCACTAGCGCGTCGCAAGTAAAGAATAACCAGCAGAGAGAACGATCTGAGATTCAGCACGGCTAAGTATGCACTGGGGCAGCTCTCAGGCTAACCGCGTTATTAGCCCTTGCCTTAGTGGGTCTGACTAGGGCACCTAGAGCAACCCGCAGCGGGCGGACTAGCCAAGAAGAATTGGGTAGGGGGACACATTAGTTAACCGGGAGCAGAGCGAGGCGTCAGTTTGACAGCGAGATCTGCTCAGGTTAGAATGGAGCTTTGGTCAGACAAAGAGCGGTCAGGATGTGAGCCGACCACTTTACTCGATTAGAACAACAGCGAAAGGATGGCAAGCTGGCGGCGGGGGGGGGGAGCCATCTAATAAATTACAAGCAGACGCGAATAGGCAGAGGCGGACACCGAGAGCTAGGGTCCGACAAAAATAGCAGTTACGCTCAAGGTCAAGAGGGGAGAGAAAGAGGGAGAGAGAGAGTATAAACGACACGACTGACTGAGTTCAGTGCTGCAGCTTCAGTAGTCGATCCGAGACTACGCCTCGAGAGCACGAGAGTCGAGCCTACGGCGACGAGCAGCTAAGTGCAACTTAGTTAACTGCGCGGTTGTGTTCTGCCAGCTACTCAGTTAGCTGCTCATATCTTGAGGTGCTGTAGCGGTCCGCCTCCGAGGTCGGGACCACTGCTAGCGACGCAGGCGTGTGGTGGCTTATTGTAGTCGGGCTTCGGGAGTTCTCACGCAGTTAACTCCGTCGGTCCGGTGCGCGCCGCGTAAAGCGCTTGCGCCGGCGCGTAACCACTACTAACAGGCCCTCAATAAACTGTTGCTTTCGGCACCCAGTTGTGGCCGCCTGTGTTTTAACCGCGCTGCAGCGCTGCACTACACCGTCCATCGGTGGAGAGCCGGGGGACGAGCTTCTGCGCGGTTACAAGTACACCAGGAGGGCTGCAAGTCGAAACTGACGCCTCTCGAGGCCCCCAAACAAGGAGTCTCAGCCCGAGGACCTGTCACTGGTAAGACTTGCACCGTACCATAGGAAGCTCAGCTCATGACGCTCTCACAGCAACTGGAAACTATTACGGGGACGTTAGCTGGTTAGAAAACAGCGAGTCTCCGACTTGACTGCGTGAGCATCTTTCAGTGATTGGCGTAGAAGGCCACATCCCAAGTTTCAATGCAGTGAAGCTGAGACGCTTAAATGGGCTAAGCGCAGCAGCGCCGACTGAATCGTTAGAGACTAGCGCTCGGTCTATTGAAAGGACAAGAGGGACTTCCAGCAATTTACGAATACAAAATGGCGCCTTTGCGTGAGAAGAGGAAAAGATGAGGCGTACTGCGAACGATGCCTGTGGCATACTGCTGCCGATCCCTGGTTTGGCTAAAAGGTAAGGTGCTCTACTTTAAATGACACAGGTAGTGGGCTCAAACCTTGCATCTTCTCTAGAGTACCTCGATAAGATTAGGGTTCTCTTAGGGTGCCAAAATAGATGTGAAGTTATTTTATTCAAGCAAGTCGGCGATGGAATATAGTTTTCCAGCTCCGGAATACGGTCTCATTTTTGGCATAATGGACCAGAATGTTAACCTCAATGTGCTTCATGAGCGGTTTCTGTCTGCCGCAACAAGTGCTTCGGAGGATGAATTTCTGTTCCGGCAAAGCTCATTACGAGGTAGGTTAGACAACTGTCTTATCACTCGTCTCTCACCGTCGTGGGATGACATTATCAGCTGCTCGATTAAAACGAATTCTAAATTCTCGATTAAAGCATCTAAAAAGGGATACCTTAGACCGGAGACGCAGAGTAGAAAGTCGACTCCACCACGACGCCGGCAGAAGAGCGTTTGGAGCGGCTTTGAAGGCGATGGGGTCGACATTGCGCGACGCGATGAAGCAGCAAGCGACTTGGAAGCTCATCGAGAGGCAGGCCGTCATCACAAAATAGGACGGATTTACTTTTTGCTGACGAATAAGTTTCGTAATTCTGCTTTGTCGGCTTCGAAGTGCTACGTAAGCATTGCTAAATATCGTTCGCAGCTTTACAACCTCGATAGTCGTAGGATATTTGCCTGACAGTCCTGTACAGAATCCGTTGGTCGTACTGTTGGGAGTGAGCAAATACGAGTGGAGATAAGTGTGTAGACAAACAGTGATTTTAGTGTGGAAAAATTGTGGCAATAATAATGAAAACAAGATAATTTACTAATTCATTTTTGCTAGGTTAGATTATTTCGCTTCACAATCGATTGATTCTTGCTATCGCTCTTATCGAAGCGACTGAAACTTTTCACATTTTCTACGGCGAATTCTCAATTCCTCATAAAGAAAGAAGTGCGAAGCAACTATTATTAGTGACCTAATAGTCCACGAGAAACCGCTTCGCTAAGAAGAAAATTTAAACAAGGTCACTCAAATAGGTGTCTTGTGCCGTTTGAGCAAACTTTCACGAGGAATGGAGGCAATGTCGCTATTTAACTCACTATTTTCGCTGAGATGCTGAAAAAGTTTCGTGCAGCCAACCCACTTTAGTGCCAGATCCGCGGAGGATAACTGCACGCTCGTGCTCGCTCGCTCGCTCCCGGCTACAAAATGGGCGCCTATGCTCGCAGCACCGACGCGTCAGCCGAGCTTCTTTGGGTACTAGATTTCTCGAGAGCAAGCAAAACGTATGAGTTTGAGAGAATTCAGAATACCATGCAAGAATCCCTTCTTACTTTCATTATTTATGCCCCACGAAAAAATTAAACGTAAGAACTGGGAGCTGGAGAAGAAGGTGGCTCTTCGCTTATACCTCGCTCAGGGGCTCATTCCCTTAGGACGCTCGAGGTGGCGCTGCAATCACGCGCCAGCGTGAACGCCATCCGGTGAGTGAACTCGCTCTCCCGAGGGCCTTTGTTTTGGCAAAGAGAGCGCTCGCTGTTGGCGGGCCAACCACAGACAATCGGGTAAAAGTGTTTCTGATGTTCCGAACCGTAGCATGAAAGGTTTAGAGGAACCATCCGACGCCGGTGCCTCTATTAGCGAGCACGAAATGCACACTACCTCCTCTCTCAGAGAACGCTTTCGGCTCGATTAGTAAGGGGTGGTATCTGTAACGTGGCATTCTAGTTGTTCGCTTTCGCCTTGGGCGTAATATTCTTTTAACACACACAGCGCCATTACACACAACGCAGAGAACGTAGCGAACTCCTTACGGTAAATCTTGCTTTTGAGAGGACGCAGCCGCGATCGCAGGACGTAAGCACCGGCGAACAGGTCGCCCTAATTAGCTTTCACAGCTAAGCGAGTCCAAAGCAGCGCGCTTACCTCCAACCTCAGCCTCAGTTATTTTAATTTGTGAGTTTGAGTGTGCTTTCTAATGCCCACTTTCTTAGGCTGTGAGTGATGTGTACAAATACCGACCAGCACAAAATCTGCATGGTTCTTTAAGCTAAGGGAAACTCTAAAGGAAAATACACGTGGTACGAACAAGTACGCGGCACATACCGGTTGCCAGAGATATTGAAGGTGCAGCTTCTCTATTTTAGATACAAAAACAATTTCAAAATATTTGATTACTATTACCTTACAGTCTCACAGCATTTTCAACTTTTAATTATTGGTAGTCCCTTGGCGAGGGAGGTTGAGACCTGTGCGGGCTCACTAAAAGGGCACTCCTCAGTTGGCCGCATGGCGGAGCCGAACTTGAGCATTCAGGAACGGCGATATGGTGACGTAGCGATGGCCACCTCAGGCAATGTTCAATGGGTTATAATGATCGAGGTTTGAGCTTATTGTTGCACTCACGCTGCAATGGCTCGTGAGCAAGATGGGAAAAATGGAAGCTCTCGCCATGGTGCCGCTACTCCTTGCTGACGCGTGGCTATTAAAGGTGACGCTGGCGAATGGAAGCATGAAAAAAGTCAAGGCTGATTCAGCAACCTCATTTACATGGCGGCGGGAGAGTCCAATCGGCTATCACCGCAGCTTGCAGTGGGTAATGTAGGATCGCCCACTGCCGAACTCGAACCCACGACCTGAGTCGAGGAGAGCGAGAATATGAGCTGGTGAGCCGTAGTTGCCGCCTCAGTACGCGTAGCTATGACAAGCGCGCGGTCTTGACGCGAAGCTACGCCGACGGTACCGGGCCACCAAAGCAGTAAAGAGCGCCCAAATCTCAGCATAGCCACTTTATGTCCCTAGAAAATAACCGTTTACTACTCGACAGCGCTGGAGGACTGCAGCTGTCCAGCACCTGTCATAACGGGCAAAAAAATCTCGCTCTGCGTACATATATATCTCTGCTTATTAAAGCGAGAAAGTCCGCCACACTGCCAGATGGCGCGCTTCCGTCACGTGGCAAGTGGCACACTTCCGCCAAGCGGCAAGATGGCTCAGCATTGTCTTCCGCGACTGAACTACTGCGACACAGCGAAGCGAGTCCACAGGCAGTGAGCTGCTGGTATATATATACACACACACACACACACACACACACACACACACACACACACACACACACACACACACACACACACACACACACACACACACACACACACACACACACACACACACACACACACACACACACATATATATATATATATATATCCAACGAGACATCTTCGCAAGTTATTCGTTGAAACAATTACCAACACCAAATCCTCAGTTGGCCGCCGATTGATCCGAGTTTCCCTGACCCAGCGAGATTCAAAAAGAAGCTTAGAAAATACATTTTATCGCAGAATTTAGCTGGTGCTTGTGATCCGTCCTCTGTGAGCTTATGCGTGCCGACACTGCGCATGCTGCCACTGGTCGCATTTACATGTTGACACTGTGCAAGTGACCTCTAACCATGTCATGCTTGTTGACATTGTGCAAGTTACCACTAATTATTTGATCATACTTCCTTTACAGCAAACGCAAAGTGCCTAGAAAGAGATCAAGTTCTCTGAAGTCTGCTTTAATAATATATTTATAATTATCTTCGAGTGACGGGCCGCTGGCGCAGCGACAGGATTGCAGGCCGAGCTTGAGCGGCTGGAGAGCGGCCGAGCGCGGCCATTACGGCGACTAATCGCTAGGCACGGTGGAAACCTGGGCGGAACTGCCCATGCCTGCCTTGGGCACCTGTCCAGTGCGTCAAACCCGCTGCCAAAAAGTGCGTCAAGCTCAGAGGAAATCGGGTCCTCGAAGACTGCGCTCGCGAAATACAGAAAGACACGTGCGTCCAAAAGTTTTAAGTACGAAGAGCCCAGGAGCAAGTTATGGAAATCGATGGCCATCGATCGAGAGACTTATTAAACATATGGCTCAGCGTGAAGTGCTAGCTCACACTGCCGAGTGGGTAGCGTTTGCGATGACTTTTACGAAGGTTAGGCGCTTACATCAAAATAGATACAGCCTTTAGGCTGACTATGAGGTTAATGGTAACATATACAGTGCTAATTTGTAAATATGGTTAGTGTTAACATGCACGGTGACGGCACGCATAAGCGTACAAAGGACAAATCGCTAAGGGTTAGCAAGTGCTACAAGAAATATGTATTTTTTGCTTCTCTTTAAATTTTTTTAGGTCAGAGAAAATTGTGACGTAATTCGGGCGTGATTTCCAGGCTTTGGGATCGTACGAATTGAAGGCATGGTCCCCAAAGGATTTTAGGTTGGTTCTCGAGACGTTGCTACTAAATTTGAGTCAGAAGAGCGGGTGGTACTATGCCTAGCCTAGTTTAGGAGTCGTTTCGGTTGGGTAGGCTGGAGCCAAGGAATGAAGGGACCTAAAAGTGAGTGAATAAACTTAGAAGTGGACGAGCTGCTTGATTGGGTGCAGGTCGGCGAAACGTTGGCTAATGTGGCAATTTCGCTGCTCACGACAGACTGGCTGCAGAGCTTTGCACCAGCTGTGAGCGCCTGATTTCACAGGCCATAGAAAAGAAAGCAGTGAGTTACAGAAGTCGGAACGAGATGTCACAAATGCATAGACCAATTTGGATGTATTAACCCTGTCTAAATAAACACACATTCTGGAAATGAGGCCTAGCTGAAAGTCAACAGTCGATTGTGGAGCTCGTGTGCCTGCCTAATGAAAGGTCGCTTTTAAATAGGACATCTAGAGTTCGTGAAGATGCTACTAGAGATAAGCTGGCAGAACCAATTTTGACTGCTATTCTTTCCAGTTTCTGCGTGACACTTGGTATGCCCATAGCCTATTAAGTTGAGTTTTTCAAGCTTCATCACGAGAAAGTTTTCTGCCATCCATGAGCATATTACAGCTATAATGCAGCAAAAGAGTTCAGAGAGTTTGATGTGCTAGAGGACCCGGAGAGAAAAAGCATAGGTACTGCTAAATGTCGTCTGCATAGAAGTGAAAGCCTAGATTGTGCTTGGCAATCAAATCGGTAAGTCCGAGGCTACAAATTGTGAAAAAAGTGGACCGGGCACAGTGTATTGATGCACCCCGTACTTTAGCGGTTCTTCGAATGATCTTTGCCTGCTTACATCAATACTCTGGAGTCTTCCACTAAGATATGATCTAAGCCATTGCAGTGCTGCGTCCTTCCCCAATGCGAGCAGCATGGAAGAATTCTTCGGCTGTACTAGATAGAAAATTCGACCAAAAATCGAATAGGAATGCTGTGTCTTTTAGTTCGACTGGAGGCAGACCTTCGGCATAAATTTATAAGGAAGCTACTTACGTAGAATAGCATGGCGGATGCTAAAATAGCAACTGCGACGGTGAATCCGTGTGAAGTTTAGGTCGCGGTTTACCCACAGCTTATGATTTAGCAAGGAGCATTGTTGCTGAACCAACTGAAAGCAGTATTAATTGTAACTAGAACTTTAAGCACGACACTATTGATTACATTGAGCTCGCTGACGCCGATAAATGAACAGAGAAGACCGTAGCATGCTGGAGTCATGTCAGTCTCCCAACCGATGTCTGGCCGCAAACAACAATGCCACTTGCCACTGCCAGTAGACGTAGCCAACACAACAGAAATAGCCCCACGACAGATCCACTCACCCATGGCTATTAACGAGTGCACTTGCTCAGACAACGTTTGAGCCCAGCAGGAAGTCAAGCTACACAATGTTTAAGGAGCTTGCTGATCATCTAAGATCATCGATTACAAAATCACTTTTGAATCTCTGTAATCAAGAAATGATGGTCAATGCTGAGATTCAATAATGAAATAAAAGCCAGGAAGTACTGGTTACACCTACAATAAAAAAAAAGACATATGCCACGTCCAACTCAACAAATGAATAAGAATACTTAGAAGAAGATATTTGTACAGCGCCACCAGGGAACTTAATCTCTGTCTAAGCACTTTACCTATGATGTAGAGAAGGTGGGATACAATGGTTAGTGGTAGGACACACAATTTCATTAATAGTAAAAATAACACACTTGATAAAGCGCCCTCAGAGAGCTCTACTTCTCCCTAGGCGCTCTACATTTGCTGCACAAGAAAAGCATAAGAATGACTGACACACATTCTATCTACGTGTACTTGTCTCAATTTGTAGCTAAATTGATTTATACAGACTAAGTTGATGTTAAGTGGAAGATTTGGCTGATGCAGGCAGTGTCGTAAGTCCAAGAGGATCAACGAAGTATACAAAAATCGTAAAACAAAATTGAAGGTAGCAATTGAAAGAGGGCCGAAGGCGAGTGAACGAAGCTCTTCAGCAATGACAGCGAAAGTCAAAACTGACACGAGGAGTGAAAATGCGAAGACAGCTTTATGAGGATTGACTGGCTATGATTAGTTCAGGACGTGGGGTTTTTCGAAAAGCTAAGCCCGATGGAAAATATGGGGCCTCTGAAAGTGATGCATATAAAGTTCCTCTATTCCACTGCAGACATACTTCCAAGAAGCCAGGACGATCTGCAGGACGAGCTCGTGTAAGAAGCATTTTTTGACAAAGTGAAGAGCAAGTTCGAGAACGAGAGCGCGACCCTCTGCTCTTGAGAGAGAGAGAGAGAGAGAGAGAGAGAGAGAGAGAGAGAGAGGGAGAGAGGGAGAGAGGAGAGAGGGAGAGAGCCAGAGAGAGAGAGAGAGAGAGAGAGAGAGAGAGAGAGAGAGAGAGAGGGAGAGAGAGAGAGAGAGAGAGAGAGAGAGAGAGAGAGAGAGAGAGAGAGAGAGAGAGAGAGAGAGAGAGAGAGAGAGAGAGAGTGGAAGAGAAAGTGAGAGAAAGAGAGAGAGAGAGAGAGAGAGAGAGAGAAAGAGGGAGAGAGAGAAAGTGAGAGAAAGAGAGAGAAAAAGAGATAATGAGAGGTAGGATGGGGAGTTCACAACTCAGGTCCTGGGTTCGAGTCCTGCAGCAAGCAGTTCTGTATTGCCTACTAAAAGCGGGGCGATAGCCGTTAAGGCTCTTCTGACACTATACAAATGAGGCCGTTTAATCAAGTACAGTTTTCTTAGAGAGAAAATGAGGTGAGGGAGGAAAGAGAGGGAGTGAGAGAGAAGCAGAGAGGTGTGAGAAACGGTACTGGCGTCTACTGTAGTTCCATTGTATGCAGGGTCCTCTGATAAGCCGCTGGTGAACAGCTGTTAGGAACATCACCGAGAGGGGCCAGTGCACAGCTGTGGTCCACCTGTGATGTGGTGTGGACACAGGCTGGTAACCCGCTGGTGACCAGATGGTGGATTCACCATCAGGGTCGGCCGGCTCACAGTTGTGGTCCTCCTATATGAATCATCGGGGTCGACCTGAGGAGAGGAGAGTCGAGCGGAAGAAGGGGGCGAAGGAAGCCGTGCGTCCTTCGGCTCCATGCGTCGTGCAATAAACTGTTGGCGTTGTTCATCAGCTTGGCTGTGCGAACCGAACGACACCTACCAAGAGTGCGAATAGTAAGCAAACACTCCAATCTAAAAGAGATTAACGTACACGGAAGGCCTGAGCATAAGGGTCTGCCGAGCTTAATAAGTGAATGCAGCAAATCAATACAGCTACGCTCTGCCACCGACCAGTCACACCAGCCGCTCGGTGCTAGGGAGCAAAGGAGTGGTGAGCCGTGATGGCACACTAGGTAAGGCGGTTGCTTTCACAACCTCGGTCCCGAGATGGTGGGTTTGATTCCTGCCGTAGGCGACTCTGTATCGCCACTGCAAGCGGTGGTGATAGCCGTAAAGGCTCTTTCGTCGCTATACAAAAAGAGGCTGTCGAATCAGCTGGGATTTTTTTTCCCGAGATCGAGGTGCAGTCGGTTTTTCAGCCTGCCGGGTCGGATGGCAATCTTCT
>WPIO01000078.1:1685000-1687500 GCA_009760855.2 Cristatella mucedo
TTCAGTATTCATAAAACAGCTTTAACAACCATAGAGTAAAGACGAAGCTTAACAGAGTATCTGATCATACACGACTGCCAATGTGCAACTTATTTTCAAGCTAAGCGTCTTATTTAAGACTTGCAGACGCGGTGGTTTAAATAAATAAATATAAATATAATCCATTTATATAGCGCCCTAAGAGAACTTAATCTCTATTCAGGCGCTTCACATGTGCCTCGGAGCTCGAGCCCACGACCTCAGTCAGACCTTGGTCGGGGCGAGCACCTTTGGAGACCGTGCATTTAGTTCGTATGCTCCCAAAGCCTGGAACTCCATCTCGACTTGCGTCAGAACATCTCCTGACTTGACCAAATTTAAAAAGAACTTAAAAACACACCTATTTAGGAAAGCATTTAGTGGATCCCTGTGATTCGTCCTTCATGTGCTTATGCGTGCTGACGCTGCATGCTGCCACTAACCACATTTGTATGCTGCCCTGTGCATGTCACCCCTAACCATGTTATTCATGTTGTTTATCAAGCAGGATATTACTCACCATTCAATTGCATTTCCCTTTGCAGCAAATGTAAAGTGCCTAGAAAGAGACTGAGTTCTCTGAGGGCGCTTTATCAAGTGCATTATTATTATTATTAAATCCCCGTTCCGTGTTCTGTTTCAGAAAAAAGAGAAAAAGCTCTTCCTCTAATGTGACAGGGTGCTGAAGACGAGTACGGAATATGTTAAGATGGCCGCAAGATTTGAAACCGGACTCGTCTGCAACAGTCGCCCCCACTCACCGATTTTTAATTACAAATTTCAGAGCTCATGGGCGACCCGATTCATAGCAAAGTCTATGAGGGTTGGGGAAACGCAGCTGGCAAACATCTTCATCATTCTCCAGTTCCTGCACATGCCTTTTATTTACTCCTTAGAAATTCATCTACTATTTGCAGTCTCGAGAACCAATCCTGCTCGTCTGACCGACCTATCAGTGACCGATCCGGGCTCATCCTTTGAGTTAGCTGTATTCAATATGGTCACAATTAATTCAGAACCATGAAGCTACGGTTTTATTTTTGAATCTTTGGTTAATCGAAGAGTCTGGGAGGTTATTAGAAGCTGTCTCCCACAGTGGCTTGTAAAAAATTTAACTAGCTCTTTAGTTCTGTCTCGGCTTGATTATCGTAATTCCCTTTTGGCTGGGCTGCCAAAGAAAGCTATTATGCCACTACAGCGGACTATGAATATGGCTGCACGGCTGGTCTTCAAGTCCCAGCGGTTTGAGCACGTGTCACCTCTGCTGAAAGAGCTGGGATGGTTGCCGGTTGAGCAAAGGATACAGAGCAAAGTTCTCACGCTGACCCACAAGGCCCGCCACGGCTATGCTCCGTCGTACCCAGCTGAACTACTGCATCAGTTTCAGCCTGTTCGCGCCCTCAGGTCCTGTGTGGACAATAAATTAGCTGTCCCATTCCTCCGCTTAAAGACAGTTGGCGACAGAAGCTTTAGCTCTGCAGGTCGTAGACTGTGGAACTCGCTTCCACAATTCTTACGCAACGACATCTACTCTCCTGATGCCGACTATTGCACATCTTTTTCAGCGGTCCTGAACTGCTACTTCTATGCTACTCACTACCTCAACTGCTCTCCTAACTCTGCTATGCTTCCCACTTTCTCTTTGTTGCGTGAGACGAAGTCTGTTGGGTACTGAATGCGTACCGAAAGCCGCTTAGGCTGTGAGTGCGCTATACAAATCTCTCCTGCGTAACACCCACATGGTCTTTATGACTTTGTGGAGTTACTGATGGAGATACATTACATTACAAAGGTTAATGGTTAGTTGAATCAGAGTAGGGAATGCGCACTGGCTATCTTCGTATAGCCTGCGAGCGACTGTCTTGATTAATGTTATCACTGCTTTGCAGCCTTAATGACTATTTTGTATATAGTGGTGTCACTCCTACAATATAGAAACTGATTGGTGTGTTGATTCCATGTGAGAATTTTATTTAGCTTTTAAGGAAGAAAGTGCTGTGCTGTGCTCGCTGTTCCCAGCGGAGCTTCTTTGCCATGGAATGCACAGCAGACCGCAGCCGCTGCGACACTGCAGACTGCAGTCAACATTGCCATACCAAAGGAATACGTTTCGACGCATTGTCTCATCTCACTCCGTCACATTCCGGAAGAAGAGGAGGAGGAGGAGGAAGAGGAGGAGAAGGAGGAGGAGGAGGAGGAGGAAGAGGAGGAAGAGGAGGAGGAGGAGGAGAGGAGGATGAGGAGGAGGAGGAGGAGGAGGAGGAGGAGGAGGAGGAGGAGGAGGAGGAGGAAGAGGAGAAAGAGGAGGAGGAGGAGGAGAGAAGGAGGAGGAGGAGGAGGAGGAGAAGGAGAAGGAGAAGGAGGAGAGGAGGATGAGGAGGAGGAGGGAGGAGGAGGAGGAGGAGGAAGAGGAGAAGGAGGAGGAGGAGGAGGAGAGGAGGATGAGGAGGAGGAGGAAGGAGGAGGAGGGGAGGAGAGAGGA